>JAEIFT010000085.1:600000-887759 GCA_018904225.1 Lordiphosa mommai
GTGCGGGAAGAGAGAGGTTAAAGGTTAATATATTATTTTGTGGTAATGGTTAATATAAGGTTTAAAATATTTGTTGTAAGAAAAACACGCTTAGATCTTACCAAAGTAATCAAATTGCCATCCCAAATGCTTGCGTGCAATATATATTCATTCCCATTAGCTTAAGTTTATTTTATATATAAGGTTAATATCAAAACGTTAAGACACTCAATATATAAAGTTTAATTTTAACCTCATCTTATTCTCAAATCTTAAGCCTTAACGTTTTGATTTATTTTTCTAGTCTTTTACTTACTTGATGCGTGATTGTCTCATGAATTGTTGAATTTTTCTGGCAGCTTGATTTTGTGTAGACTGCGAGTAGGTACGCCTATAAAAGATAATTGTTTCCTTTATGATTTCCATTTTCACACAAACAATTTGGTTACTCACTTGAGCGGTCCGGAGGGACTCGTCTCTTTGGGTGTACTGGGCTGTGAGCCCATCATCTCTTGTTGCTGCTGTTGATCCTGCTTGTAGTGATCATAGAAACTGGACAGGCATTGTGAGTTACTGCTTACACTGCCATGTTCACTGCTGCCACTCACACCCGCACCTAAACCACTCTTCTTGAAACGCTTATTGCGCCTATACGAACGATAGCCATGCTGTATGACCAGAGCAGCATTTGTCATTTGTCTATAGTAAGCATATTGCTTATAACGCCTATAATAGTTCTGTATGACTATGGCCGCTGTTCGCTCCTTGTTCTGCTCCTCCAACTTCTGTCGACCCTTGTAGGAACGGTAAGCCTTCTGTATGCACTTGGCTGCCTCATACAACTCCCGCTGTTCGGTATCTGTTAAAGTCAGCTTAGAAAAGTCCGCCTCAAAGGGATATTGCGATATGCTAGAGGCATGCAGAAATTCGGTTAACTGTTTGGTTGAGGGCGGCGGACTGGGTGAGCTGACAGAGGGATCTGTGCCCAGTATGGAGTAGCTGGCCGGAGATTGTAGCGGACCCGAACTGGCGGGGCTTAGGCTAGAGCAAGGTGTACTAACATCATGATATCGATAGCTATGATCATGAAAATCAAAACTAAAGTCACTATCAAAATGGGTATTGGGCAAGGAGTCAAGCAGGGGATCCATAAAGCTATCCGTCAGGGCCGAAGATTCGGAGGTCAAGGGCTCAGTCAAAGGGCTACCCAGCACCATCATTTCATCGGCTTCGTTCTGCAATGTGTGTAGATATTACTACAAGATCATTTATGTTTTGTGATCTACTCACCTTAATGCGCTCCGGCATGGCTGCTATAATGTGTTCGGCTAGGGTTAATACTTTGGCATCCGAGTCCCCTGAAAGTAGGTTATAGCACAATTATTATTGTTATCTTTTGATATGAGTACCACAATTACAGAGACAGAGCAAAGAACGACTCTACGGAAATGCTGGAACTGTTAGTATGGTTCAATAAACAGGCAGTGTGACCGCAAGCGGCGTTTGTTAATATATCAAGTGTGATCTAGTTTTTATACTAAATAACTTATCTTACAATAAGGCAATTGCATAAGCAATTGAACAAGTCCATAGTTCATATGGAACATTAGAAATAATATTACATCCCAATTTTACTCAACAAAATAAATGTAGTACCTGCTGTTCGCAATAAATTGTAATTCAAGCATTCACATCAATTGCAGAGTCTTTGCCAACAGACGAGAGAATCTGACTAACTCCTCAAAAAGATCTCGATTAAATAGAGTCCTGTTCTTTTGTTTAAAAATATGCCAAAGATTGGTACTAGAAACCATAAAGAACACTCTGCTTCTTTTCATAAATTGTCAAGTTAATAAAAGATTTTCGTTGTACACTCAATTTATAAAGTTTTCCCAGAAGCGAAAACTTTCGATTTACATTTAACGATTTAAAAATTTGTTTTTTTTTTTTAAATCATTTAAATTTTATTTACTGTCTAAATTCACAAAATTCGCCATTTAAGGATGAGCTTTGTTCAGAATATAGTGCTGATGAATAAACATTCGATGGCATAGCTAAATCCTGGATTATTTTGCAAAGAGTCGAGTTATAAGAACTTTTCTCTAAAACTAAAATAGGCCATAACTCCTATATTCTGGCCAAGATCTGGAGCTGAGATATTAATGATTTTTATTTGTTTTTTTTTTTTTTACCATTTCTAGCGATCCCGAGACTGCAAATTTTCAAATTCCTGATGTCCCCCACAATCTTTAGTGCCAATCGATTAGAATTGTCTCCAGGATACGAACAAACATAGTTTGAAAATCCTGCTATTTATATTTGCGACAGTTCCTGTCAAACTGTAAACTTTAGCTTTTGCTCATAATGGCATAACTAATTCATCGATTATTCAGCAATCAGTGGAATTAAAAGAAATTTTTTATGAAACTAAAATAGGCCATAATTCAAATATCGTCGACAGGATTAAAATAATTCTACTTCAGAGGACTATCATCTAGTTGAAGGACATGGACCATTTCAATAATAAAATTTAAGATATTTTTATACACAGTTGGGATAAAAATAATAAGACCACTGACACTTTGTCTAATTGATAACAAAAAAAAAACATTATTGTTGCCATTTTTTTAAGTGTCCGAAAACGATTTCTGCCCAAAAGTTGATAAGCGAGAGCAAAAAGGATCCTTTCCATGCTGCAACTGAGCTCAAAAATATAATTGCGACAATGCAAACAGTTTTCACATGAGTTAGAGAACATTTAAAAAAAAAAAGCGGAGGCCCAAGAAAAGTCCCTCTTTAAAAATGAAGACACATAAGTAACCGCTTTAAAAATTTGCAAAGGAACATCTTAAAACATCTTATCTTTAAGTAATCGTTTAAAATATTTTTGTAATTTTAAGTGCATATTTGAAAAATTGTCCTATTATTTTTTTCGCCTAATTTCCTTAAGGGGGGGGGGGGGGGTCTTCTACCTTTGAACATGGTTTTTCGAGTATCTTTGAAAAAAATTCTGGAGAGAACAAAAAATATTAAAAAATAATGTTAGAATTCGAGGGCTGTTCAATAAGTTATCAGCCTGCCAATGATGAGGTTATGATCAGAATTCAATCATATTTTTCAATATTTTTTTTTAAATTGTCGGCAATTTTACAAAAATAATCGATTTTTGAAGTTTTTTTTTTTGCAGTTTTGTGTAAAAAAATGTTTTTCCTTTTGATTGAGGTACAGGCCCAGAATTACATCAATTCATCAATTACAATTCGAGAAAAACGAGCTTAATGTTTTGAGCAACGTGAAATATACTCATATTGGCAAGAACATTGTACCACTAAAAAAGCTATATCTGCCAAAATATATCGAATATTTAAAAATGGTTTGAAGAAGATGAAAGGGGAATGTTCAAGCTATAATAATAATTCAACAACAAAAAAATCTAAAAAAAAAAAAATATCAAAGGTAGAAGACCTCCAAATTTGTTCATTAAATTCCCAAAATTCGTCGATATCTAATGATTTTTTTACTTTCCAAATTTTTAAGTCTTCTCATTTTAAAAAGGTTTCTAAAACTTACAAATGCAGTAATTTGATTGTAAGGGTGATGCTTTTATTTTTTTCGCAGCTGTATATATTTTAAAATTTTAGTTTTTCCCACTTGCAATCACACTGTATAAAAGCAGTTCCTTTCTGTATGTGTGTGTGTTTGTGTGAGTATTTATGTGTGAGCCTAACACCATAGCTTTATATATATTTACATAAAAGAGAGAGAGCTTAACTCGTTGTTATATGTATTTACAAACGATTATTTCGTGGCTAATTGGTAGGCAGCGTGTCTTTTTTTTTGGGTTTGTTAGTTTGGTGGATTGTTTAATGTTAGACATCGATTAAAAACGCACATTTACGGTTAGTTCTAATACCCATAACCAGCAATCAACATCAAAATGAACATTTACATAGATTAAATATGGTTACACGTTACACAACAACAAAATGAGCAACAACAGCAACAACATCAACAACAACAACATCAATAGCCATATTTATATGGGTTAGCTTATGAGGAGAGGATACGAGTAGGGTCGCCCCCTTCCTTAGGTGCAATTGTTGTCACTGACCTACTACTACGGCATCGGCCAGGGTTAGTTCATTGCCTATGGTCACATCGGTTGTACTCGTTGAATTGTCATCGCAATCGATGATATCTTTGTCATGTATGGGACTCGATTCGCCGGTGGATACCTCGCCTATATAGTTTTTTTTTTTTTATCGAAAATGTGTCAGAATTTTGAACTAAAAAACTAGTAGATACTAGAAATTGGCATGCCCAACTAACTTACATAGAGCAAAATCCATTTTACGTAGAGGCGAGAGTAAACAATTGGTCCCAGTCAAAGAGTCTAAGGGTGAATCCACACCTAGAGCATAGTTATCATGGCCATCAAAGGTGCTGGCAAAGAAAACAAGTAAGGTTAGAGAAACTTTCTTAGCTGGTTTAAAAAAATGTTGTATTACCTATGCAATCTGCTGAGAGATTTACCCGATTTGCTGCGTATATCCATATTGATGCCACTGTCAATGGACGAGCGCTTCGAGTAGCGACTGTTGTTGTTGGGTGGACTTTGGTTGCTGTAAGAAATTTAGGTTAACATTTTGGCATTTTGTCACCAAGATCTGCAACTTACCTATGCACAGCCACAGGTCTTAGAAAAACTCCATCATGCTTACGCTGCAGCTCTAGATCATAACTGTTGTAACTTGCCGGCGTTGGCTCCTCCTGCTCTGCATCCCCCACCACACCCATATTCATAGATAAATTGGCCAATCCACCGCGTAAATGTGGCTTCCGGCAACGCTCCTTCTCCAGGCGATACAACTGAGCCATTAGCTGTTTGTGTCCCTTCACACTGGCCAAATCCAATGGAGTTTGCTGAGCCTGTGTCTTAATTTTCATAGCATTATTATTCCATTTGTAGAGCAACAATGAGCACTCCACATGGCCACGCACACAGGCCCAGGCCAAAGGAGTAAACCCATAAACATCCTGACTGAGTGCATCCAACTCGGTCTCCAATATGATATGTGGATTTTCGGCACGCCAATTGAGCATGGCTCCCACTAACTTGGCATAACCCAAGGCGGCCGCCAAATGCAATAAAGTCATGCCGCGCAAACCCACCGACCAGCTGGCATTTGTGCTGCTGGGCAGGCTCCAGGCATGTTTGGTCAGCTTATGGCAATAGCTCACCAGTTTCTCCTCAAAATTGGGCTCCACATACAAAGCCGTGTGATCCGTCTAAAGAAATAAGAAGTAACTACCATAAGTTAATACAATTTATATCTTGTCTTACCGTTAGTTCCTGCTCCGCCTTGACCTGTAGCTTATCATCAATGGTGGACAAACGATTGAGCAATGTAAACTTGTACAGGCAATCGTTGGAGCTACTCGCATCAAAGGGCGCATCTGCCAGCAATGAAAACTTGTACTCAAACATCACAGAATTGGATACCAAAAAGCCCGCACAGGCCACCTGTAGGGTAACAAAGCCCGCCTCATGAGCGGGACAATAGCAACGTAAGACGCCCTCTTGCACCAGCTGGGTGGGCACGGGTTGGGCATCAAATAACACAGTATAGGCACCGCCACCCTGGCTGCTACTCCAGGGTCCAGCTACCAAAACTTTGACACCACCTTCGGTGTAAGACCACTCGGGACTAAAGTCACAAATATTATGCACTTTGCGTGGAGCAGCAGTTGTTTCTCCATTTAAATAAGAACCCTGCTCCAGAGCAGTATTATTGAGAGCCTGCTTGTCATCCAAATCTAGTTCGGGGAACTCAACAAGCATATCAAAAGCATCCAAATGGGCAAATACATCATCGGTTTCCTCATCAGCGTTAGCTTTTGCTGGGGTAGAAGTATGAGTGGCTGATGTTGTTGATGTTGTTGTGGGGGCGGCCACAGTTGCTGCTGTGCCTGCTGATGTGCCATTGTAGGGCATATTGGCTATTAAAGTTCTTTGTATATCCTCATGGGAAAGATCTAGGGTTTCATTAAAGAAAGTTAAAGTCTCTGCCTGTTGTGTGGTTTCCTCCTCGCTGCTGGCACTGCTGCTGCTGTTGGTATTCTGATTGCTGTTGCTCTCATCGCTGACACTAATTTGGCTGCTATTATCACTGGAAGCACTAAATGTGTGGGCACAACCATTTGGGGTTTGAGTTGGTGGAGGAGCGGCATCCTTAGACTGATTGTTGCTGCTGCTGCCGCTGCTGTCCAGCTGTTGTTGTTGTTGTTGAATTTTAATCAACATAAATGCAAAATATTTATTGTAAGTAATTTTGTGGTTTAACTCACCTCAGCTAACGCATTGACGCTCATTAAATTATCACAAGCTGCTGCTGCTGTTGTCGTTGTAATTTGTTGTTGCTGATTGCCATCGATAATCGTTTGTAAGGAACTCGAGCTGGATGAGGTGATGGATGAAGGGCAGGGGGTGGAAGACGTTGCGACTGTGCTGCTGCTGCTGCTGCGATGCTCTGGTGACATGCACATGGCCTCAACTGGGGGTTGACTTGGGGGTGCTGTTGTTGTTGTTGCTGCTGTTGTTGTCTGTGGCAATTTATAATAATGTTGCTGGTTGGAAGCATTGAGTTGCTGCTGTTGATTGTACATAAAATTATGATTGCTGGGGTCATTATTGTTTACGACATTTAATTCGTTGTTTGTTTGAGCTGCTAATTGCTTGTTGTTGTTGTTGTTGTTGCTGTGGGGGTTTGTGATTTTGTTTGCATTCATGTGGCTTTGATTTTCAATTAGTTCCGTATCCATGACTGTTGCTGCTGCTGCTGTTGTTGTTGTTGTTGCTGTTGCAGTGTCTCTAGTTGTTGCTGTAATTGTTGTATTGGCAATTTGCAGTCGATGATGCTGATGATTTAAATGGGCCGGATTTTGATTCTGATTGGCCACAAATCGTTGCAAGCTCAATTGTTGTTGCTGATATTGTTGCTGCTGTTGCTGCTGTTGTTGTTGTTGTATGACTAGATTGCTTCTTGTGGCCATTAATTGATTAGCACTTCGATATTGCTGCTGTGCCTGATAGTTGACTTCAGCTGCTGCTGTTGTCTGCTGTTGTTGCTGCTGTTGCTGTTGCTGTGGTGGAATGATTTGAAACTTAATGGCCGACTCCTGCGTGGCATTGTGATACTGTTGTCCATGTGGATTATCCAATTGCATATTCTCACTGCGTTGCCTTTGACGTTCTGACCAGCGTGAATACAATTTACTGGCCACCACCACATTTGGTGTGCCATTGCTCTGATAACCCTCGCCGTTTAAACGTTTCTCCGACACCGATTTAAGTATGCCCGTGCGTCGCATTACCGGATGTGTACAAGTTTTGCCATCGGCACAGCCCACATCCCCACAGCCACAGTCCAATTGTTTGACCAAAGCTGCCTGACGTGAAAGACGCTGCTTTTCCATGAGCTGACATACAATAGACTCTACCGTTTCGGCCGTGGATATTTCTATGTCATTGCCCGAATCCGAATCTTCATCCGAATTGACTGTGGAAACTACAAAAAAAAACTTATTACTTAAACCCTTTCCCCCTTCTTCCCCTTTCTGTAACACTCACGCATGGGTTTTAGCTGGCTTACCAGCTCTTCTTTGGTCCATTCCTTTTTATCACCCCACAAAGTAATGCTGGGAGCTATGACAGCCATTTTATTATCATCCGGATAGGGTACATTCAAATAATGCACCAAAACAATGTCCGGATTCTAGTTAAAACGGTAAGAAGAGAGTAAATCAAAATTTCTCCAGCCTTTTGTGCTTACCTGCAATAGCCAGTAACATCTGCGATGAAATGTGGGCAATATGGCCGAGTGTACATAACAACCATAGATGCACTGTCGAGAAAGAATTCAATTTATCAATTCCAAACACAAACAAGAGCATAAATAGAGACCCGTGCCGCGCATTCATTTAATTGGAAAACATAAAAAAAAAAAGAAAAAACCCAAGACGAAGCTTAAATTAAATTACCAACCACCCACGCTGAGGGGGGGCATAAGTTAAGTGCCAAAAATCGAAGCAACAAAAACAACAAAAACAGAAAAAAAAGGGTTGTTATACAACACATTTCGCTGCGCATTTTTCTTTTTACTTTTCCTCCGTCACTGATAAATTTTTGTTGGCTCTCGCGCTTGTCCGATATGCCGCTGACTTTTTCCTGCTTTGGCAAATTTCTTGTGTGTGTTTTTAGTTATCATGTAAGAAGACGGCACCCCGCCAGCCACTGCCAAGTGCATAAATCTTGTCCCCCAAAAAAAAAAAACAAAACGTATTAAAATAAAAATTAAAATAAAAACAAACGAAAAAAAATTGGCGTGAAATTGCCAACTGTTTTGGCCAGGGTAGACATACGACCGACCCCACTTCAGACATTATAAATACGCTTAACCCTTGGCAAAGCTGATTTCATTAGCCAGCAAAGGCGTCACAGCACATATCCTTAAAAAGGGACTTCCGGCGGGAAATCATAATTCACTCAAATACCCAAGTGTAAGAAAAAATTCGAAAAGAAATCCTTTTGCTGGCTACTTAAACTTTGACTAATGATTTCAACTGCTGCTGCTGCTGCTGCTTTTGGTCTAGGCGTAATTGCCTAATTGCTTAGCTGGGTAGTGTCCAAACAACAAAGGGGAGTTTTCACTAGGAAGCAACAACTACATTAGCGGGGAATCATTAGCATGACAAGTTAAGACAATATTAGTTCGCCTTTGGAAACTAAATAAATAGTATTAAAGCTGAATCTTCCTTTCTTTAAAAGGTACGAGAACAATCGGTTGGTTTGAGGGAAATCTTCATGTACAGTATAAAAATGTAACTAACATTGGGTATATACCAGTGTAGGGCGCGTCCGAATAGCGTGTGCATAGGCAAAGGTCGCTGTAGCAGCGACGTCGCACATAGATACTATAAGACAGTGTAGGGCGCGTCCGAATAGCGTGTGCATACGAAAGGTCGCAGTCGCAGAGAAGTCACACACCGACAGTATACGAACGCTTCGCTGCTGTCGATTTCGTATCGGTTGCCACGCACACATACATAGCGAAAATGTGATTGTATTGTATGCCCTACACTGGTATATACGTAACTTGCTATATATATTTCTGGCCTAATAATGAAAACGCGAATATTTATGATCAAAAATGGTTTTATTGTTTTTCAAAGTATTCTCCAGCAAGATTTATACACTTTTGCATGCGCTCAAACCAATTGTCGATTGAGACACCTCCAAAACATGGTTTTTGAACTCTTCAACAGCATGTACTGGCTACGAAAATCGTTGACCACGCATTTTTCCCTTGATGTGCGGGAATAAAAAGAAGTCATTGGATGTTTTGGGCGATCAAAAAGGCGCTGGTGTGAGCTGGTGTGTGAGAGCTCGCGTTGTCATGGTGCACAATGATCTGTCTTGTCTTGTTCGTTTTTCGATTTTCTCTGAAGACTTCAGGCAAAGAAATTGTGGTGTACCACTCAGAATTGACCGTCCTACGTTGCTCAAGCGGAACAGTCGTCACATGACCAGTTTTACCGAAGAAACCGGCGACCATTTGCTTCGAAGTGCTTCTTCCACGAAGGACTTTTGTTGGATTTGGCTCCTCTTCGAACACGGTCGATTGTTTCGGGCTCATAAGCATAGATCTATGATTTGTCACCTGTGACGATCTTAAAAACGTCTTTTGAAACATCGCGATTATGGGCCCTGTTCCGAATTTCGAGTCGATTTTCGTGTAAACGTTTGCATTTCGAATTCAAGTTGAATAAAAGTATATGCAAGTGAGAATCAAATCTGTGGTTACTAGATTCCGTTGTAATTTTTTCTCGAATTGAATTCACTTGGAATTAAGCAGCCGGTTTCAGCTGCTCAAACAATTCCGAGTTTTCTACTACCTGATCTAGTTACCGTAGGGTTATTAGTGACCTTCTTTACAAAGCTATTGAATTCGATGGCAAAACACGAACGTTTACACGAAAATAGACTCGAAATTCGGAACAGGGTCGTATATTTTTTCAAAATTTCTTTGCACCAATCCACACGAGCCTTTTTTTGAGCGATTGTCAAAATTGTGCGGGATCCAACGAGAACAAACCTTTTTTTTCGAATGTATGCTGGTGGAAGAAATGCCCAAGGATGCCTCTATCTCAAGGTATGTCACATGACGATCTTGCATTATCAGTTCACGCACGGCATCAATGTTTTCTGGCACAACGACTGTTTTTGGACAACCTTCACGACCTTCGTCTTCGAGCGAGCGTCGCCCGCGATTGAATTCATTAAACCAATTCAACAGTGCTATAGGATGGTGCTTCATCGCCATACAAATATTTAAGTTCATCGTTCCATTCTTGTCCTGAGTTGTGATTTTTCTTCTGAGGTAAGTTTTTGATTAATCGTTTATCGATATCAAACGTGGTCACACATGACAGAGTTGTATGAAGCTTTTATCGATAAAAGTCCAAACTTTTTTTGGGAAAAGGCCAATTGGTCCTAAAATGGTTAGAAGTAACCTAGGCCAGAAACTTAAATAGCAACCCACGTAGTAGATCGTACAACAAAAAATCCTTAAAAAATACCAAACTAAACGATGCAGATTTAAGATTTCCGAAAAATAAATGGTTTTAACCGTAGGTTATGTAAAAAGTTTTTAAAAATTGCAAAAAGCCCAACATGTTGCCGAAATTTCCGAAAATGTACCAACCCAATGGGCTCTTATTTGAATAAGATAATTTATTCAAATCTAGAGTTTGATTAATCTATAACCTCGTCACTTACCTCAGTGCCTTGTACTTTAAGTTTCATGTGATCCTCACGCGTGGTTTTGCCATCTTTGCGCTTCTTCCAGCAATAACCATCCCGCCGGTAGCGCACTTTCTTCCTGGAGTAGAGCAACAGTGAACCGCTTTTGGGCCTGAAAAGGGGCGTGGTTAAGTTACTCTCACCTAACTGCTCTCTCCAAGGTGACTCACCTGGTTCGGACCTCTTTTGATTGCCATTCGCCATGCTTATCAAAGCTGATAAGAATCGCAGCGATTTCCTGAAAACAAATTTCGTACACACATTAAATAAATATTTTTACAAAAAAAAAGTGTCAGAGAACGACCTTCAACCATAGATCTAATCACTGCACCAACATTTCAAGCTTGAACTAACGTTTTAACAATTTCCGACTTAATGGAAAATTTTGGCTGCCCAGGGAGCAGGAACTCGTGGCATTTCCTCTGCAAAGTTTTCACAGAGAGAGGAAAAGGTTGGCGCATAAAACAAAGGAAAACATTTTAGAAATTTCATTTGACCGCAGCAAAGCGGACAACAACGGCGTAGATGGTGGATGGTGTTAACCACAATTTACAGGTGTCGCCCCGAGTTGACACCTGGAGGGGAGACCCCCTCTCTCACTCTGAGGGGATGGGGTGCAAACACAGCACTCTGCTTGCAATTTGTGTGCATATTTGAAATGCTTGCATGATAAGCAAGAAAGAGGAAAAGCTTCAGCAAGCATTCAAACGATTCAAATGCAAATCACACAACAGCGAAAGTCTTTGGGGCCATTTTGGGTTTTCATTGCATGTTTTGCCGATAAAGTTATCAATTTGTTTTGCCAGGCAGCCTTGACGTTGCATGAATAATGTAAGTGGCCATCCATCCAACCATTCATACGCTGCTCACAGCTGGCGACGATGTGCAGCAGCGGCAGCAGCAGCCCAACATTTTCGATATGTCAGAAGATTTCGCAACATTTGCGAGTGTCATAAAAATTGTATGCACACACACACACACACACACACATAGAGTCATAGATAGAAGAGGGAAATCACAGGCGCGTGTTTGTCAAGTGGCAAACGTTTGCATTTTGGACAGAAATTGCCTCTGATTTGCCCTTTGCTTTGGGAATATGTGTGCCCACTATATACATATGTTATTTATGCATGCCTCGAGCCAACTCCTTCTTCCTGCTTCCAACTCTTCTTTCACATTATTTTTATGATGAATTCTAGGCACATACGCGCGGCGGCCTGTTCGAAAGCTGCGCGAGCGGAGCATTAAAAATTTATGCGCACCTCAGCGTATTTGCCTCAATCATGGCCAGAAAAGGCCATTGAGTGGCATTTCAACACTTTCACCCAAAAGAGGATAACAGTCATTTGTGTGTATGTGGAATGTGTGATGAAACAATTAGAAAAGCGTATGGAGGCATTATTTGGCTAACCTGTACAGCCAGCCACTTAATCATTTTCATACCCTTAGCCCCCCAGCAGCCACAGTTTGTCCCTTTTTTACTGCATCTCATTATCAATTTAACTTTTTGATTTTTAAGCTGCCGCTGGTTGCTGCTGCTGCTGTGCCTTTCTCCAAACCGCACACCAAGGCACGGCTCATTGGTATTGTTGTTGCTATTATTTTACAGTTGCTTTATGGCTGGTGGTCAACTGCTCCTGGACCTGCTTAAATGCCAAATTAAAACTGTGTGGTTTAAAGCGCCAGTTAAGCTACCCAAACCCCACGCCCAGTTCCTCCCGTTGGTGGGTTGGCCTGTAAGCAGACTAAAATAAGCGTGCGTAATTTTATTTATGCCCCCCGGTACATGGTTACATTTTGTAATTTTTGCCTGCTGATGCAGTGGCCGAAAGTTTGTTGTTGGTAGTGGCTATAATAATGGTGCTGGACAGAGATTTTTTTTATATATATAAAACGTTACTTTAATCAACTTGGCAATGCTCTTACTACACTGTTTTGCCAATAAACTTTCAAAGTAGAACGGTATGTGGCTGTAAATGGAGCAATTGGATCTGCCATATTTGAGCTCAGGTAAAAGAAATCGCTGGATTTATTTTAACGCTAGCTTTTGAGCGACTCACATATGTTTTATGTGTAGCTTAACGCACACTGAAACGCACAAAACTCTGCTATTTTGTCTAGCTAACAAGCTAAAATTTTGATTAGATGATCTTAATTTCAATATAAATTTAAGATAATTCAATTCAAAGCTCTGAAACGTAATATTCTAAATAACGGAGCAAACAGAGGACTCAATCCTTGCATTTCAAATATCAAGAGAAATTGACCACAGTCTTGCTGTTATCGCCAATTTTTTAAGGGATCTTCAAAATCATGGCAAAACGAGATACTGAAAGAAAAACAGTCCTGAATGAACGCGACAAAAATACGCAATATTTAACAGGCAAGCAATTCAAAAACGTCCTGTTCCCAGCTTTGCGTAATTGTAAGAAAAAATGTCTCTACTATGACTATTTGCCTATCTAAACTCATTGTCCGAAGTGTGCTTAAAAAGATTAGGCGCTTGACTCCTCCCCTTCAAAAAGCAGCGCGAACCAATTTTGAAATAAATAACTTAGTCCGTGTTTACACGATGAAGTTTGCTTCATGAAGCTCTCTTCGTTATCGTTTTAAAGCATCTTCAAAACTTTATGCGCATTTACATGAAGAAGTTTGCTTCATGAAGTTCGATTTTAATTCGCCTGAAAACACGAGCTATCGATAAGCCAATAGCGCACAAATCAACCCTGCATCAGTTCAATCAGAACAAAGCAAAGGTGAATTATCGAAAAGCTTCACCCCACGGTAGGTCATGAAGCTTTGTCAGCTTCGGCTCCCCCTCTTCACCTCTTCCCCACAAACATAAACTTCATGAAGGAAACTTCATCGTGTAAATGCGGACTTAGAAACAAACTGGGAATCGGAAATCAAAATACTGCATTTCTTTCTCGCATATGTTGACCGGCTATTTACTAAGTCCATGTTTACACGATGATAGGCATCTACCTTCATATGAGCATAGAATGCGTAGGATTTATCTTAGTGTGATTTTCCTTCATAAGCTACTGTCAGCTGAAGTTGACTCAAGCACTCTGCTTAGCCTAATAAGTTTTGCGGTTTCGGCACGTGTAACGAGGAATTATGTCCCGATTTATTTTCATCCTTGTCTTACACTCTATGCTCATCATGAACCCTTTCGTAACCTCTGTCTTAATTACAATAAATACTACCATCTTTTCTCATTAAACTCTTCTTTGTTAGATGTAAGGAATAATCTAATGTCTAATCTTAACTCTTAAATAAGTTTGCTTCATGAAGCTCTCTTCGATTATGTATTAAAGCATCTTCAAGACTTCATGCGCATTTACATGAAGAAGTTTCAATTCGCCTGAGAACACGAGTTATCGAAAAGCAAATAACCCAAAAATCAACCCTGCATCATTTCAATCGTAACATAGCAAAGGAGAATTATCGAAAAACTTCACTCCACGCTAGATCATGAAGCTTTGCTAGCTTTGGCTGCCCCTCTTCACCTTTTCCCATACAAACAAAAACTTCATAAAGAAAACTTCATCGTGTAAATGCAGACTTAAAGGTTAATATTTCTGATAGGAAAGCTTAATCTCGGTTGACCAAATGGATTTTAACATAACTGGAGCGTCCTGAGAAAGAAACGCAGTTCAGTCATGATGTGTTCCGATCTAGTTAGTTTACTAGTTTGGATCGGTTAACCAGCTCAAGGATGAACAGTACTGACTACATACGGGTACTAGAGAATAGTCTGCTACCATTTTTAGGTGAAAATACCAGATAACGTCCGAATTCGCAGAAGTCGACAAATAAAGGCGTTAATACAGGACTACTCTGTCAATATATTGAACTGACCAGCTTGCTCACCGAATCTTATTCCGATTGAAAATGATTGTGGCATACTGGCAAGGCGTATATATAAGGAAAACACCAAGTACGAGAGCACTAATGTTCTTAAAAACGCAATTTTGAGGAAATGGAAATAGAATTATTGGTGCAACTGGCCAATTCCATGAAAAACCGTATTTTTGAAAAAAATTATAAATATATTTTGTAAGCTTCTTAGGGCCGATTTCTTATCTTCTAAATAGGTGCTATGTGTCAGATAAACGTAATATTTTACTCTGTTATATGTAAGTTTATGTGACATATAGGAGATGAGAAAATGGCTCTAAATACTTTATCTTGAAAAATAATAAAAAATAAAAAGAGACTTTTTATAAGAAATAGTTTTATATATAATTTTAAAAATTTTAAATCGTTGATAATAAAAATTTCATACAAAAAATTTTTTAACACGCTTTTTATGTCATCCGTCTTGATAAATTTTTCTTTAGTTATAATAACCATTGGTAATGAAAAAAAGTTTTCTCACAGTGTTCTCGTTTTATTTTTCTTTTGCTACTATAACCGTTTGTGCTACAAAATTTTTCTCACTAGTATTTTACGACCGTTTTGAGTATTGTATAGTCATTGATTTTAATAAATTTTTCGATTGTTGAGAATAAAACTATAAAAGATAGTGACGCTACGATAGAAAACAAAAACTTTTTTAGATATATCATCGATCCCGTTCCGAAATTATTGGTGGTAAAAAGACTCTTTCAAAATTTCGCTCATAGCTTTAACTGAGCTGTTCGCGTAGAAACGGGACGGCGGACGGACGGGATGAACTCGTCGCGTCTGATCGAATATATAGTTTATGGGTCGGAAATGAATATTTCTGCGTTACAAACTTCTGCAAAATTAATATACACTTTTCAAGTGTATAAAAATAAAGTGTTATAATTTTGATAAGGATGAAAAATACGACACCTGTTAATAATACTAATGAATGTTTCACAGAATATTTTTATAGATTCATCAGATAAAAATGAAGTATTTCATGAAACAAATTTCTTTTATACTTAATTTTAGGGACACTCGAATGCAGCGCTCTTACTTGTTATAAAATAATGGTAACGGGTCGGTTCATAAGCACGAATTAGTGATTCGGTTCGGATCACAACTAATTCGCATCCCAGTTTAATTTTGTCATTTAAGAAAGACCATGATAAGCTTCCACAAATGCAAAAACTAGATGGATATATTGACTCGGCTGTGGATGCTGATCACACATATATAAATACTTTCTAGGGTCGGAGATGTTTCCTATTCTGTTTAGCTATTTAATGGTCTCGTCGGTTCAAGGGCGAAAGTTGTCAACGCTCTAGCTAAATCAGCAACTTTTGCTCAAATAATTTCTCAGGGTATTGCCATTTCGGCACTTTCTTTTTTTGTTGTAAACGAAGTTACCCGCCTGCTTTTAATTTAGTCAACTTGTCGCCCGAGTGTGTAAAATGCCGCTTAACGAATAACCGCCGCTACGTACCTCGACTCATTTTAAACTTTACAACTGTCCAAATGAATATTTGCGGTTGCGCTTAATTCACAAATAAAACAAACGAAAAAAAACAACGGAAAACAAAGCTCATCCCAAGGAATTTCCGTGTTATTTTTTAAGCGAAAACTTTTATTGCAAAAAATAAAACACAAACACGGCAAAACTTTTTGGCGGCGCGTACGTGCACTGTCCGTCGTGCCCTTAAGTTGGAGGGTTCTTTAAATCGTATTTGCATTATAGTTTGTGGTGCCATAAAAACGTCGACAACTCGCGGACTATTTCCTAATAGACTGCCAACCATCTCATTAATCTGGAAAAAAAAACACCCTACCAAAGCCAAAAGAAGGCTGTCAAAGTGTCCAAGCCTACGACTGGCAGGCTCATCCGCCTGTCAACTGTGTGTGGACTCCGGGCTCCGCCCAGAGTCAACTTGAGGACAAGTCGAATGTTTTTCTTATAGTTTACTTTTCGACATTTTTATGTGCAATCAAATGCAAAATAGAAACACAAACTCAACTGACCTCATTTGTATTCCAACGATGACGCTGTGATGGAAAACTGTCGGCTCTTGGCAGGCTCTCCAAATTGTCGGGTAGTTTGATAGGTTCGCCATCTGGAAAAAAGAAAATGCAAATGCACAATTGAAAGTGTAAGTGGGGAGATAGAAACTTGGAAAATCAATTTTGCATATCCTCCCCAACAGGTGCAACTGTTTTTTTTTTTTTTTGGACGGACGGACATTCATAAATGCGACAAAAATGTAAATCAGCAGCCCAGGCCATGATTTATAGATATAGAAATGTCAACCTTAATAAACGTGTCGACTGGCAAACCATTTATCACACCCCAAGTAAGAGAAAAGGCAAACTTAAAAAAAAAAAAAAAAAAAAAAATACCGACTGAAATATACCCTGTACTTTTCGCACTTGCTGATCGAGTTATTCGAAGTTGCTGGCAGAGCAGCAACTGATTCATTTTGCATAGACAAAGCTACACGACGACGCTTATACTGTCAGTGTAATGTCGTCGCTGCTAAAGAACAGTTTTATATGCACAGAAAATAGAACACTAAGTTAAGAAGTTTTCCTCCCTTGTGGGAGAGGAGCTAATGTGATCTGATCGGGGAATCAAACCGAATCGAATTTCGGTTCCGGTTCCTGGTACGTACCAAAACTAATGTTTCGGTAAAAGGTTCTGTTAAGGTTCTAGTTTATGTCGGTATTCGATTCCGTATCGGTACCTTGGATTTTATTTCGGTATACCGGTATGTACCGGTATAATTTAAAAATCCTTTAATCCGAAGATATAATAGCAACCTGCACTACAGATAGTAGTTATAAAGAAGGAAAGTTAAACATAATAAACTTCACCCCAGAAAACAAATGTCCTAATAATACTTGTGTAACTGGAAGAGCAAGAAGATCTTTTGGTATCTGATGGAACCGCGGTAACGTGATCACAATTTAACCCTGCTGTTAGGTTAAACCCATTTGCTCCAACTATTAATTCGTTTCCTTTGAAAATGCAAAAATAAAGGATAAATTAATAATATTTGGAAATTATTGTATCAAAATAGATGCAAAGAAATAAGATAAAATTGTTTTTTTTATTGAAAATTTCAGTATATAACAGAAATCTTAACCTTTACTGTTACCTAACCCTTATCTAAGGTTTACCCTGCGTTTTTTCCTTGATTGAAGCAATAAAACTGAAATAACAAAAATAAACTCAGAACCGATACTGTACCGGTACAGGATAAAGGTTCCGAAATACCGGTTCTCAAAAAAAAAAATATTAACGGTTCCGGTTACGGTTCTAGTTCTGCGATTCAATCGATTCTTTTCGGTATACGGTTCCGGTTCGGGTTCCGGTTTGACATCCTGAATCTGATCCTCCACATACCTAATTTTTTGCCTGTCGGTGCCAACTCTGAATTCTGGGAGTTGTGAGATGTAATTTAAGCATACATTTGCACATATTTAGGGCCGTTTTCTCATGTTTCTGTTTTTGAAAAATATAAAAATGGCGTTGCCTGCTTTTAGGCCGCGTATAAATGTCTATGTTTGTGTCCTGCCTAAAAGTAGGCAGCTTAGATTTTCTCAAAAACATGAAGATGAGAAAACGGCCCTTAATATACCCTTTTTGTACCCTATTGGAACCAGGGTACAAAATGCGTGAAGAGTTGACAGAGTGAAGGAACTTTTTGCTCATTGAATAATTACGCGCACTTAATGGAGCTTGCAACGTAAATCGAACCAACTTTTGGGGTAAGCATTAAAAATGCCACGCAACTACATAAACTTTGCGGCCAAACTGTAATTTAGCAAAAATGTGTAATAAAAGCCAAAAGCGGACATCTTCTCTCTCTCTCCTGCTCGAAGCTTAGAGTCAACTGACTATATATCAAAATCCAATAGGAATGCATTCTCCCAGAGCCATAAAAAAGTATTGTACACAATTTATATAAAGTGCTTGAAGCAACGACGACATGGACGATTCAGTCGTGTGCCAGGTTCGCGTAACCAAAAAGTGTTGCCAAATTGCAAATGGCAGACCTTGGGATTGGAATGGAGGGGCTGGCCCACCATCAGACAGTGCGTGGTTGATGACGTTGATGTAGTGGCTTCGGGGTAAAGTTGTTTATGGCAATTTTTATATGGCTCACGTGGAAGTAGAAGAAAAAGTGACAAATTGTTTGCTTTGATCAAGCGCGCACACACTTAAAAGTTTTATGGACTACCAACTAATTTGTGGCATATAAAGAGAACCCCCAAGCAATAATTGTCAAAAATGTCGAAACAATCACCTCTTCTGCCTCTCTCTCTCTCTCTCGCTGCATGGCATCTATTTATAATGCAGTCGCCTGCCATTGTGTTGTCAAGTAGAAAAACCAGAGGAAAAACTCTGTTTGATTAATACAAATACAAAAAAGTTTTCTTTTTTAACTGCGTTTTGCATATTTCATGGCAGACGCGCTACCCGACGCCGTCATAATAGACTGACTGCCTAGGGGAGGTGACGGCGCTGGTAGCCAACTCAGGTGAGAGTTGGACACGACCTCGCTACTCTCTGGTTGGGTCCCATGTCGACTATGTCGATGGTAACGTCAACGTGCTTGGTTTTCTTTTTTTATTATTTTAAGCATCCTCAACCTAGGGGAACCCCCCGGAGACCTCATCTCATCTTATTCACAATTTGAACCAAAGCTTAATTGTGACAAATGAGCTTTGTCCAAGCTGGCTCATAATTTTCGGGCGGCTTTAAACTGAGAGGGAACTGTCCCTCCTGTCCCCCTGTCCCTGTCGTTGAATTGACATGGCAAATAGCACAAAAGAGTTGATATAAATAATAAATTTTCGTTTTACGATTTTTGGTGTAAAGCTCTTTTTCAGGTTTTGAGAGCTGCCAATTTGTGGCCTGCCAAATTGTGGCTAATAAATATCGTCAGTTGCAATGCACCTCCACCCCGTACAGTAGTTGTTGTAGGCTGAGGCAGGTCACATCCATAAAAAAAAAAACGAAGAAGAAAAAAAAACAGGAGACAAATTGTTAGCAAAGCGTGGAAGGCCGGCCGCGTGAAAAGTCAACGAGTGTGAAATTACTTTTGTTTTGTCACACAACTCGCACTGGCTTACACTTGTGTTCACAATTAAAAGCCATTAAAAGTGTCTACAAAATAACCCCAAACATTTATAACAAACAACAAACAGTAAGTAATACACCTAACCATAGAGAGAGAGAGGCACAAAGCATCAGATAGAGCTAAAATGTAGGTGATACAGAGATTACTTGACTGAATTTCAAGATACAATTTAAAAGCTACGAATAGTGGAGTGAGTAATAGATCCCACATTCTAAATCAAAATAAAATCGACTTTTCAGAAAAAGACGTTAGAAAATTTAAACGAGAAGGCAAAACTAACTTCGACTGTGCCGAATACACTTGAAAACGTTTACTCCAACTGATTTAACCGGTAAAATAAATTAAGGTGTTGAATATCAAATATTTAAAATTTTTAAATCATTGATAGTAAAAATTTAATACCATAAAAAAAACTTTTCTTAGTAAACCACATTTTCCGACCGATCGGTCCTATGGCAGCTATATGCTATAGTCATCCGATTTTGATAAATATTTTTCCAAATTGTATGAAAGCATATAAAACTAATATATACCAAGATTAGGGACGCTACAATAGAAAACAAAAAAGTTTTTCTCACTAGAACTAGTTCTTAGACCGACCGTTTATATGGCAGATATATGCTATAGTCTTCCGATTTTGATAATTTTTTCCAGAATTACGTGGAAGCATATAAAACTAATACAAACCATGATTGGTGAAGCTACGATGAAAAACAAAAAAGTTTTTCCCACTAGAACAAGTTTTTTGACCGACCCTTTATATGGCAGCTATATGATATAGTCATCCGATTTTGATAAATTTTTCCACAATTATGTGGAAGCATATAAAACTAACATATACCAAGATTAGTGCCGCTACGATGGAAAACAAAAAAGTTTTTCTTACTAGAACTAATTCTTAGACCGATCGTTCCTATGGCAGCTATATGATATAGTCATCCGATCCGGCCGGTTCCGACATATTAGTTGCGTGCAGTAAAAAGAAGACTCTGTGCAAAATTTCAGCTCGATAGCTTTAAAACTGAGAGACTAGTTCGCGTAGAAACAGACAGACGGACAGACAGACGGACGGACGGACAAGCGGAAATGAACTCAGCTCGTCGTCCTGATCAAGAATATATATAGTTTATGGGGTCGGAAATGAATATTTCTATGCGTTACAAACTTCTGGGCAAAATTAATATACACTTTTCAAGTGTATAAAAAGACAACGGATTATTTTAAATTCATCAACGGAATTATTAGTTTTATCCAAGTATTGAACCGCCAGGCCTACTTACTTAACTATTTAACACTAATCCTAAAGGATTGTGCATTGGTTTTATATTCATTATGCAAGTTTATCGACACAAAAGAACTTAACGACAAATATTTCGGTGATCAACCATCAAATGTTATTCTGATTTATTGTCATAATATATTCATTATAACGCCATAAGAAAAATCATATGGGAATATCGTGAAACAAAAATATCGATATGTCGATACAATATTGAAACCCGTTGGCATCTTAAAGCGGGTACATCACATTTTACATGAATAAATACACACGAAAAAGCAGACTGCCTTGAACCGAGTAAAACGATCATCGTCAAATATTATTCTGAGCTGTTGGACAGATTGAACATGGATTTAAAGCGATTTATTAGCGAAAAATTTCTAAAGTAATATATTTAGGGGGACCAGTAAACTAGATTTTTGTACTCTGAACCAAAGGAACGTAGAGTATTTTGGAAATGTATGAAAAAGCAGTTTAAGGGGTTATAGGCAGTTAGAATTTTCAAAAAATCCACAAAAAAAATTTCATTTTCGTAATGTATTCAAGTATATTCTCTGAAAATTTGAAACAGATCCGGTAAATATTTTCGGAGATATACCCATATTCGTAAGGACGCTTTAGGGCTACAGATACATAATCTTCTTTTACACATGACTTTCTGACTTTACCAACTGATGTTTCTATAACCGTATTCCATATTTATGGAGATCTTATCAATGCAAAATAATTGGAACGATGTGTTGGTGGTTTTACACAACAATTTTTTGCAAGTTTTAATCAGTTGATATGGAAAATAACTTCAAAAATTATTCCGCGAAGGAAGAATAGCTCGTCGACAACATTAACTCGCCCTATAAGAAGCTGCTGATGCCTGCATCATCTTATGGCCCTGGAATAGACGACACCAAGTAAATTGACGAAAACAATTTTGAACTATGTGTAAACTACTTCCTAAACTTTAAACACGTTGTTCTTAAAACTTTGTTTTCAAATGCGGTGATCACTAGATCACAAAAACCGGTTAAGCCGCTTTCGATTTAAAATTTTCACACAATTTTCTTAGATATATTCTACAGGGATTGTTCGAAGGATTAAGATATCCGATAATTATTTATATTTTTTTAAACCATTTTTCTCGAAAATTTTGGTCGAAAAGATTTGGTTTTTTTTTTTCATTATTGCTATTTATCAAACAATGAAATTTCGCCTAGTCCTTCGATCAATCCCAGCATTCATCTATCCCCTAAAAGAATCTATCAGGTTTTTGGATTTCAGATAAGCAAAACCAGAAATAGAGTGATCACCGCCAATCGCCTTTTTTTATTAGGACCTTCAGGAGATTGTCTACAGGAGCAGTATCCATTCAATATTTTTATATGCTCTAAGTGTCATTAGAAACTTGAAATAGGATTCTATGTGAATAATTATTACTTGAATCTGTACAATAAAAACGCTTTCTAAAAAAAATGATTTTAAAAAAACTCTTTTTTGGGCCTTGCAACTGCGTATAACTTCTTAAGAGCGATGCAAAATTTGCATTTGCATTTGTGCGACATGCACATTGCAATACCGTGTTTTCGAATGAGAAGTTGTTCCTGTTGCAAAAAAAATCACAACCCACAGAATGATCGCGTATATTCCACGAGCATGAGTAATATTCCAGCCTATAAAAAAGCTATTAATAGATATCAAAATATCAAATCTATTATGGTGTAACTTCCTCTTCTTTTCATTGACAAAGGCATTAAAATAAACGCGCAATACTGCCGGATGAAGTTTTGATCAACCATTTTCATTCTCGCTCATCTGCGTTGTTTGGTCATGCACAATATTGCTTCCACCAAGACTTGGCTCCTGCCCATGAGGCAAAAACGGTTTATCGTTAGTGCAAAGACAATATTCCATGTTTTATACCTGTGTACGAATGGCCGCCATCCTTTTCGAATCTAAATCGATCGATTTAGCTATGTATGTCTTTCTGTCTGTATGATCGCGTCGATAATATTCGCGAACTTTCTTGCTCTTAATAAAAATCATGTAATTGTTGGCCAACAAACACAGAAAAGAGCATTTAGGGTTCAGAAAATCAGCGCTAGCAATAACTTAAGCGACCTATCTTAAACGTATTTTTACTGACACAAACTAAGCGAGAGGATTAATCGTTTTTCATTTATTTTGTGACCTGCTTTTTATAGTTTTGAGTATTGTTTATAACCTGAATTTGTTTCCTGATAATATTACTCCAAGAATACGAACTATAAAAAACTACTCTCCACGTGCTGAGAATTATTAGACCTAGCCATAGATTTCTTAAACAGCAGAGTCTTCTTTGAACGCCTTTTATCTCTATCTGCTAGGTTTATCTTTGGCTTTTAGTGGGTTAAAACTAAGCTACGTAATACCTTATACGGTAGCTAATTATCTTAGAAAGACGTAATAAATATTCATATATTTATAGTAGAGTTTTTGTTTAACTAACGATAAGATATGATGACGTGCTGGTCACAAAAATCGTAGCAAAAACAAAGTCCAATAAATGGCAATCAAAAGTAAAGAGGAAGGAGAACAGACGTCACTGATAAAAAAAAAAAAAAAGTTCCTCAAGAGATAATATATACAAACATATTTACGAACAAGCTAGACATAAACTTAGAACCTTTGGCTCTGCTGCACTGCACTCACTAACCGAGACAGAGATGTGAGGATGATTTATAATGTAAGCAATCATACACACATGTGGAAAGAAAACGTTGCGGTTGATAAAAATCATATATATATATTTTTTGTTGGCAAAACTCAAAACTCCATTAGCCAGAGCGCTATGGCATTACAAGGAAACATTTCTCATCGCGGTTTTGCATTGCATTCCATTATTGGTGAAAAACAGCAATTAAAAGACACATAACAACAAATATGCATGTCAGGCGAGAATGCCAAGCAGCGAAACAATAATTAGCACAAAGCCAAACAAACAATTTTTGCAAAGGGCAGGCCAGAACAGCGATTAACATAAAAATGCAACCAAAACAGCCAGAGCCAGCCCACCAGACCACCAACTGGAAAAGGCCCGGGGAGAATGTCGAACATGGAACGTGGAACGTCTCAAAGTCATAAAAGTGCTATTAATGAATTTCTAACCGAAAAATGCCAAGGAACAAAGCAAATGCAATAAATTATTTACATTTATGGGCAAAATGGAACGTTGTCAACGTCTGTCTAGGTTCAAATGCAATTACGTAAGGATTTCATTTGTTTGAAGCAGTTTTTTTGTAGAGACTTGGCATATGCCACAACCGAAAAATGAAACTAAAGTGAGCTCAACTAATTTTAACTGTGTCGAAGTTTTTATACTCTGGTAACTAATCGTTTCAATGAAAGCTAAATACAAATTTGTTCTTTTAAGAGGAACTCTTTAGAGCTTGATTATAGTTTCAACATCTTTTGAGCCACTTTAAAATCACAATAAGCGAAAAAATTAAGACAAACAAGTTCAAATGGATGAAAGTCAAACCAGTCCTATGTATTTCTTTATATTTCCGTAAAGCAAAGATGGAATCGTCCCTGGGGGAACAAACACTTTTGTCAACTCATACACAAGCCGATTGCTGACTCTTCAAGGCAAGCAGTTCTACGTCAGTTTGCTAACGAGCATCACTGCTAACAAAAATATTAGCAATTCAAATTAGCCAAATCAAAACGTATACATATTTATTTCTCCCTTTTCTTCACGTTTGTCTATTATAGCTGAATCTACACAGAGCAAAAAATGACAATCTATAATCATGTTCATGATATCATGATTATTTGTTCGTTCATAAAACATGAACAAAAATCAACCAACGTACAAAAAATATAGGTCGCATCTAAGACGAGTGGCAACAAGCGAGTGTGATGGTGCTGTGTGCTGAAATGCATTTCCATTCGTGTTCAGTTTGATTCTTAAAAAAAGCATAGCTGATATTAAACAGTTTTTTTCTTGGATTTCAAAAAGAATGATTAATATTGGCTTCACAATTTACACTATAACAATTTTCACAGCGTAAGGCAATGAATACATTCAAATTTTTTATGTCTTTACTTCTTGGCAAATCCAGTTCTAAAATGAAGTTTTTTCTTATATATATATATATCTTTGATAGCAATTCAACAACAACAGAAAAGAATAAACGCGCACTCTGGCTGTATTTTGTTTTTTCTTACTACGATCTGGCGGCACCATTGCGTGCATTTTGGTCTTTCTAATTCTTTTCGAAACGAAGCAATTACAAGCCCAAAATAACAAAAAAAAACTCTGAGCTATCGGAGCAGTTTGAAGCAAGGGCTTGCCCACCGCTGCTTAAGAGCGAAAGAATCTCAGTTGCTGCATTAGTATTTTTGAGTAAAGCCCTATACGGACCTGCGAAATAAGTAATTTTGCTTACTTCGACATATACCAGACAATGTGACCACATTTATAAAGAAATAACGCCGAAAATTGAACTTTGAGGTATTGTTGCTGTTGTTTTGAAAATAATAGGCAACTTCTCGTCAAGCCCTGCAGACCAACAATAACTTTGAAAAAATTGCTACCGAATAGTTATGAAAGAGTTTTTTTATATGATATAAACCACCAAGCAAATGGAGTGTCGACTATTCATTTGACATATTCTCCATTTATCTTTAAAATTTTTTAACCCTTGGTAAATCGTTCTTTTACGACTGTATTTAAACTTCTACACAAACGAAGTTTCGTTTTAAATTTAACTTCAGCCGTTTGTTGATAGTATCAAGGCAGAAGAAGTGTGAAGTAACATTGGCCGTGTTCAGCAGAAGAACTTACTCTCTGATCAATTATTAATTTTTAAGGCTTTTTCTGCTGACCGCGACTGATACAGTATCATGATAGCCTATTTGAAGTATCATGATAGAGGAGCATGTATCAAAGAAATAGTATGTCTCTTTACCACCAGCTGTTATTGTATAACGATAACTTTAGGAGTATTTTGTACACTGATTGCTCATATGAGCTTTTCAATCGGCTGCAAATAATTATAATAAATTATAAAGTATAATTAAATCTAACATTGACAACATTAATGCCGTTTCTAGCGTGTCTGCGTCGCCATTAAAATAATACAGCATTCCCTGTCTCCATTTTCTTTTAAGGCCGTAGGCCAAATATATATGATACTTCGTTCAGCAGAAACTTTTCCATGTATAATTTTTATCTGATACATGATTCAACTTCATTTTTCTGCTGAACAATATTTCTTGAGCTGTTCAAAGTAAAATAGAGCCCACATGGGTTAACATAAGATCCATTCAGGTGCTGTTAAGCGCAACATTACTTATCAGCTCCGTATGAGCAATATGTAAAGGGCGTCTACGCAAAAACTTTACTACTATGTTATTTTCTCAGTTGTCATTGGCAACTTCTCTGCTTTCGTTGCCGACCACTGCTTTGGAGAAACTATTTAGAGATAAATGACACATGTAAAGGCAGCTTAAACAAAAAAATACCTCAGCAAAATTTTTGTTAGTTTCTATCAAATCGAACTGTCATCTGATGATAGAACCGGGAGGTTGTTGAAACAGCCAGACGTTCTGCTCTCGTTTGAGTTTGTTGGTACCCTGTTTTTAATAGTTATGTCTACATAATGAGCCTGCTAGATCTGACTTAGTGAAAAAATGAATAAATCCGAGTATCGGGCGGCATAAGGTAACTTTAATTCAAAAATTAGATCTTTAATGCGTTGCCAACAACTTGCCAAAAAAGAAACTACCGTTTTTTGTAAGAGTATAAAAAGAATTTTTGGGAAACATTTTCATGGGGCGGGTCAGTTTAAGCTGACTGCAAATTATATTAATATCAGGCCATCACACAGACATTATTACATACGTTAAATGTATGTAAATACTTTTTTCACCGTTTGCATGTGAAGTTTGTATAACTTGTGCAAGAAAAGAATATATCAAAAACACTTTTTTTTTGTTTTCATTCTTTCTGTTTGTTCTCTAAAGGCAAAAGGGTAATTTATTTTAATGCTGGTATTTATCCACACATTGTGTACAGGACAAAAGAGGGGCGGGGCGTTTCACGACTCTTTACATAAATTGCAAATTAAACATATTTAAAGTGCCCAATGAAAACACATGGGACAGGTCCATTAAAAATACATCGCACATCGGAAGGGCAAATTAATCTAAATGCCAAAAACTAAAAACTAATATTTATCTAACAAAATTAATATGGGGAACAAAAATTGCTGTTTGTCTGACCGAAAAACAAACGACCAAAATGTAGCACAATTTTCGGTACGTAGTAACCGGTAACCGATAAGCCAAATAAATAACGCAGCAGGTTCTGGCTGCTGCTGGCCAAAATTGCAACATGCATTGTTCAATAAATCTATTTTGGGCCCTCGGCCTCTAATCGAGCACACACACACAGGGAGAGGGACAGGGACAGGGACAACGGCAGGAAGGGGCCACAAATTGCCATTGGCACAACAACATATTAATCCAAATTAGCATCAAAGTGATTTAATTGCTTGGAATTTTGCGTTGGCAAACACTTTTCGACCTTTTCTGGTCTTGTAAACATTTTGTGCTGTCCCACAGGTAGGAGGCCGATTTGGCTTCTGCATTTTGTCACCATTTGGCCATCGATCAGGCTAAGCAGGAGGTCCTGTCTGTCTGGTTTAAAGTTGAAACTGTAACCGGGGCTTGCCTATAAATTTTCTAGCGCCCTTAAAGCCCTTCAAGATTTATGTGGCTTTTAGTAATATGAGCAAATATATTACGTGACACGTAAACCAAGAACGGATGCGGATCAGCGTCAACTAATTGAATTGCCGCTGAATGAAATTGTGGAAAATTAATAGGCGTCGTAAACGTAAAAAAAAAGAGACACACAAGAAACGCCCACAGCTGGACTTCAAATTAAAGGGGCAAAAAAAGGACACACATCAAACACACACAGCGGTAGGCCAACTGGGTGCATGAGCAATATTTATTGAGTACGTGATCTTTGACAAAACGAACGAACCAGAAATCCGTATGTGAGAGTTTTGCATTTTTTATTACTTCCCCAGAAAAGGATGCCGGACAGGACACACAGCTGCCAACTTCTCGAGCTACTTTTTTTTTGGTTGTTGGTTGTTGTTGGCATGCAAAAGGGTGGCCGGGCCAAAGTGGCTTATTAAAATTTGCTCAACTTTCTTTTTATTACTTTTTCACACTTACGAGTTGAGGATGACTTCACTCAGTGTGTGTGTTTGTGTGTGTGTGTCCCCTGATGTAGATTTTAATTTTAAAGAATTTAAACTCAAGTCTATAGACCAACGAACTCACTTGTTGTTGTTGGGGTTTTCCCCTTTGTTACCAAATGCATACGCAGAAAAGTATGCTACATATAATGAAGCTGCTTCTGCTTTTCGCTCATAAAAAACACTTAAAATGCCGTTAAGTTAAAATAATAAAGTTAAGCGGCCGCCGGGCAGCCACAAAATCTAATGTGACAATGGCAACAACAATAACAAAAAACGCTGCAACAATTGCCGACATATTTCAATGTGCAACAAAAGACAAGGAAGGCAAAAAAGTGAAGGTGGAGGTGGAAGACAGAGGCACAAAAACTAAGCCAACACAAAAACCAAATGTTGGGCATATTTTGCATTGTTAACCGCCGCACCCACACACACACACACACACACGCAGCCTACACATTCACCTGCGACTTGGCTTCGCTTTGGCTTTGGGTCTCCTCTTCAACGCGGCCTTTTGTTTCAATTGTCTGTAGTTTAGGTTTTAGGCGTGCCGAGCCTCGTTATAAGTAAGTATCATTGTGTCCCTGTGTTCCCGTGTGTGTACGCCTGTCCTTTGTCAACAACAACAATAAACGACTGGCAACATATGCGCGACGCTCCGCACGCGTTTTGGAATGGCGTGCGAATTATTGCACAGGAAGATATGAAATAAAATTTAATGAAATGCTTATAAAATGCTAAAATCAACTTGCTAACCCCCATGATACAGTTTTTGAATGTTTGAAAAGTGGAAACTACAATAGTGAGAAATTTGATTTTATGGAACTAAAGAGTCTCAACTGTCATGTTTACCAAACGCGCCTAAAATTGGTAACAATATAAACGACTTATTTGGCCTATGTTCTTTTAAATGAAATATCTAAAATTGTGAAATTAAAAGTTCATAATAGATTGGATTTTGAACCACATTTATCATTTTACCTTTAATTTTTGTTATTTTAATTAATCAAAAATTTTTAAATTTTTTTTTGTTCATTTTAAAAAGAAGAAATTATTTTAATTTAAAGCGAAGTATAAGATATTAAACTTTATAAATATAGCGAAAATCTATTTATTTTTTTCAGTCTCTGCTGCCAAATCCCCACGATAAGTTACACGATTGAGAAGCACGCCTAAATGGTCAAACTTTTCTATCAAAATGAATGTTCGTTAGTGCGATCATTTTACGGCAGACGAGATGGTCCTTTAAAGTCAACTGTCTAACTTTTGGTGGCCAAATTCGGTAATCTATCAGCCAACACCCGTACGTCGAAGGAACACTAGATCGGCCGAGTACATCACCGCAATAAGTCAAATTGTGCAGGAGAACCTGAGGCAGTCACTTCCTTGTCGTGCACAAGAAGTCGGCCTTTCGCAGACTTCAACTTGGTAAATTTAGCGTCGGGACACTTTGTCTTTGTGACACTAACACGACAGAATTTTCGCGTGTCAGTTTAAATCCCCTAAAACACGAACACGACGAACACGATACAATCCTACACTTGTTTAATCAACTTAACAGAACAACAATTAGGGGATTCACGACAACTTGCTTATTTGATAACCTATTGAAAAATAATATTTAATCTTCATCTGTCGTGAACACACTTTTGAGCAAATTTCTTGATTATTAAAACTCAATAAATCAGAGCCAACTATATTGAAAAAATTTATGTTACGTAAATTTAAAATATACGAAAAGATAATGGCTTAAAATAATATGTGATTGCATTTTATGTAATTGCAATCGTTAAAAGGTTAAAGAAAAAAAAAAAAAAATTAATTATAGACCGACCTTACCGTAATTTGAACTCAGGTTTTGTTGACTTCCAGTCTCACACCTTAACCTCTACACCATTGTCACCAAGGTCGAAGTGACAGCTTAGTGTGCTTTATAAAATAGTGGCGCTTTATCATCAAAATACTACAATTCTGGCACCTAATAGGTACACACTGTTTGAAGTGTTTACCAATACTGAAATTGAATTTTAACCAGGCAACCACATGACCCAGCTCTAGGCTGGTCATGTCAGCTTATTTTTCGGTAGTACATTTTGTTGTTGGAGATTTCATTTTTTAACAGGTTATCTATTAAGCAAGTTGTCGTGAATCCCCTAAATACTAATTAATACAGTAAGTCAAAAAAGTATTTTGAAAAATAATTTTTTTTTAATTTTACCAATTATTTTGGAAAAAAAAGTGTTTTCTCTAATTTGTTTAATATTTTATTCTGAATCTCTATAGTTCTGAGAGCCAGTATACAATAGAAAGTAACAAAATCCATTTTGTTTTATGAGTTCATGAGGTTTTTTTTTAACATTGTCAAGAAAGTGTTTTGACAAGATTTTAAAATTGAAAAATTCTCAGGACAGGAGCTCAAATTAACTCGAATCTGGATTTAGAAATCCCATATTTCTTATGGATTAACTATAAACTCGACATAATAAATGGAAAAGAATAAATATTTCCGATTTCTCATCTTTTAGATAGCTGCTATGTGTCAAAATAAACTAAATTTGACTCTGTTATTTGTTAGATTATGTTATGTGACAGATAGGGCTATGAGGAAGATGAGAAATCGGTCCTAAGTCGGATATTAAGAAGGGGCCTGCTTTTTAAGATCACGGATTGTGTTGACAAGCAAAAATATATTAGATACAAAGGCACCTCGAAAACCGCGTATCTATTGGACTTGAACCCATATACGTAAAAAAAATTTTGAATAGCTTAGCAACAATAGATTTATCCTCGAAAGAAGAATAGTCCGCAGCAATCTCTCTACAAACTCTTAATAGCGAATTAGCGATCCAACGAAGAACAAGAAATAAAGTAGGTTAAGACCTGCCAAAGTTTGTATCTTGTGGTTGCCACACGAACTGCGCGAGTGCTGTTCAGCGTTATTATTTGTTTTGCTAATGAATCGACTATCGGTCATCGACATTTTTATAAACTAGGAAGATCGATCAAAAAAAAAAATGCTGATTACTATATGTCTAAGAAGGTCCGACAACATAGGACTAGGTAGACTACAAAAATGTGGGAGATATGCGGTTTTTTAATTTTCAAATTTCGGGGGAAGGCAGGGCCACGTGGCAAGAATCGACAATAAACTTGATCTGACTCCAATTATAGAAAGTTTAATAGTATGTAAAAATATTAAGCCACCCTTGTATACATAAATAAGAAGGAAGAAAGTCTGTCAATCCCGACTGTAATATACTCTTTACCTGTCAAAGTTTTTATATAACTGATAACTTTTAGGTGTGGTGTCACAAACACTGCGTAAGTGCTGCCCAACACGATTGCGGCTAGTGCAGCCCAGTATTCTTATTTGACTTGATTTGCTTATAACTCGACTATCGTTCAACTGATCGGGACAAAATACTGTATCCGGTTTTGGTTACTATTTTGACTGATCGCTATACATATTTTGGTTATAGTTAATTGTGGGAAATATGGAATATGGTTTACGTTACAGTTTGGTTATGGTAACAGATATTAATATAAAATATTGACAAATTACTTTCAGCCATACGACAGATACGGCAGACAGAAACGGACCAATTTTGGATTCTCATTCAAAGGAAAAGAGTATGTTGCAAAAGGCGATTGGGACAGCACAAACAATGTGTGTGAATTAGCACGTTTTCATACGCATAAAGTAAGATTTTTGTATATGTTTCGTAACTGTAATTGTTTATAAAGATATTGGGGTTGCGGTTAATAAAAAAGAAAACGCAAAGCATACTTCGACTGTGCCAAAGTTTTAATACAGCTGCTAAAGCTCGCTCCAACTGATTTTACAGCTAGTATAGTATATAAATAAGATAAACCCAGGTGTTCTACAAATTACTTTCGACCCAAATCGTATGGGAATTGGGATAGATCTCAGATATATTAATTAATTCTGATTAATTAACAATCAGATTGTTTACTTTTAATTTTTAGACTTCTCACAAAGAAACATATTTCGACCGATTGTTCCTATAGCAGCATTAGGTTAGAAACATCAGATTTTTAAAAAAATTTGAATAACTAGTTAACAGCAAAAAATATTAAAAATTCCTGACTTTAGAACGTTATAACAAAGTACAAACAACTGTAAGATAAAATAATCCAATCCGGGCGGTTCCGACATAGATATTAACAGCGTACGGTATAGAGAAGATTCTGTGTAAAATTTCACCTTGATAGCTTTAAAAAAGAGATGGACGGACGCCCGGACAATGCTCAATCGATTTAGCTTGTCGTTCTGATCAAGAATATTTATAGTTTATGGGATCGAAAAGAATATTTCTATAGTTTGAAAGTGAATTAAAGGTTAGGTTAGGTAATTTCGGCTGTCCCCGAAGGGGACCACACATAGACCGTTTAGTCCTAAAAATTCTTTGCAATTTTTAAACTGTTAATATCGGTTATAGGTTGCGGTTTTATTCTCAGATTTGCACAAACTGATTTTATCTTTCCACCTTTGGTAAAGGGTAAAGAAGATTAAATTTGTGGTCATAATTTAGCTTAACAGATCTTTGTTTAGAAAAGGTATTGCAATAATTAATTAGAATTCAACCAAACTCCACATGATCTAAGCACACACAAAAAAGAAATAACAACATCGATAAACATAGTTTACATAGTTAATAAGGTAGACACAAACATGCGACAGACACAATTAGTTGAAATCAATGACAGCAGCGAGACATTCCCATCAACAATGTTTAAGTACAAACCCGATCAACATCTTTTGGTCACGCTGCCCGCAATAGGGCAACGGCATACTTACTCACGCTGAGCGGCATCAGAGCGCTCTGCAGATGACTGAAGATCTGTCGATGATGATGATGATGGTGGGGGCCACCCAGGCTGGAGCCACTGAAGTACAGGTGGTTCTGATGCAGCGACAACTGCTGGTGGTGATGATGATGATGGTGGTGGTGGTGTAAGGCTGCAGCCGCTTGCTGTTGATGGTGATAATGTTGCTGCTGTTGTTGATGTGTCATCAATTGTTGCTGCTGCTGCTGCTGCTGATGTTGCTGGTGTTGTGTTTGTTGCGGGAGATGCTGTGGCTGATTTGCATAGTTAGAGACATGTGGCTGCTGCTGTTGTTGTTGTTGCTGCTGCTGCGGTTGCTGAACAGCTGCAACTGTTGCTGCTGCTGCCGACGGCAGGGCCACCACTGCAGCGGCTGCTGCTGCGGCTGTTGCTGCTGCTGCTGCCGTGGCTAAAATGTGCGTGGTGGATGAGCGATGCTGACTTTGTACTGTATTCAAGCTGTGTATGGAGGCATGCACCGCTGATTGATAGATTATACCGTTATTGGACATGGCCGTCATTGACTGGTGATGGGCATAGGCCATAGTAGAACCAGCATTGGCTGGAACCGTGGCCGACATGCTGCTAGCCGCGACAGGAGCCAACGGCAAAGACCGATAGCCGGCCATTAGTTTGTGTGGGAATTCTTTCGAAACACTAGAAACACTTTGATCACACTTTGGTTTAACTACTGTCCGCTTTCAGCGTCTTTTCGCGTTGCAATCCGTGCGGGAACTAAACACCGCGTTGTCTTTTTTTTTATGATTTCCTCCCACAAGTTCAAATCTGTGGGTGGAATTCGCTACTTAAAATATATATATATTTTAATACGAATATTGTAGTAGATTTTAGACTTAGTCGAGAGTTGATAATGTCACTCCGTGCGGCTGATAAAGTCCGCGCTGCCCAGTTATCTCTTGACATAAGACGGAGTCGTCTCGTCGTCGTCGTCGTGTGTCAACAAATATTCACATTTCTTTTTCCTCCTCTCCAAAAATATATGAGCAACACTTAAATGTTACTAAGAATACAAAGCTAAATAATTTACATCACATTTTTACAAAATTTATGAACTGAATAAATATTTATAATCAACATAACAAACAATATTTATTTTTGTACGATTTTCTAACATTTTGAGGAAGGGCCTTGAACTCAAGTTCAATCCAAAGTTTCGTAAGAATAACAAACGAGAAGGCAAAGCTAACTTCGACTGTGCCGAAGTTTTAATACACTTGAAAAACTTTACTCCAACTGATTTAACTGGTAAAATATATATAGGATATAGATATCAGATACTTAAAATTTTTAAATCATTGATAATAAAAATTTTATACCATAAAAAAAAACTTTTCTTAGTAAAACACATTTTCCGACCGATCGGTCCTTTGGCAGCTATATGCTATAGTCATCCGATTTTGATAAATTTTTTTAAATTTATGTTAAAGTATATAAAACTAATATATACCAAGATTGGGGACGCTACGATAGAAAACAAAAAAGTTTTTCTCACTAGAAGTAGTTTTTTGACCGACCGTTTATATGGCAGCTATATGCTATAGTAAACCGATTTTGATCAATTTTTTTTAGAATTGTGTAGAAACATATAAAACAAATATATACTACGATTGGAGACGCTACGATGGAAATCAAAAAAGTTTTTCTCACAAAGACTTATTTTTCGACCGATCGTTCCTATGGCAGCTATATGCTATAGTGATCCGATTTTGATCAATTTTACCAGAATTATGTGGAAGCATATAAAACTAACATATACCAAGATAAGTGACGCTACGATGGAAAACAAAAAAGTTTTTCTAACTAAAACTAGTTCTTAGACCGATCGTTCCTATGGCAGCTATATGATATAGTCATCCGATCCGGCCGGTTCCGACATATTAGTTGCGTGCAGCAAAAAGAAGACTCTGTGCAAAATTTCAGCTCGATAGCTTTAAAAATGAGCTAGAAAACTAGTTTGCGTAGAAACAGACAGACGGACGGACGGACAGACTGATCAAGAATATATATAGTTTATGGGGTCGGAAATAAATATTTCTATGCGTTACAAACTTCTGGGCAAAATTAATATACACTTTTCAAGTGTATAAAAACTATTTGCAATCCTTATCCAAAATAAAAACCTTGTCAACTCTTGTCAAGATCTCAACTCTCTAGGCCATATAAACAAATATATAAAAAATACAATGAATCACTTAATAATATGCGCCTTAATCTTAAAATTATGAATATAAATTTAATAAAAACATCAATAGATCTTTAAAAAAACAAACACACACATATTAAACAATTAAGGAAACAGTTTTTGTTTTTCACACACATCAATTACAACAGCAATTTAAGTAAAGAAAAGTTACTACAGAAATACATATATATATATTTATTTATTTATTTATTAATAGGCTCTTAAGTACACCAATTAAAGGGAACAACATTGACACAACAGAGACACACAGGTAAATACAAATTGAAGAAAAACCAATTACATAAACAAATGACAACATTGAGTGGGGGTGGGGGAAAGGAACCTTGTTGCTGATCAGATGCTGCTGTTGATATTGACAACCAAATATTGGCATATTGCTGGCCACGTAATTCGAGTACGTAAGACGTAACGTAATGGCTCAACGACCGCGACACCGAGGAGACAATACAACTAGCAACGACATCCGACACGTTTGGCCAAGGTCTGAAAACTGAAACTGAAATTCCAAATGTGGCAAGGACATGGTCGGCAAAAAGGACTTTCAGCCGACCGGCTGTGTTCGGCAAACAACGAAACGAAAAGGCCGGCTCGTGTTGAGGCATTGCATTCAACTAGGATTCGTCGGTTGGCTGCCATTTGAGCCAACAGGCAAGAGCGAGATGGTCGAACCGAAAGTGCAGCCTGAGATGAGATGATGTATATACATTGGGATGTTATAGTTCATAAACAGCGTAAGAGAGGGAGCGAGAGTGAGAAGGAGTAGGAGTAGGAGGGGGAGACTTAGCGCCTTAGAAGGCTTTGCCAGTTATATGTATGTGGTATGTATGTGTGTGTGTCTATTTCAGCAGGCTGTCACAATTAGCCTAATTTTGTTTTAATATCCAAGAACTGTGTGGGTTGGTCGACAGCGCCTACACACACACACACACACACACACACATAATTCTAAACTGTGACAGCAGTTAGGGGTTGATTCGTCCGTTAGAGACCTGCGCATTGGTTGCCTAACGGAACCTCTTCGTCTGTCGGCTCCTTTTTGGTCCTACCCCAAAGCATAATATTGCACACGTGCCTGGACAGTGCACACCTGCCCACCATAACCAAAATATAGAAAGAACCAAAAAAAAAAAAATGCATTGACTTGAATTCGAAAATTTCTGGAATTTTTAATCAAACCTGCAACTATGCCACGCTTGATACATGCCAACCGGGGCAGGATTAGAAAATTTTATATTATAATTATTAATTGGCTGGGGTAAATATTTTGTGTGGAATTTGGGTTATGGTTACAAAACATTGTTTACATGAAAAGCCACAAGGGTTTATTTTTGATTCGTCCACCAACTGAATCAAAGGAATTGTTAACTAATGTAGGCCGTGATTGCCTGTTTAACTGACTTACATTTTAGATGTAGATTACGACCTACTAATTAGGATAGGTTAGGTTGCGATGGTAAAAGGGGTGAAGCTTATAAACTGTTGGAAATCCTTAAACAATTTAGTCATGTTTCTCATCTCTGTCGACAGAAAGAGATTATGGCGATAATTTAAGAGGAGAGTTTGGTAATAGATTGACTGTTTGTATGTTTGAATCTTAATTGCAAAGACTATAAGAGCTAGAGAAAAAAAAATGTTAAATGGAGATTCCCATTGTTTATGCAAAACATATGTAACGTTCAAAAGAAAGTAACTCTGTCTAGAGGCTCGATAAGTTTTCTCAATAAGACCCATATGGAATATAGTCATTCAATTTTAACCGAATTTTGTAAAACTGTTCAAAAGTATATAATATGCATAATTCCTGAGTTTGAGTACGTTATCATGGAAACCAAAAAACATGTTCTTATTAAGACCCGTTTTCCGACCGATCGATTCTATGGCAGCTATAAGTTATAGTCAGCCGATTTTATTTAATAATAATATTTATAGTTGCTGATTTTAAGAAAGTTATCCTAGAAAACAGAAAAGTTTTTCCTACAAAGACACATTTTCCGACCGATCTGTTCTATGGCAGCTAAAGAATATAGTCATCCGATCCGGGAGTTTTCGACATATTAGTTGTGACTCTGTGCAAAACTTCAGCTCAAGAATTTTAAAACTGAGAAACTAGTTTGCTTAGAAACAGACAGACGGACAAAGCTCAATCGACTTAGCTCGTCATCCTGATCAAAAATATATATAGTTTATGGGGTCGAAAATGAATATATATAAAAGTGCGCAAATTTTCTTTCACGTCACCCAAGCAACTTTGTTGAATCGCACAGAATAATCCATTTTCCTATTTCAAAAAGAGATTTTACTTCTATCACTAGAAAAAACCGCTTTCTCATTCATCAGAACACCTTTTTCTATTTCCTATATCCCCCACATATCGCATTCTTATCTTCTACAAAACAACATTTTTATTGGTAAATAAAAACTTATTACTTTCTGGCCTGTTCTGTATTCCGAACGTTTTTAAAACATATTAACGAATCGAAAACAAACGTTTTCATTTTTGCTGTTTTCAGGTTTGATTTTCGGCTTCGAAATCGACATGCTTGTGCTAACACATTAGTCGACAAAGACCAGAGTTGTCACCAATTCAATCATTGACAAATCTCTTGTGTACACTTTTAATCGGGGAATCAAACTGGATCCAGAACTGGAACCGATAATTTACATTTTGAGTACCGGTGTTCAATCACCGATATTTTTACAACCGAAAAGTCCAAAAGGTAAAGTTAACAGCATAATGAATTTTATATGTGATGAAATATCAAAAGTTCTTTCAGCTTATCCAGCTACACTAGTTAGTTTAGAACGTTTAATTAACCTGTTGAATGAAGTTTGAATATAAGTACGGTGCCTACCCACTCTGTCAAGTCTTTGGTTTTACAGGCCAGATGAGATCAAGAATATATAAACTTTCTTCTATGCCTTACAAATATCTGGACAAATTTATAATACCCCTCTACAAGATTATGAAAAGACACGACCATCTGTTCTTTCCCTAAATTATCAGCAGAAAGCTGAATACATTTGAATTTGCAATTCTTTAGACGACACCACAAGGAAAAATAGTTCAACTACACTGAGCAAGAGAATTGTTTGGAAAACACATAGAAACTCAGTATTACATTTGTTTTGACCTTAAGGCCATTTCGTTTGTAAAAACTGCAAATAGAGATATACAAGAGATGGATGAGGACTATGCAAAAGAATTTTATGATTTATATATTGATTTGTGCGGAACAAGAATTGCCTCTAAGAGGCGATCATGACAACGGATCTTTATCTTTGACAAGACCAGAAAAAAAAGTAGGAAAGTTCGTAGCTCTCTCACGCTTTAGGATGGATTCAGGGGTTGTGAATTTGGACTGGTCTGGAATATTATTATTGATCCAGATGAAGTGATTAATTTGTTGCCACAAAAACAAAAAGGAAACTAATTCTTCAATAAAAAATATAAACAGCATTAGTAAAATCATTTGTGTTTTTTTTCTACCTAAATCAAAAATTTAATTGAAATTTTAAGTCTGTCAAAAAATAATTTCTATTTGTGGATTTACACCATGAAGCAAACTTCATGAAGTTTTTTTTAGTAGGCGTGAAAATTAGAGGAATTCAGACCTATTTAACGATTAGTATAGAAATACATAGAAATCTCTCGTCGACTAAGAAAACTTTATGAAGTTTGCTTTATAGTATAAATCCAGTTTAAGAGAGCCAAAAACTCAGCTAAACTATGGTCCGAAAATGGATCCATTGTGCATTTTCAGCAATAGGAATCAGCCCACTTAGGTTATAAAATCGAGCGCTAGCACCAACATTCTTAGTTAGCTTGTGCTCAGTTTTGCTTAAAATAAAGTTTTTCCACCTTACTGATATTAAACTCTCAATATATTTGGAAGTGGCACAGTTAAGCAAGCACCTTCCCCAAACAGTCCTGCATACCAGGACCAGGTCTCTAAAATCAAAATGTGTTCTCATATTTGAAAAGTAAAAAAACATTTATCAAATATTGAAGCCTGACGTTTTGCGGCAAAAATCGTAAAAAAAAAAAAGAAAAACAAATGAGGGCAGTGTAAATATTGCCTCTAACTAGGCAAAGAACTTTGACACAATAATCAAGATGAAAAAAAAATATGTAGGCGTGGCCTCATCAAATTAGGCTCGGTGTTATCTAATTAGCCACCTACAGAGTAAACTCTACTTTGCCATCAGTTTGTCTGCGTATGTGTGTGTGTGTGTGAAGTGGTGCCAGGCGCCAGCCATCATATTTTGCAATTTAACTCACACGAACTAAAAGATTGTTGTTTGCCCTTTTCCTTTTCCATTTTATTTTTGTGCATTTTTTCCACGCTCAAGTTTCATAACACAACGGAAATGCAAAAGTTTTGTGCAAAAACAAAGCGGGAAAAAAAAAGTTTTTTATTTCTCTTGGCAATTATGTGCTCAAGGAAGAAAGCAAAAAAAAAAAAAAAAAAGAGAAGAGGAAATTTTGAAAAAAGCAAAGCAAAGCCGAGCGCACACCGAAATAATGATAATGAAGCGCACACAGAGGCCCAAAAAGGATTTTCAAAGAAAAGTGCAAAAAAAAAAAATATATACATTTTTTTTCCAACACATGACGGGGCATGCATGCAAAAGTATCTCATAGATACGTTTTTTTTTTCAAAGGTGGGTGCGGGGTAATTTGTTTAATTTGCTTGCCTTTCCAAATCATTTTTTTTTTTCTTTTTCTTTTTTTTTTTGAAGGTTGGCCGCCTTTTAGCTAATGGCTAGGGCGAATATGATAAAACACAAACACAAACGTTTAGTTTGAAAACTAAATTAAAATATTTTAAAGTTTTATCAATAAAATGCCAGCGGGTAAAGTTTTTTGTATTTAACTGCGAATCAGATAAGCGTTAGTTTTGGCTTGTCTGCATTATATGTGCACATATGTAAGGGCGACTGGTCTTGGCAATTGAAACATCAGCAATACTCGAGAATTTGGTGAAGATTGCAATATGTCGACGACAATGTGACACTTCAACACCCACCACAACCATACAGATGCGCACACATGGAACCACTACTGTCTTGGCCATAACTTAAATCTGGCTTAAAAATCACTTAGCCAATGTCGATGTCAATGGCTTTTGCCCGCCTGCTTTTTTTTGGTGTGTCAGCAGAAAGCAGTAGAAGAAAAAAATTGCCCCAAGTGTCTTATGTATCGAGTGCAATAATCAACATCTCTCTCACTCGATTTCTTGCACATTTCATCTTCATTTCTGTCTGACATCAGCATTTGTTTCCCCCCCGAAGGCGTAACGAGTCGCTGAACGTGCGCTTTATTTTAACTCAAGTTGTCACTTGGCTAATCTACAATCTCTAAGGAATAAATTCAAACACATTTGAAGACAATTTTGAGAAGAAAAAAAAAGTATTGCAGAAAGAAATGAAGTACTGAAAGAAGCTCGAAAATTATTTAATAATCTTACGATACTAAATTATCTTCTTATACTAAATTATCCTCCTACATACAAGAGAATTATCATTGCGTGGCAATTCCAGAAGTATCTTGGCTAGCAGAAAATCAATAGCTAAACTAAGCCAGATGCTAAATGAGTGTAGAGACTATATCCTTCGAATGTCAAAGGCATACTTAAAAATTTTAATATTATTTTATTTTTTTATATATGCGTGTGTGAGAGTATGTCCCGCGAGTTCTGGCTTTTTTTAGGGGTAATGAAAAAACCGAAAAATAATCTTAAAAAAAAAAATAGAAGGCTAACATGTTTTAAATACCCTCGCAGTTTTTTAAAGACGCTACCATTGATAACAAAAAAGTTTTACTAACTAGAACTAGTTTTTAGACTGATCGTTCCTATGGCACCTATATGCTAAAGTAATCCGATTTTGATCAATTTTTCCAGACTTATGTGGAAGCATTTTAAACTAATATATATCACGATTGGTGAAGATACGGTAGAAAACAAAAAAAAATTTCACACTAGAAAGAATTTTTTGACCGACCGTTTCTATGGCAGCTATATGTTATAGTCATCCGATTTCGGTCAATTTTTCCAGACTTATGTGGAAGCATATAAAACTGATATATCCGACGATTGGTGACGCTACAATGAAAAACAAAAAAGTTGTTCTCACTAGAACGAGTTTTTGGACCGACCGTTTATATGGCAGCTATATGCTATAGTCATCCGATTTTGATAAATTTTGCAGAATTGTGTGGAAGCATATATAGAACTAATATATACCACGATTGGTGACGCTAAGATAGAAAACAAAAAAGTTTTTCCCACTAGAACTAGTTTTTGGACCAACCGTTTATATGGCTGCTATATGCTATAATCATCCGATTTTGATAAATTTTTCCAGAATTATGTGGAAGCATATAAAACTGATATATCCGACGATTGGTAACGCTACTATGAAAAACAAAAAAAAATTTCTCACTAGAACTAGTTTTTGGACCGATCGTTCCTATGGCAGCAATATGATATAGTCATCCGATCCGGCCAATTCCGACAAATGTGCAGCCTATGTTAAGACTTTTTGTAAAGTTTGGTCAAGATAGCTTTAAAACTGAGGGAGGAGGTAGCATAGAAACAGACGGACAGGGCTATATAGACTTAGCTCATCGTGCTGATCAAGAATATTCTTTATAGGGTCGGAGATGTTTCCTTCTATGAGTTACAAACATCGTGACAATATATTTGAATATACCCTCTGCAAGGGTATAATAAGAGTTCCAAAATTAGGAATCACAAATACATCAATTGGATGAGTTTTTAAATTAGGAAACTGGAAAGCTGTATAATTTCTTTCAATTGTATATTTTACTTTCTTAAAAATATTTATTTTGTTGTCTATAAGGTGTAAACTCTTTACTATCAGAAAAAAATTTCAAAATATCTATCCAAAAATGTTTTTATTACTCTTGTAGATAGAGGACAGGGTACATAAAATTCATAAGTTTGTCGTATTATACTTATGCTTTGTTACTGGATTTTTAAAAAGCCGTTATTAGTGCAGCTGAAAAGTTCCTGATAAAATCTTTACTCCACGGATGTTTTGTTTACTTTTGCCAAAGTGTATGAAGAAATGTTTAGTTATGTTTGCTGCAAATGGAATTTATGAAAAATTCAATCTTTGCTCAAACCATTAAAATGTTTATGGTTCTCGCTTTTGTCCGGTTTTACACACAGCATTCGAAAAATTGTTTGTTCTAAGCCACTAACTTATCACCTGTTAAAATAACATAGCGATATTCGATAGGATTACGGAGATAAAACTAAATTAATTTAGTATTTTGTAACTTTAACTGGAGTTAAACCCAGGTCTTCCGCACTGAAGGAAAATATGTCAAATATTCTGCCAATCAAAATCCTACTTTGTATATTTCACCTTACACTGGCAACATTTTCTGCTCGCACTGGCAACTCGCTTCAAAGCTCAAGCGAGGAGTTGCCACGTTTTCACAAAGTTCTGAATTTATCTAACATCAAGATATGAAAACGAAATGTCTTAAATCCTGCATTTATCATAAAGTCTCCTTCTGCTAAAGTAGACTGTAAAGGCAAAATATGAAAACGGCCCTAAGTGTTAGGCTGGGTTTACAGTATTCGACGCATTAGACATGATTATCAGGTAGGCATTCATGTTGTCTTGTTTTCAGTGTCAAATGACAAGCTATTCACAATGAAAGCAAGACAACATGAAGAACTACTAGATTATCATGTCTCGCGCTTTTGCATATAAGTACATGGTTGGGTCCAAACTAGACGATAAATGACCATTATCCCTATATCTTTTAAAATTTTGATAGATAGAATTAGATATATAGAGTAAAAAACATTATTTATCGATGCACCAAGTTAGATAACTATCAGATGAACCATAATAAAGATATAAGCGACTTAAATTTCACCACAAACCAAACCCCACCTGCCGTAAAACTTTGCAAATTAATATGATTAATTCAAAAAAATTGTTTGCCTTAAAATTTTTGATTTTGTTGTTTCCCTAAAGTTTACGTTACAACTTTCAATTGGCTCAAATAAGATGTGGCTAGTAGTCTTAAGCACTTCACGCTCAAATGAATTGATTTGCTCTCATTGTATATTGCTTACGCGAAAAAATTCCCAACAGAAACCAAACTTGTGGATAACTTGTAAAACTCACTAATGAACACAGAGAGATGGGCGAGAGCAAGTGTTGTTGTTGTGTTTTTGTGTTTTTGTTTCGTTTGTTTGCAACAAGCACCAGACCCGGGTGTGAAAATCAATGAGTATTCACAGCTGAGTGCCTGGCCTTAGGGGGGGGTTAAAACGACGACCAACAAGAAGACGTTAGCACGATTCACGATTTAATTGAATAATTGTTAGGCATGCCACGTAGTCCAACAAGCCCAGCAAATCAGCAGAAATGTGGCGCCCCCAAAAAGTAGGCAACAAAAAAAACTGAAACATATCTCAGCCTCAGAGACTGCGTCATCTTTTAGGACCATGCAAATGCCTGGCTTGCACCTGGCTGCACACAAATTTATGCTCCGCATTAGAAATTCACTGAGACTTACCGTTCCCAAGCGGCACATTCGTTTGCGTTGTTGTCGATTGTTGCTGCTGTTGATGCTGCTGCTGCTCGGTTGTCACCGTGCTGGACAATTTATTTGATGTTGATGTCGCCGCTTCCACTTTCCCGGCTCCTGTTCCATTAATGGCCAGCGTGGTGGCACTCTTGCCTAGCCTCAAAATTGTTGTGGCTGTCGATGATGTGGTGCTTGTTGTTGTTGTTGTGCCGCCTGCCACTGTGGCTGCAGCAGCCTTGAGCTTGTGCAACATGGCCGCTTTGGCCGCTTTTGTAGTGCGTGTCAAGCTTAAAACATTTGCATTGCCATTGCCGTTCGCAGCGGAATTGTGTGTGTTGCTCACAGGCGGTGAAGTGGCCATGGATACCACACCGGAACCGGAAGCGCCGGTCGAGGCTGTAGAGTTGCGTATAACCAAAATGGATTGGGATTTCTCCAAACGCTTAAGCGTTTGTAATACAAATGGTGATTTGCTATCGGAATTACTTTCCGAGCTAAGACTACGCGAGGCCTGCAAGTATAAAAAAGGAAATCAAATCAGTTCCCAGTTAAATGTAAATAAATAATTCCTGTTACTTACATGTTTCAGCATAAATGGTCTCTCAATTAGCTTAGTTTGGCCATTCGTTTGCTTTTTGGTACGCTCCTGGGTCTTTAGAACGCTCTCCAATTGACTGGCATTGATGGGCGTTTGCAGCAGAATTGTGTTGCTGCTGTTGCCAGTCGAATCCTTATTACTGCTGGCCACTATGGAGATGGTCGAGTTACCAGGGGCAGACACCGTTGCACCACCGCTCTGCAAAATTGTCTTGCGTGCCACCGTGGTGGTTGTGGGCAACTGATTGAGGGTGATGGTTGTGGGTGTGACCTTCTCCTGCTGCTGTTGCTGTTGTTCGCTAAGCAGACTAAGTATATCCTGTTTGTTTTGTATGATGATCTGGCCATTCTCATTCCGTGTGCCGCGCAGCAGAATAATGTTGCTGCTGCCACTTTGCTGTTGCTTTTGCTGCTGTTGTTGTTGCATGGCCTCGATCTTAAGTTTGGCCGCACGTAGAGTTGTTGTTGTTGTGGTGGTTGTTGTTGTTGCGGACTCAACTTCATTGCTTTGGGTAAAAAGCTTGCCGCTGCTCTGCGATTTGATCAGGACATTTTTTGTGGTATTTTGTGCTGTAAAAGAAAAAATGTGATATGATTACACTGTGCAACAAAGTTATTTTATAAAATATAATTCAATATTTTTCATTCACAAAATTCGAAAATATTTTTTAATACTATTATGAGAGAGATTATTATATCCAGCAAATCGCTTTCGACCCAAACGGCCCAAATCGTATGGGAATTGGGTTGCTTTTGAGTCGAAAGCGATTTGTAGAACACCTGGGATAAATTCTGAATCAGTTCTGATTTAGTTCGAGTTTGGAACTGATTTTTATTTTTAAAATGGTTCGTTAGCGGATTTGAACCGGAACTTTAAGTTCAAAGATTAAAAATTGCTTAAAAAATGAGTTAGAAACACTTTTGAACCGGTTCAAACTGTTTCGGAAGCAGTTTAGAACCGTCAAATTATGTAACTCCATAAGAACTTCCTTCACAACAAATTTTAAATTAATAGATTGATCAATATTTAAGATATGATTCTGGAACCGCCTGAAACTGGTTCGTAACCCCTTTTAAGTCGGTTCAAAACTGGTTCAGAGCCTTGTTAAACTTGAACTTGATATTTGTTGTGTAGATGTTGCTTATTAAACTTCACATTATCAACCTACAAATAAGCTTAATAAAATAAGCTTAAATAATTTCTTACACAAAAACAAAAGGATCTAATTGGACTGGATATTGGCATATTCTTATTTGAGATACTACAAAATCTATTTTTTTTTATTTTCCTATGTCGTTTTTCAGCTTCATTGGTTGATATGCTAATATCAATTTAATATTATTTAATATATAATTGATATATTAACATCCAAGAAAAGAATATTCCTATATCCAGTCTCAGTGGAAAACTAAAAACCATCCAATAAATTATCAAAAGTGTTTTGAAATGTTAAAAAAAATCTCTACTATAAGACACACTAAATTCAAGTTTAAACAAAAAATAATTTATAAGAAATTTTACTTTTAAACCAGTTTAAGAACACTTTATAAAGTCATATAACATAAAGTAAAGATGAAGAAATCATAGCAGAAGAAGTAGAACAATTGTAAAATAATTTAAAATTCTCCGATTTTCACATTTCGCGATCTTATAAACGAGAAAGCAAAGCTAACTTCGACTGTGCCGAAGTTTTAATACACTTGAAAAAGTTTACTCCAACTGATTTAACCGGTAAAATATATATAGGATATAGATATCAAATATTTAAAATTTTTAAATCATTAATAATAAAAATTTGATACCATAAAAAAACTTTTCTTAGTAAAACACATTTTCTGACCGATCGTTCCTGTGGCAGCTATATGCTATAGTGATCCGATTTTGATACATTTTTCCAGAATTTTGTGGAAGCATATAAAACTAACATATACCAAGGTTAGTGACGCTACGATAGAAAACAAAAAAGTTTTTCTAACTAGAACTAGTTTTTTGACCGATCGTTTATATGGCAGCTATATGATACAGTCATCTGATCCGGCCGGTTCCGACATATTAGTTGCGTGCAGTAAAAAGAAGACTCTGTGCAAAATTTCATAGCTTTAAAACAGAGGGACTAGTTCGCGTAGAAAAAGACAGACGGACAGTCGGACAGACGGAATTGAACTCAGCTCGTCGTCCTGATCAAGAATATATATAGTCTATGGGGTCGGAAATGAATATTTCTATGCATTACAAACTTCTGGGCAAAATGAATATACACTTTTCAAGTGTATAAAAATAATAATATTTTGAATTCAGTCCTGTCCCAGAATCCACGTCTATCCAGTCCTGTCTTGAGAGTTCAGTCCCATCCTGTTTTGATTCCGTTTCAAACTTTGTAACTTAAAATCACGGCAATTTTACCATTATGTGACTAAATTTTTAAAGCTATTACGAGCACAATTTCTAATTTTTTTTCTTTCTTTTTTTTTTCTATTTCTTTATTATTATTTTCTTAAATCTTAATATCTTTATTTTAATATTCGCTCATTATTATTTTTTTAATTTCTCTACTATTTTACTAATTTATTTCCTTTTTAGTTGTTTTCAGTTTCATTAATGAGTCTACAATTAGAACAATCTATTTGGTACGTTCCCAGTCTGTGGATTTCGGAAAAGTCCCTAATTTAAAATTGAACAAAATAAATTTTTTTTCCGATAGGGGCAATCATTCCGAATGAAAGTTTTAAAAGGACAGGGCTATCCGGAAAGCGCGCACACAGGCAGCTGATAGCTGAACTGACGGCTGAACTTGATTTTTAGGTTCGCCAGGCAGCTGAAAAAAACAAACACGCTTGATTGATCAAACAAAGCTGAGCTTACAGCTTAAGTTTAAAGTTCAAATCAGAGCTTGTTGTGCAACATACATGCGCGGAGTGTGTTTATTTGTCATGATCAGCAATAAGTTCAGCCGTCAGTTCAGCTATCAGCTGCCTGTGTGCGCGCGCCCTGAACGTTGCGATTTCATTTATAGCAAAGGGTCTACGTTTCTTATGATGTTGGGTGTAAGCTATTTTAACTTAAGTTAATTAATCTGCTCCTAGCTAGATAATCGCAGTGTGGTAAATATTACTCCTCCTTCTCTTTGCAGTATCTGCATAATTCGGTATTTATTGTTCTTGTACTGCTTCTCAGTCTTCAGTGACCCGTGAAGAGCCTTATATGGATCCTGCTGAGGCATTTAGTTTTCTTGTTGGATATAATATTATTATTTGAAAATATATGGACACACAATTACAAATTGTGTCCAATTGGAATGCCATAGCATCTTAGGCCTTAGGCTAATATTTTTAATCCTTTTGTGCTCATTGAACCATTTTATTGCATTCGCTTGTCTTAGCTTCCTGATGCTTACACAGAAAACTGTTCTAAGCGTATATTCTTCATTTTTAAAGAGTTCTCTGTTCTGATCATCGAACCATGTCCATGTTGAACGGAATTTTTCCATTTCTATTTTGTCTGATCAAAGAAGAAAACCACACATTCATATCATGCCCATTGCTGCTTCAAAGTATCTATATTCTTGATCAGCATCAACAGCCAAATCCATTGAACCAAACTTTTGTAGGTTAGTTCTCTCACATCATCCTCCTTTAAACAAAAACGAGAGCGTAAGTTGAAGTCGGCCCTGCTCGACTTCGATATACCCGTTACTCAGGGTAAGGTTTTTTTTTTTAAATATTTTATTAGATCACAAATTGTGGAAGATATGAGTTTTTTTTCCAAAATTCGGGGGTGGCAACTCTACTATAGCTCATCTGATCGGAAAATTATGTATGGCGGATCGATAGGTAATGATGATTAAAATATATGTCTAGAAGGTTCGAACAATCTATTTCCAAAATTGTGGGAGATATGAGGTATTTTTCAAATTGCGGGGGCGTGAACTTTTCTATCTTTCATCTGATCAAGAAATGATGTATGGCGGATCGGTAGGTAATAATGATTAAAATATATGTCTAGAAGGTTTCAACAATGTATTTTCAAAATTGTGGGATATATGAGGTATTTTTCAAATTGCGGGGGCGGCAACTCTACTATCGTTCGTCTGATCGGAAAATGATGTATGGCGGATCTATAGGTAATGATGATTAAAATATATGTCTGGAAGGTTCGAATAATCCATCTCTAATATTGTGGGAGGTATGATTTATTTTTCAAATTGCGGGGGTGGCAACTCTACTATCGTTCATCTGATCGGAAAATGATGTATGGCGGATCGATAGGTAATGATGATCATAATATTTGTCTAGAAGATCCGAACAATCTATTTTCAAAATTGTGGGAGATATGAGGTTTTTTCATATTGCGGGGGCGGGAGGGGGCGTGGCAAAAATTTGAAACAAACTTGATCTGCGTGCAGACAATACAAGTCTACACTGAAAAAATGGTAGCTCTAGCTCTTATAGTCTCTGAGATCTAGGTGTTCATACAGACAGACGGACGGACGGACGGACGGACAGACGGACAGACGGACATGTCTATATCGACTCGGCTATTGATGCTGATCAAGAATATATATACTTTATGGGGTCGGAAATGCTTCCTTCTGCCTGTTACATACATTTGCACGAACTTAGTATACCCTTTTTACTCTACGAGTAACGGGTATAAAAATTGGCCCCCAAAACAAACATGTCTTGTGGCCCAGTGTTATCAAAAAGTTTCAACAACTCGCCGAAATAATTGACAAGCCATAAACATGAACAGAGTGAAGCCGGGGCCAGCATTGTGTATGCAAATTCAATGGAAACTTCATAGGCAGGCAGATTTATTACTTCATCGATGTGCTCTGAAGCAGGGAGCTGGAGTTCGGATCATAGTGCATTAGAAATCGACAACAGGGGGCGCTGCCCATCTATGACAGACTGATAGACTAGGGGCGGGGCGCCATTGTTGCGCTACTCTACTCTTCTATGTAAAAGAAAGAAGAGTGAACAAACATATTACGTATACGCCGCGTTTGTTGAGCGGTCAGTGGCTTAGACGAGACCATTCTGTGTGCCAACAATGGCCAGGGGGAGCGAGAGCGCTAAATCAAGCGAAAGACGACATGTTTATGGCAGGGACAAAGGACTCAGGACGGAAGGACTGACTACTTAGCACAGAGCCCAAAAACAAAACGCAATAAAAGTGCAACAAACAAACAGAAGAGTGAAAAGTGGCCATGAGGAGAAGGAGAAGGAGGGGGAGGAGGTAGGTGAACCGGCAACTTACACGCGTTGCCAAATATAGACTCTCAAGGCTGAAGGCGACACGAAACAACGTAAAGTGCGCGCCGGAAACATTTCAAAATGTAGCCTAAACACTTGTCCGTCGTTTGTTCACCTTCCCATCTACGCCCCCAAATTGTAAGTGTATTGTGTGTGTGTGTGTGTGAGTGTGTGCTGTTTGTTTTCGAAAAACGTGCGGGTCATAATTAGCCGTTGACGCCCCCTTTTTTGTGTCTTCTAGTGAGCCGCACACCGCACACATGTGACCAAACCATCTCACTGACCCAAGTGGACATGTGTCTGTTCGTCTGTCTGTCTGTCTGTGCGAAAAGGTCGCCTGCCGCCAGCTAGCCAGGCTAGGAGAGGACAACAGTCCAGTTAGGCCATTCATTCAGGCGCACATACTTCATTGTAATGTATGGCAGGCACACACACACACACACACATACATACACAGCAGACCAACAACCAAGCCATGTCCGCGTAACACATAAAACACTTTGGAGCCTTGTTCCATGGTGAAGTTTCGCATATTTTTGCGTTCATCGCGCGGCTTTTGATGTGCGAAAACCGAATGCTGACTCGCACAGTGGGATAAAAGTGATTAAAAATAAGTTAGAAGTAATGAAGAATGCATAGAACCGTGTCTAATCACGAATATGTACAGGGCTGGCTGATGAAAGTCGCTATTGCATTAATTAAACTACAAAAAAGTTGTTTAAGTTTCTTAATGTAGCAATATTCATCAGCCACTCTGTATGACTTATAGGTTCGTATATGCTTTATAAATAAAAACTGTTTGTTGTTGCTATGTCCCTTTAAAAGATTCTGGTGTCCGCAGCGGATATAAATGCTTTACCCAAATCTAATTAAATTATTTCTATTAATGATTTTTTAAAGACCTCTTTTCAACCGATATCGCAAAGTTAAAGATACTGTTTGACAGGTTGACAGACACTTATTGTGTAGCTCCTTATCACTGGCGCACAAGATGTTTTTGTTTTGCTTAGATTAAATAATTTTATGCGCGTTAACCGAGTTCTTGGCTTTATATGGAGGGGGGAGGTTTTCATTTAGTTCAGTACTTTACGCTTTAACTATTATCACACCTACCTCTGTTTTGCATTTATCTTCGAAATTGAACTCCTTTAAATCAATAAAATATCTTCGAATCTCTACAAACGTTTTATAGCAATCTACGTAGTATGATTCTGGCTCTTATTAAGGAAGAATCACTTCTACTACATTAGAAATTATTATATATTATTAAGAACATTATTTTAGTTCTTTTCGCCAGAAACTTGTCAATATGTTTATCGAACTATTTTATATTGGGTTTTTCATATCGGATCGGACGCTACCATTGAAAACAAAAAAGTTTTTCTCATATATATACTTCATGGGGTCGGAGGGAGATGCTTCCTTTTATGCATTACAAAATACAATTCTAATATACCCTCTGGGTATAAAAACAAACAAACAAACTGGCGGCTACCCCAACCAAAGGGGAAACCCCCAATTCCTTCCGAACTTTCTTTTTTTTTCTCTTGACTTGTGCGCAAGTTTAACCGCCGAATCTAAACGGCAAAGTTTAAGAATCTTGTTCATGGCTACTTCTTAACAGCTGACGCCAATATCTGATGAAGGTGACCAGATGTGTAAAAGTTCTAAAGTAAAATCTGTTTTTATTAGAGGTTCTATGGCGCAGTCGAACACAGGCCTTCCGCACAGTAGGCTCCCAAACTATCCCTTGCACCACTCCCATTTTATTTATAATGAATCTTATTCCAATTTTATTTAAAAATTTCAGCGCTCGAAAACACTCTTAAGGGGTATTGCTAGGGAATCCGGTTTCACTCCAACTTGGAGCGCTCCAGAAACCCTCCCACGAGGTGTAACTGAGAGAGTCCCTTGTCAATCCTACTAGAAGCCCTCCGGAAACGATCCTAGGTGGTGTAGTTCTGGGAGACCTTTTTAAATCCAGTTTAAGAGCGTTCCCGTTCATAAAATGAACTTTAGTTCAAAAGTGAATATTACATCGCAAAATAAACTAATAAACTTGGTCATTAAAATGGACTAGATTCTTCAACTCTAATCAAATATAGACCATTGATTTAGCAGTCGGATTCGGCTGGTAGTGGCATATATTGGACAGAAGCCCATGTGCCTTTTTTCCACATGTACATTGAGTTATAAAACTGAGGGAGAATATAGTTGATGAAAATCGTTTTTTTCCATACTCAACATGATGCCAAACACGTCAGCAGCAATCAGCTGTCAAAACAAAACTAAGCCCTCAAATTGGACATGTCTGCCTAAAAATGAATGGACTATAAGCCACCATAATCTTTTTTGCGATAGCATCGCACTCTAGTGGTCAAGGATGTTACTTTTTACCCCACCTAGACTAATCTACTATCTTATATACCCGGCGTCGCTTGGATCCAAAAAATGTTGTTCATAGGTATTTTTTAAGCTCTGTAGCGAAGATTAAAAGATAATAATCAGGATTTCTATTCTAGAGATTTTCGTAAAAACGAATATAGTTTGAACTTATTCTGGATGACATTATTATGAGAAGGGACAAGATTAAAATCGTCTACTTAATTATATGAATGGAAAACAGTATGAACTAAATCTACTTGACTGTTAACAGTCGCTTTTTAATCGCTTAACTTTCGTCTTTTGATCTAGTAAGCGGGCATATTTGTGTCACTTTCCATATAAAGTCAAACACTTTTAATACAAAATGCAAATGTTTATACGAAAATGTCTAAAGATTTCCTATGTGAGTTTGGGAAAATGTAGGTAATAGCCAGAAGGAAGCAATTCCGACCCTATAAAGCTGAGTTCGTCACCCATATCGCCTGACGGACGAGCAAAAATAAGTCTACCAGGAGAAAATTGAAGTTGAAGCGCCCACTTAAAAAATATAGATAAAATAGGCTACATATTAACTTTTAAGACTATGTAAATGAAATGTTTCTACGGTCATCTTAAGTTCCAATATCAGTACAAATTTTCAGCTACATTGAACAAAAATTTTGTTTCTCAAAAAACTTTGATTTTCAAATGTCCAACAAAAGAACGCAACGAGTACTCAAAGCGCCTGCTCAAATTTCTAATTCCCATACACCTGCCCCTTTTATTATAATTTCACTTATTTGCCCCACTGTACATCGCACGTGGCACGCAAGCAGCGGTGAGGCGGTCAAAAACTTTCAGTGTAACACGACAAATTGCAAGTCTATTGAAATTTTATTGGAAGCATAAATCAAGTGTAGAAAATCCAATGTTTATAGATATATATGCATGTAGATTGACATCGGGGGTTTAAGTTGGAGCGACAAGTAATGACACGAAAATCTCTGGGGGATCAACACGAAAACGACCCCGTCGTACCTTAACCGCACCCCCCCCACCCACGCCCTTGCCATCCATCGCTGTCGTCGTCGTCGTCAGCGAGTCAAAACAAAACAAAACTAATTGAAAAACCAATACAACAAAAGTGGGTGGGCCGCACTCTCAGTTGGTAATCGAAGCCCAGTTATTATACAGAGTTATCAGCTCCCCACCCGAGAGATAAGCGATTGTCTGACGCATGATGTGGAGTCTCAGGACCAAGGGCCAGAGCTTTTGCTTATTTTACACTTCTACTTACAATGCTGCTGCAAATTCAGATTCAGGCGATAAGTAGTTTGGTTTTTCTCCATGTCCAACAGCAACAACAACAACAACGGCAACTTGGAGCTGGAGCGGGACTAGGTTGGTGGTTGGGCACGTCTGCCATGTGCATAACTTTTGGACACTATTTAAACTAAAACACTTGCAAAATTCTGATTTTAATTCTGCTCCTTTTGCATTTTCATTTTCCACACCAACACAAGAAGCACACACATACAAACAAACATATGTTTACATGAAGCCCAGCCCTGGGGTATCGGTAATCGTTATCAATATTATCGAGCCAAAGCTATCGGGCTGTAGAGATGAACGCGTGAGCCATTTGTCGTAAATCAATACGCTGGTAGCGGTAACCGGGCGAGGCAAGTTTGAAAAGTTTTTAGACGAGTTGTTTTGCTGGGTTTTGCGCCCATCTCTACTAGGGACTTTCGTAAGCTTCACCTCAAATGCAGATTTTTTAATTTATTTGTATATGATTGAAGATAAAATTCCAAAAAATTCAGCAAATACGGAAAGTGTCAATGGAAACAAAATATCAAAAGTTCGCTTCAATCGTCTAATTTTTTAAGCCACCCCCTAGTAGAGGTTATTACTAATTTCTTGAATATCTTTAAAAACACTCAGTTAATAAAAAACGGAGTTTATGACTGTATAATTGGTTTTAACATTTTATATTTCAAACGAAGGCTTTATTTCAAAAACTGTGTATGAGGAGACGCTTACAGATATCCCTGATATATGAATTTAGCTACTTCTACTACCGTGGTTGAATTTTGTCAAGCTGTAGAATCCTGTTTTTCCATTTTTATGAAAAACCCCCTTTTAACTAATTTCAGATAACCGCAAAGGACGAGAACAGTGATTAATACCAATAATTGCACTATAAGATAAGTATAATGACCCAGTTGCAGGGATGCAAACCGTTTTGAACCGAACCGTACCGAACCGCTTATTCGAGCTTGTAAACCGAACCGCGAACCAACGTTTTTTAAAAAATGCCAAACCCAAAACCGCAAATGAAAACGGTTCGGTTTATTTCATGGACGAGTCATTGCACGATACGAAAATTTTTTGATAATTCTAGCATTGTAGAGTTTTTCAAACTACCTCTTAAAGGACTACAAGTTGTCGGTTTGCAATCGGGCGTCCACATTATCTGATTTTGTCCATCTCCTGCAATTGTCATCTCTTTTCTCAATATATCTGTCTTCATTTTGCATTTTTTTCAATTGCAGTTACTGATTGATTGGTGTAAGTTTTGTTAAACTCTGTAAAATCTTCAGTTGGAAGTGTTACTCTAACTTAATCTCTCTACAGCAAGGGGTATACTTTCAACTGCACTACTTAACGTGTTTTTGTCGGTTAAGAAATTCCCAGTCACCAACTTTACTAAGATATCCCTCATTTTGCTTCCATGGATGCCTTTCATGATGATAACGATATTAACTGCATTCCTGCTTCCTTAGGAATATTAATATTTTAAACCTAGTCAAATGTTTTTCACAACTTTCTTTTCAGATAGAATGGTGCTCTAAAATAGAGAGTAAACCACTGAACTGAACCGAAAGCGCGGTTTGATTTGCTCCAAAAACAATGTTATAAACCGAACCGGTGGTATAAAACCTCCATATACCTGTGTATCGAACCAGTCTTAATTCCCAAGCGGTTTGCATCCCTGGTAAATTAAGTGTTGAGAGATTGAGTGTCTATTGCTGGTGAAGATGCCGAATAAAGTCATTATATATCTTATCTTAAATCAAATTTTTCTGTCTATACATATGCGGAGTTCACTAGTCACACTATTTTGTGTAGAATCCTAAATCAAGTTTTATTTAAATCATTTTCTTTAAACTCATTTTGTGTTGGACGGAAAATGTAAGATAACGGCTTTTTGGGGTCGTTTTTTTTACAAGTCACGCGCCCATCTCTAATTGCTACCAATGATGCAATTGTTAGGCAGAGACAGCCCTAGTTATCGACTTCAACTTGCAACTGTAATAATATTTTTTAATAAGAACAACACAAAATCAAGAAAAAGCAAAATCAACAACAAGGGACAAGAACCAGAATTTGATTCTCTTATACTCACTTCGGGTATGACCGCGTAAATAATTTGAACTACTTCAATTTCAAACAGCCTATCGGTCTATCGGAAAATGTGGCCAATAAAAAAATGGTACCCATAATTTGTACTATACTTTTAGGCTGGGTATAAAACTCATGAGGCGCCAAAATAGTTTTTTTTTTCAAATGTTGCTGCCACTTATTGATGACTTTGTTTGACATTGCGGCGTGTGAGTTAGCTGACAGCCTAAACGACCGTTGCCTAATACCAATGAACTGAAGGCTAGCCTTTTTCCTGGCTAAAAACAAAAATAAAACTTTCGCCAATGATGTAGGCTTTTCCCCTGCTCAACCTCCGCATCGTCCCTCTGTACATTGAACGGAAGTCTCCCTCTCTCTCACACACTATCAACGAAGCGAGCACACAGAATAATTGCCCAGTTCAGTGCCAGTCGGTGCCAGTGTGTAATCGACAACAACAACAACAACAAAGGAGACCAAAAAGACAACTTTATCTGTTGGCTGTGGTTTTATTGTCGCTTTTGTTGCACATTGAAAATAATATACAAAATAATTGAATTACTCGAAATTTTCAATGGTGCGTGTGTGTGTGTGTGTGCGTGTGTATTGGGGGGGCGTTGAGATAAGCTTCAAGTATTCAACTAAACGAGATAAGCTAAGAGCATTTGCATACCAAAACACCAAATAGGGTGTCATTTCTCCGGTTTGTTTCTCTTGCTAGAGTGATAAGCCAAACGTGACTTGCTTGATGTTTGAACATCAGCACGTAAAATTCAAATTATGCTCTCCGCACCCCCTTAACAAAAAAAATACCAGCACGTTTCTCAAGTGGCTCCGGCTGCCATTTGATCGATGCACTCAAACAGAAAAAATATTTACCATAACATTTAATGACATTTTGCCGCCATGACTGTGTTTTTTTTTTCTGGTTTTTATGCATTTATTTGGTTAATTGGGCCTTTGAACTCCATCAGCCAGTAAACATGATGAAAACAAAACGCAGATAAAGTCATGCACAACGAAACTTGATTTTCAACAAAGATCACCCCCGATCACCCTCCTCCCCCACCCCGACCCAAAACAGCAAAGCACGCGGTCCCGTCCCTGTCAACGCCCCCTAGACGGGGCCCGATAACAACAACAACAATAACAACAATCAAAATATGGCAATCAAATGCAATTTTCGAAAATTAATAACATATAATAAATATTTATAAATAAACATGTTCTCTGGTTCTGGTTCAAGCGGGGAGGCGTCCACACCAACTCGTGTCCCCCTGTGAACTGAAAGAAAAAAAACCTCAATGAAAATCTAAAGCAGTTTTTCCTTTTGGATTTTTCTTCTTCATTTTTTTTTTTTCGTTGTTGCTAGCGGAAAACAAACTGGTCATAAAAATTGCAGCAGCCTCTAACTGTAAACGGCCAATAATATTGTGTGGTAGCCTGTTGAGACTGCGTGCCACTGTACGATGAGCGAGGGAGGAGATTGAGGATGGGAAAGGGGGGTAAGGCAAAAGCTAGAGCGGGAGTGTGTGGTGTGAATCAGTCAACGAGCGAGCGTAAAACTCACAGGTATGCAGATGCGAGAGATTGAAATACGGCGACAAGCCTTGGACAAACCACAACAACGAGAGCACAGTGGTATAAAAACGATAAAATAATTGCAAATTAGTTCTCAAGCTTTAGAGGTCAGCATGATGGAATATCAGACGCAGGGACAAGGTTATAAAGTTGTTAGCTGAGAGCGCGAAAGTGAGAGGAAGTGATATTTGAAATTTTTTAGGAATAGTTTGAACCGAAAAGAACCAATACATTGTAAGCAGGGGAGTCAAACCGGAACCTCAATCGGAACTGAATACCGAATTAAACATTTTTAAACTCAGAATCGTAACTGTTATTATTTATTTTTTAAGAAACTTTATTTTTGGAACCGCAATGACCCAAAAGAATCTAAACATCGTACAGTTACAGTTAGGTCTCTAAGCAGGGAGTCTAACCGAAACCGTATACCGAATAGAACTGATAAAACTCACAACGAAAACCGTAACCGCAACCGTTATTATTAATTTTTGAAAACCTTAATTTTTGAATTCGAAATGACCCAATAGAACCGAAACATTGTACAAGTACAGTTACGGTTCAAAGTTTCTTTTTATTATTTCAGTTTAATTTGCATCAATCAGGGTTTAATTCAGCGTAAAATGCTTACAACATTAAGAAAATGTGCTTAACCCTCTGGTTAGGTTAGTAAAAATTTAGGAACCTTTTGATATATACTGAAATATTCAATCAAAATTACAATTTTAACATATTTTTTATATCTGTTTTGATTCAATACTTTCCAAATATTATTAATTTATTCTTTAATACATGAAGCTAATGTAAAAACTACAGAGAAAAAATGGATATTTTTTTTTTTTTGGATCAATTGGCAATTTTCCTTATCCATTTGGACATGAAATTAATAATATAAATTTTTTTCATTCATTTGAGCTTAAATAATGTTTAATTGAACTTAGTTTTGCATCCAATGGAGCCGAAAAGTGTACAAAGAATATGAAAACGAATATTTTATTATAACATTAATTCGAAATGGATATTTCCGTGTAGTTATGGGATTTTCCTTTTTTGGTCCAAATGCGCTTAGGGTTGAATTGTGATCGGTTAAGTTCCCAGAACGGCATATTTGACATTCCCTAAGATATCAAAAGTTCTTCTTGCTCTTTTAGTTACACAAGATTAAGATTAGGATATTTGTTTTCAAGTGGAAAGATCATTATGTTTAATTTACCTTCTTTATAAAATTCTGTTGTTTAGGTTGCTACCCACTCTGTCATATCATCGGTTTTAAAGAATTTCAAAGTTATACCGGAATACCGAAAAAAAACCCAGCTACCAATACGTAACCGAATAAAGCTAGAAATTCAGGGCTGCAAACCCAAATAATTTTTGCGGAGGTCCGGCTCGCGGGTTCGAACCAAAGCATGCCAATGTTTAATATTCAGAAATTTAAGGTTCTAGGTTTTTGTGCTAAGGTTTTGGTTCGAACCTAGGTTCGTCCCAAGTTTTACCTGAATTGTATAGAAGAGCAATTCATTCGGAAAATATATTTTTATTTTTATACCCTTGCAGAGGGTATATTAAAATTGTCACGATGTTTGTAACGCAGGGTCGACAGTAAAGTATATATATTCTTGATCAGCATGACGAGCTGAGTTCATTTCCGTTTGTCCGTCTGTCCGTCGGTCCCTCTGTCCGTCCGTCCGTCTGTTTCTATGCTATCTCCTCCCTCAGTTTTGAAGCTATCTTGACCAAACTTTGCAAAAAGTCTTTAAATAAATACGCTGCACATTTGTCGGAATCGGCCAGATCGGATGACTATATCATATAGCTGCCATAGGAACGATCGGTCCAAAAACTAGTTCTAATGAGAAAAACTTTTTTGTTTTCCATCGTAGCGTCACCAATCGTGGTATATATAAGTTTTATATGCTTCCACACAATTCTGGAAAAATTTATAAAAATCGGATGACTATAGCATATAGCTGCCATAGGAAAAAACTTTTTTGTTATCAATGGTAGCGCCTTTCAAAAACTGCAAGGGTATTTAAAACATCGGCGTAGCCGAATGTATTGGTTCGGAACAAGATCAGGTTCAGATATTTTTTTCTCAAGAGTTTCGGTTCACAGTAAAAGAAAAGTCGGAATTCTGGGCTCGAACCTGTTTGGTTCGGAGTACAACGCTTGCCTTTGATATTGGGTATACAAAATTAATGTAAACCTTTTTAAATAATGCCTGTTATTTATGCCAAAAAAATGTTTAAATTACCTTTAGTGCCATTGGTAGCAAAATATCAAATAAAATCTTAAAAAATGTTATCCTTTAAAGAATATCATAAATATGGAATGTAGTTTCGGTACCACTGTATCTGCTCCAGCTCCATTATACTTCGTACTTTAGCCAACTGCAGTTTGGATGCCGTTGCCACACACACACACATACACACACACACCTACATGTCAAGCCGGTTTTTTGTTGTTGATATTTTTTGGGGGGAGCTTTGATAATGTTGGGTCTAACAGTCAAAATGTGGCAAATTAAAACAAAGAAAATAATAAATATGTACTGGGAAAAATGCGCGGCATGCAACAACAACAACAGCAACAAACAACAAATGCTATTACTAACAATCTACCAAATCCCCGCACATTATACGCTTGACTTAGGAAACCAGTCTTATTGCAATTCCAGCAACCGACCAAACCACACAACACACCAGAAATTACGTATCACAAATATCATTTGTGTTGTTCGCTGCTTCTGCTTGTCTTTTGGCCTGTCTCTTTGTTTTTACTCCACACACTCAGCCAAATGTAAATAAGTGTGTATGTGTGTGTGTATGCTGGCCCACCTGTAGTTGTAATTGGTTAAAGCCATTTCGAAAGAATCTTGAGATTTTGCCATATGTTCTGATAATTGCGAAAATAAAAAACAACAATTTTTGCCTCAAAAATTTGTAAAACAATTGAAAAGCAACAGGTAAACAACGCACACACTGAGATGTGGGATAGCTGTGTGAGTGAGAGACCACAAAAGAGAAAACAAAGCTTAATCACCTACATCAAAGATGTGAGAGCATTTTGCATGAAAGCGGCAACAAGTGCGCTTGCACTTGGCACTAACATTGCACAGCAATATCTATTTTAAGTTTCCCAACAAATCACAGGCAAAGGTGGCCAAAAATTGCATCATATATTTTGGGTCGAACAAATTATTAAGTATTAAAGCAGGCCATTCAAAGAGTCCACCTGGCCGCTCATTTGGCCAGTAAAACGTAGAATAACTAGTTTTACACATCTGGTAGAGCGAACCAGGGTTGATGTAATCCCCCCCAACTCAGCTCATATTTACGACTCTGCAACAAATGAGCAGCAGAGAGTTGTTGGCTTTGGGAGCCCTGGCAGGTGCGAAATCGAAACGGCCTTAAAAACAGTTTTTGGTCAGCTCAAGAGCCTCAGCTCAGTTCAGTCTCTTGGCGGATGAGCGCGTGATCGGTAAAACAAATCAGCGGACCGTGAAGGTGTATTAGTAATAGTTGTTGTTGTTGTTGGCGCTGTAAAATTTGCACATTTACTAATAGAAAGAGAGACGAGAGAGAGAGAGAGCGCGCTAAAACTAAACGGTGGTTTTTCTATTTGTACCAAAGTGTTTGCCCTCCCCAACCAGCCTCCTTCGGCGAGCCGTGTGTCGTCGCGTGTAACTGTAAAACTGTGCCGCCCGCATCATCAACATCAATTTGCACTAATTTCTTCAATCAACATACAAGGCAAAACCAAAAACGACGAGATTTTTTTTTTTCTTAAACGAGTGAAACTAGCGAAAATTGTTTAATAAAAGTAAGTGTAACATTGCGCTTGCTCCTGTGGCTTAAACAACCATTTTCTCGCCAAGTCATTTAACGAAAGGCAGGTCAAGAGAGCGAGAGAGAGAGAGAGAGTGTCCCTCATGAGTGGGAGGTTTAAATACAGTTGGAAATTTGTTTAAAATTATCAACAAATTTACTTACATATGTACCCATACACACACACACACACACCACACACACTTATTTGGTTTGCTCTCTCTCTGCCATCTTCAGAAATTGTTTTTGTTTGCTCTCCCACAGCCTGCGTCGGTGTGTGTGTGCGCGACTGCAAGTGAATTAAATGAAACGACTTGAAAAAGTTGAAGCTGCTGTTTTAGTACGCAGCTGTCTCCCGTCGTGTACGTTAGCTCTAGTTGGCGCCGTGGCGCTGCTTTTTCAAACAACACAAAAAAAAAAAAAAATTACAAAAATAGCGGTGAAAATCTCTTTGCTTTTGTAACTGCCGAGATCTGAACAAACGGTATGCGTGTGCAGAAAAGAAAAGCAAAAGTGCAAATGTACTTAAATCAAAATTAGTTGATCTCTGCAATTAACATTTGTGTGTCAGTGTGTTTAGTTTAAGTCCAAAGGAATCTTGCGTGTTTTTGTATTATTTTTTACTTTAAGCCAATAGTCACGCACAGCCACCAAAATGCCGCCGCCCCCTTGTTCGAGCTAATTATGAAAGTTTTCTTCAAAAAAGAAGCCGCTCTCTGTCTGTGTCTTTAAACTATTTCATTTGTTTGTTATTGTTTGCCTTGGGCTAAGTTTAAGATGCTTATTTGTTTGCCTCGTTTGTTATGTTGTTTTGTGTTGTGCAAACACCTGTTGTGCATGCCCCTACGGTCTTAACCAGCTGTTTGAAGGCCTTAAAAGAAAGTGTACTTCACTTAAATACTCCATGTGTGTGTGTGCATAAATTATAATTATAACAGAGAAATATTGAGGGAGAGAGAAAAAAATAGAAATGAAAAAAATGGTTCACAATAATTTCACAGTCAGTGCACAGAGCTTAGCAGCTCCACTACCCCATCCATCCCCCATTCTCTCTCCAGGCTCTGATCTGAAGCATGTCCGGGCATATTCTGGCACTAGTTTTACATATTGGTTGTATTTTAACAGCCACTTAACTTGAGGGGATTAGCAGCGTAGCTATGTCTAATTAAAGAGCCTTCAGTGTTGTTGTTTTGGCTACTTTAATAACACATTTGACTGTATTTCAACCCAAGGCTGGTTGTAGAGGCAAAAGTTAAGGCAACAATAAAGTGGACCTTCGACAATTCATTATTATCATACCCAATAAGCTTGAGAAAATTGAAACCTTAAACTTAACAACGGATCCGAACCTTATTCAGAATCTTAGGGGTTGATTAATTTCAAAAGTATTTAATTTGTAGTTTTGATATAAAAAATCAAGATTTTCATTTTAAATGTTAAATTAATATATTTTTTTTTTTGAAAATCGCGACCTTTAAAAAATTGACTTAAGAGTTTGCCAGCTCTATGCTGTTTCCTTTTTGTTTTTATAGACAATAAATTACTAAATATTGGAAAAATTCACCAAAATTTAAATTTAACATATATAAAAGGGAGCTGGATTCCTCTTTGGGGGAGGTTTGCTCCTTTATGGGTTTGAATGACTGTCACCCACACATATTGGGCATTTTAAAGAGAGCTTTACATTGCTTGATGACAGACATATTTGAGATAAATAAACTCTGCGTCAAATAGATGCTCCCCCTTTGATCATTTTCTGTTATCAAAATGATTGAAATTAAAGAGATTTAGTCAATCGAATGATTTTAATAACTCTCATAGAGATCCAAAGACTGCTATTAGACAATTTGAATATTATTAATGATGACAAGTGCTTTTTTTGCTTATTTAGATAAATAAAAACTTTAAGTACACAAAAAAATCAAAACTCAGACATTTATCTATATTTTTTGTCTACTTCGACAACCAAATAACAAATATTTTCAAGTTCTATTTGTATTACCTCATTATTACCTGAATTTGGATATTAAAAATATTAATTAATTATTATTTTTTGAGCAATTAAATTTCAAAAAATCCATTAATAACAAAAAAAACTCAAGGACGAAACCAATTTTTTATATAGATTTTTTATCTCCATTAACAAAACATGTTTTTTTTTAAACTCTAAAAATGTAAAGTGGTTCATTTTCTCTTCGATCGCACAAATTCATTTATGCGTCATTGTTTATTAAAATCAATGTATAAACGACTAAAGCTAAGTTCACACAGGCAAATAACTTACCCAATTTTGTTAAAAATTTGTCTAAATAACTATTACCTTAGAATTTGTAGGACTTAAAACTGCACAGAGAAAAATATTGATATGAAATGGCAGTCATTTACACATTTTTTCATATCAATTTTACTCCGATATGACGAATATTAACTTGATATGTTAAAAATATCAATACTATCGATTTCTATAAAAACAAAAAAAGAAACATTGCCTTGTCTGGGGGGATCGAACTCGGGACTTTGAACTTCAAACACGATTGGAATGACGTCTCAACGAAGTTAACCACACAGTTATGGGCAATCGTCTAAGAGACTATTTATACGCACACAGTTATGGGCAATCGTCTAAGAGACTATTTATATTGTGTACGAAAAAATTGATATTTTTAAAAGATCATTTTAACCAGCAAAGATTGAACTGATCTTGATCTTTTTTATTCTCTGTGTAAAGCAATGGATCCACAGGCAAATAATCTACTCAAAAAGTTCTGATAAATTTATAATTCAGGCCTATTTATATATGGGTCCGTTTTGGTGTTTCGAGCCCGTTAGAAATATTTGTGTTCGATTCGTGGCTTCTGGAATCCCTAAACCCCAGGTTTTGCTTTGAATTTCACTTTACTTGGACAAAAGGAAAGACAAAGAAATGACGCTACGCTCATTAAGATTTTGACGCTTCTCCTTTTGTAGATTTTTGGGATTATCATCTCATTCAATACCAGAGGTCGTAAAATAAGAGCTAAAATCTTACTCGTGTTTTTTAAATACGCCTAAGAATTTAGGGAATAGAAAATCCTTAGTTAAGTCAATCAATTCCTACTTGGTTAGAGAAATTCCGGAATTGAGCTTCTGAAATCGTTTGGGATATCTTGAAATTCCTTTTGTTTAGCCATTTATCTCTACAAGCATTTAGATAAGAATGAAGAATCTTTAGTGTTGGAAAAAATTATTTTCATGGTTCTGTTCGGGCACTTCGAAAAACCCAAACCGAACCGGTTTTCAGGGGTTCGGTTCCAGACCGGTGTGCAGCCTTTATTCAAACAATACAGCCAAACGATTCGCATAAATGCTCCGAACTCGTGTCGGTAACGAAAATCCTTCAATTCATCTCTTCAAAATAAAGTTGCTTACGTCTAACAGCTGTTATACCCCATATATTTTTCGTTAAACGAACCGGAAACACTGTTTCACAAAAGTAAATCCAAAGCAATTTTATGTGAAATTCAGAGCACGAAAATAAAAACTTTTCCGAATTGATACGGAATTACTTTTGAAACATAAGTGGAATTAAGAACAAGGCTGTATATTTTTGCTAATTATCAAAAAAGTTTAACGAACGATCGCTTGTATGACGCTAAATTTATGTATTTATCCAATCGAAGAAAAAAATTTACCACATTAAATTTTATTGAATTTTTTGAATTACAATTTATGTGTACAACAAAAGCAACCCTTTTTTAAAGTTATAAGCTATTTAGATCGACTACGATTAACTTAAAGCGTTAAGAACTTATTGGTAGACCTATTTATAGGCCATCATTTCGTATATGACTTTTAAGAATCTGTTTAGGATTAAGGAAGTTATTGCCAAATATGTGAATCCATTGGCGCTAAATAATTAATCTTAAAAATTAAATAAGAAATATTGTTTAAAATATTGTTCCTTCATTGGGAGCCCGAATTTTAAATCTTTAAAAAACAAATGGTTTCATTCAGAAGCCAGTAAAAGTTGAAATTGATGCCTAGTGTAATCAATAGTGTGATTCTTGTTACTAAAGTTATAATCGCTACAGTCTCATCATTCGCTCAACTCTTTTTTCTCCCAAATCTGGCTTGGGAATCTCTGTTAACTTGGTTGTTCAGTGTTAAGCCGTCTTTCAATATTCTTCAGCTGTGGTATACCGTTAATCTAGCCTTTATTTTTTTGCTGGCAATCTCTAATTCTGATGGTACGCACTTGGCATGCTAAGTAAGCTCAATGCGGAGGCGGTAGACGTAAATCTTCAACAACTGCGCCACTGAGTGACTTCCGCGACATCTCCTCGTATATTTATATGCATGTACGTGTATGTACATATGTACAGACAGATTGCGGTTTTACTTGTCGACACAACATTATCTTTTGTTCGTCGTTTTCAATTTTTTGTTGTTCGCTATAATTGCGCACAATCGCCATAAACACAACATATACAGGGTGCTCCCCAGCCACTCTTCATTTCGTTTGGAGCTTAAGCTGGCATTTGTGCTATTTTCGAATTTTATAACCCGTCGCCAAAGCCAACGTCGCCGTCTTCGTCATCGCACGCCACTTTTGGCCAATTTAGCTTTCGCTTTTGTACGATTGCCTAATGCCCCAGCCCCAAAGCCAACTCCAAAATAAATCAAACTTGCATACATTCATGTATGTGTACCTCTATGTACAAACAAACAAACAAACATATGTGAGAGCGTGAAATAAAGCTTCATTATATTTGATTTTTTTTTTGTTTTGTGTATTTTTTTTGCAAGATTTTTCTTAATTATGAGACAGCACGAAATGTGAGAATTGCACGAGAATTATACACAAAAGATCCGTCAAGTCACCAAGGTGTGACTTTGATTAAAAATTTTGTTCTACTTTTTGTTGTTTTCTGAGAAACTTTTGCCTTATTGTTTGTGTCACACCAGAGACGAGATGACGTCCCCAAGTGCAGCGCAGCTGACCAACAGGTTTTCCGCTGACGTAGGCTATTGCCTGTCAATGGGGGAAAAACGTTACACTCGAACAAATAAAAAACAAAATACAACGAAAAATTACAAACAAAAACCGGCTAACATCAAGACAAATTACTAATTCAGTGGGCAGAAGAAGAGTCTATCAAATCTATCAAATTTTGAAGTTTTTTTTTTCAAAAGTGAAAAGTTTTCGAAATTTACAAGTTTTTAATTACCTTATCGATCAAAATGCAATATTAATTTAAATTGTATTTGATTTGCAAATTCAAATTTCCACTTTGATTAAGTTAAGTAACCTTTGAGAGCTTAAGGTCACGAATGCTTTTATTTGCTAAAAAGGTTAACAACTTGAGAAAATAAAATATTAATTTGAATATGTCTAACCCAGAAGAAGTGGTATAAAAGTTAATATTTTTTCTATAGGGACATTAAATCTGAACTGTCTTATTTATTATGGTCCATTCTATCACCAAGTATTAGTTCATGTACCATAACTACTCCAAACATAGTTGAACGGTTTTCTTAATTCAGGATTAATACCAAGAAGAGCCACTTAATGTGCTTTTGGCTTCTTTTGTAAAATAAGTAGCTATTTAAAAACTACTCAAGCTTTACTGTTCGTACACTCGGAAAAAAAAACGTCCGTCTGAGCCTTAGTTCAAACATAAGGGTTTTTCGCGTATTTTAAAATTCGTTCTTGAGTGTTCTTAAATGATGTATGAATCGTTTTTAAATTTGAAAGATTTTAAGAAAATTTTGTGAATAGTTTAAGTATAAAAAATTCGTTTTCTTTCTACCTAAAGTGTGGTATAAAAGATTTAAAAACAGTCTGAAATATATTTAAAATCAGGTCTGTAAACCAGTTTAAAGCCGAACCGCTCCAAACTGTTTCTACGCAAAACCGAACCGAACCTGTGTAGGAAGATTAATTTTTTCAGCCCATAAAAAACAAGGTATGCTAGGTTAGGTTTGGGGGCAACACTTCAGCACACTTATGCCCTTAAATTGGCCCATTGTGTTGCCGCTAGCGGACTTGTTTTCGTCCATTTCTCCAATTTGGGGGACCTGATTGATTTTCAATTTCATGAGTTCCTTTTTGACACATATCTGCTCGAAAGTATGAGCCAATAAATATCTGTCTTCGATGACCCAGAGCAGAAGTGTGAGACGGATTCAACTTCTTCCTCGTCTTTGTAGCTCCTGCAGAAGTCATTGGGCGCGTTCAGCAAAGACACCTGATCACCGATCAGCTTAAGAAAACTACTCTTATTATTAAGCATACTTTTAGGGGGTCATGTTAAATTTATATTTGGAAAAGCTCCATGTAAATATCATATTAAACACAAGAGGAAAAATAGGCTACGTAAACAACAAAGAAATATATCATTGATCAGGGAGCAAGTTCTTCTGCTAAACACGGCCATTGTAGGGTAGTCTGGCGGCATGTGTTCCGATCAGACATTGACCTGTATTAGACCTTACAACTGACGCATAGTTTGCTCTGGCATAGGTCCAATGAGCGTGTTTCGCAGCAAGTAGGCCAGGTCAGTCGCGATGTCTTGCAAGAGCTAACTGACTGTCACTTTTGAATAGCCTTTCTGCTCGTATAAATCTTTTATAATGAGCCTGCACGTAGCCATGGGCATACTTTCGGTTTTTTTTTATCGTGAAGGAGGTTGGTGGTAGTGCCTTGTCTGGCCCTCTAAGTTGATATGCACTGGGACCCAAATGAGGCTTAAGTCAGACTGTTCTGCCATCTTTTAGAGAGATTTGCGAGAATCATTTACCGATACCGAATTGTTGAATATTGAGAGAAGGACTTTTATAGTAAATGGTGTACATAGTTAAAGGTCTATTCTCAGATGACATAAAAATAATTTTCGTCACTATGCTTTATATGAATAGAAACACTTTTGTAGAGCTTTGAAATTAGAATGCTTTTGAACTATTGTCTTATTTATATGAAGCATAGTGCCGTAAATAAAATTTTTGTCATCAAGTTTTTCTGTGCTCACCGATTCACACAGACATGACTTCGGCTCGCGTCTGTGTGAAAAACACGAATGCGCTCGGCCCCCAGTGGCTATGAGCTGGCCGGGCCTGTATTAGAGCTTCCTTGATCGAAAGCATTTGTGCCTGAAAGACACTACAATGATCTAGTAGACTGAATAAATTAAGAAAAAAAATGATCAAGCTTGCTATAAAAAGCGATTTGTGGAACACATGGGATTATGTCTATTTTTCGTAATTTTGATACAATTGTACATATTTGTTTTAAAGGTCATAACCTGTATTACCAGGCGTATCGGCTCCCAATCCTATCCATATTTTAAGAATGCAGTTTCTAAGTACAAAATGAGAATGAAATTTTGCGATTTATTTTATATTTCTAATAGCAACCCCAAATTTATAATATCGATTTTTATCTAGTCCCAACTCTAGCTCTTTTCGGGCCAATTAACCATTCAAAAAATTCCCAAATTACTTTTCCTCCGAATAATTTTTCGGATTTTCAAAATCCAATCTGTGAAATTTTGAACTCCAATTATTTTAGACTTTTGGTAGGGGTACCAACTTATTATATTAAGCATGGTTAATTGTCATTCCATGATACAAAAATTCCGAATCAGCTTGTCAAAGCGACCATTTGTTTTACTAATCTGCCAAAATATGCTATTTTCATGTCTAAGGGCAATAATTTGCCCTTTTCCGACATCGGAAAGCAAAATTCTTCTTGGCATATTATTTTATTCCACAGAAAAAAGTCAATTTAAATTATTAAATTTACTGAAAAAAATCAAAGGAAAGCATACCGGATTAGCCAATGCTTTTCTATCATGACAATGCTCGACCGTATACATCTTTCGTTACTCGTCAGAAATTATTAGAACTAAATTGGGAAGTGATGACACATTCACCATATAGCCCCGACCTTGCACCTACAGATTAGCATTTGTTTTAATTACTTCAGAATTCTTTTAATAGTAAAAACATTAATTTCTAATGAGGCTGTCAAAAAGCACTTGGTACAAATTTTAGTCGATAAGAATGGAGAGTTCTAAGAGCGTGGGATTCCAAGATTTGCAGTTCTAAGAGCGTGGGAATTGCTGTGGTCAAAAAGATGGGCAAAGGTACTCGATTAAAGTTTATTCTGTGTATAAAAAAATCAGCATAGAATTTCATTTCTTGCCTTATTAATAAACACGAGATTACTATAAAATATCCTATGTAGAACTGTCAAATGAAAAACCAGCAATATCCCAGACAAATGTTAATTTCAGTTGCTTCAAATATATATTCTATTTTCTATTTTTTCTAAGTGTATGCAGTTGGGATTGTTGGGGATTGGCTACACACATCGTTGTCGTCGTCTCAACGAACACGATTTGCAATTAGCCAAAAGAATACATTTAGATTCACTTTTGTTGTATAACGATAATTAGCAGCAGCGGCGGCGACAGCTGGAATTTAATTTTTGTTGTACAATTTTTTGTATTTTTTTTCGCAAATTAAATGGCTGTCTAGAGAGAGAGAGAGAGAGAGAGTGGAAAAACCCAAAGCCAAAGTTCAATGCGAATCATCTCCATTCCTTTCTCCCTTTTACAGATGCCTTATCAACCAGCAGCCAACAGTGGGACGGGCGGCAGTAAGACGGCAGCCAAAATGGCGCAGTTAAAGTTCTGGAATAAGCAGAATAACAATAAACAACAACAACAGCAGCAGGATAAGGACAAGGACAGTATGGTCGATGGCAATAGTAGCAACAATAACAATGGCCAAAGCAATGGAGATGCCAAGAGCGAGTCGAAGAACAACAAGCGCAATTGGCTGCACACACCGGATCAGCTCATCAACGGGCATGCGGTCTATCTAGTCAAGGTGAGTCTGGGCGTACAAGTGTGACCATCATTCTCATCTCATTCTCATCTCCATTTGACAGTTCTTTGGTAATCTAAGCGTGGACCAGCCCAAGGGCATTGAGGTGGTAAAGGAGGCCATACGGAAGCTGCAGTTTGCCCAACAAATGAAAAAAGCGGAAACGGGCACCCAGGAGAAATTCAAGAAACTGGAGATCACCATTAGCATCAAGGGTGTGGCCATACAAGAGCCGCGCACACACAAAATCTTGCATCAATTTCCCCTGTACAATATCTCCTATTGTGCGGACGAGAAGGGTGTCAAGAAGTTTTTCAGTTTCATAGCCAAATCGGTAAAGACAAAGGATGCAGATGGTACAAATGGTCATAGCAATGGTAGTGCCAAAGTTGAGGAGTCACACGAATGTTTTGTCTTCATCTCGAACAAATTGGCCTCAGACATTACGTTGACCATAGGCCAGGCCTTTGATTTGGCCTACAGGTGAGTGTGTGAAGTCACGTTTCTGTGTTCTTACTAATTTCTCTATTTCCAGAAAATACATGGATAGCAATGAGAAAACGAATTTGAATAAGGCCCAGCAGCAAATTGATCATCTACAGCAAACAGTGGCCATCTATAGGGAACGCCTGCTTGAATTATCCGCAAAATTGCCAAAGGCCGAGCTAGATGCCATGCTCTTTAAGTTGGGCATCAAGGATATAGCGGAGGCGCCCACTATTGAGCTGCAAAATGGTATTGGAGGCAGCGATTCGCTGAGCAACGGCAAGCTGGGTAAGATTAGAGGCTGAGGATAGTTCCTGATAAAATTAATCCGACATTTCATTCACTTCACAGACGAGGACAAACTATTGATTGATACCAACTCCACCACGGCTTCAACACACTCGGCTTCGCCCAGCTCATTCTTGCCCATTGTCCCACCGCGGAACAATCTTTCAAGCCAGATTAGCATCAGCGGCAGCAGCAGTGGCGGCGGCGGCGGCGGAGGCAAGAGCAATAGCCAAAAAATGGATGAGCTGCTGCTTAACTCGGATTCGGATAGTGATTTTGATCCGCGTGCCGATGAGATGCAGGATAATTTGAGCAATGGCCGCAATGCCATCAGTAATGATTTATTTGGCTTTGAGCCGTCCAAAAGTTTTGGCCAGCAGCTCTTTTTTAATAACAATGATCATAAGCAGCCGAACAACAATAGCAGCTTATTGAGCAACAATAATAACAACAACAACAACAACAATGGTAGCATCAATAGCAGTGGATTCTCCAGCGAATTGAACATAACGCCACCTTTGTGTAGGTTGAACTTCTCAGCCAAGTTGAGAAAATATTTATAGCTATTGTTTCTATACATTATAATCTTGTTTCTATATTTGCAGTGGCGCCGCCGCCAAAGATTGCTGCACCAAGACGCAGCACCTCGGTAACAACCAACACAACGAACGGCAATACAGATCTGTTTGGCTCAGATCCTTTTGAGATGAGCAATGGACCGAGTGTTTTTAAGGTAAGTCTTTATGGGGAAAATGATCTAAATAAATATTTTTTAATATGCTGAGAATAACGACCAGGTATGCGATATTTCTTGGGATACAAATCTTTAATGATTGTCACAGGTGTTCTACAAATTGCGTTTGACCTAAAAACGATGCAAATTATATGGGAATTGGGTCGTTTTTGGGTGGAAAGCGATTTTTAGAATACATGGGTATTTCTGTACATACATGGGTATTTCATGCATCTAGTGACATCTCGATTATTTTAAATTCAAACATATCACTTTGAGTACCGAATTTTATTTTGACTTAGTCCGAAGGGTCGAACCAAAACTGCAAACCTTTTAAAAATCGATAAATTTTTGATCCTTGGTTGGAACCCTCAAGGTTTGTTGTGTTTTAGAGAACAAGGAACAGTTTAAGTAGGCTGGTGAACCTGGGTTAAGGTCAGTCTTTATTTCATTTAATTTTTAGGCCTTTTCAAAAAACATTAATGTATATCTAATTAAATTTGGATTTTGACTACTTTATTTAAGAAGTAGCGAAAAAGTCGTTTATCAATTAAGTATACTCGATACTTTTTTAGTATTTTCGAACTCTTGATTCACCAGAATAGGACTAATATAGATCAGCATTTAAGAGAATTGCACCACAATGTCATTTTGCTCCAGCTTTAGCTAATAATCCCAAAAACATTATAGTTAATAGGCGAATGCTATTAATTAGAAGGTTTCTAGGCATTCAAAAAATACCGAACCGAACAGGTTCTATAAGGTAACATTTCCCAAATCCAAAGCAAAAGGAAATAAGAATAGTTCGATAATAAAAAATTAAGATTTTGCTTATTTATTTAGCCTCGTCTTATTTCTAGAAAGCCCTTTCATTAAGTTAAGTTTCATTTTATTGATAAAAGAAGTAGTATAGACCAAAAATTGCTCGAAGAAATAATACTTATAAAATTTAATTACTCTTCTTTACAAATTTGAAAAAACGTCGGACGAACCAAGGTTCGAACCAAAACCTTATCACAAAAACCTTGAACCTATAATTTCAGAACCTTAACCATTGGTAAATTTTGGTTCGAACCCAAGAACTGGACCACCAAAAAAATTATTTGGGTTTGCAGTCGACACTTAGAAATTACATTGCGATATTTCCTAAAATCTGTATGAAAAGTTATTTTTTGAGCTGCCAAAGTTGCGAATTTTCAATAAATAACAAAAACCCATTTCTTTTTATATTGAGATGGCGAAATATTGTTTTTGAAATTAAAAAAGGAAATTTTCTTAATTTCGTGGATGCCATAATATTTGGGTACCCGAAATTTTTAGCTAATTTAAATTCGTATACTTTTTTTTTTGGATTTTTGAATAAGTTAAACCACATTTTACAAGATGTAACAGTGTAATTATATAGAAAATTTTAAAATTTACATAAAATTGCTAACTTTTCTTGATGATTAAAGCGAGATTGGTAATGATTTTATAAACTTAACGACCTGGGGATTTACACAAAATGCTAAACAATTTAACAATTTATTTAATAACAATGAATTATTATAAAACTCCGCCCTAGTGGTTGATAAATAGTCGTTAACCTTGAACCTTCCGTTGGCCGACCTTCGGAAAAGATTTTTTCAATTTGGACAATATATTTTCTCATTTATTTGGCTTGTACCAAAATTGACATAAATTAACCTTATTTTCCGAGCTTTTGGGTAGATTTTAGAAAATTAAAAAAATAAAATGTATTCGTTCTGCACCCCCAATTTCCGACCTTGGTAATGTGTTTTCCCAAATAATAAAATTATTTCCCATTTATTTGGCCAAAATAGGTAACAACTCACACCATTACCGCAAAAAAACCCCGATATTTTTCTGTGACCTTGATAATGGATTATTCAATATTTTCAAAAATATTTTTTTGCCTTTATCCCACCCCGGTCCATTTTTCTATCTTGGGAATACATTTTTCGAAAAATAATAATGGTTTTTCCATTTATTTGATCGGATAAATATAAAAAAACTATAAAAAAAATAACGTTTGACCTGGAAAGTGGTTCAAAAAAGTTTCTATTCAGGACACAATTATTTAAATGTCATCTGAGAATATCTCTTAACCTTGTACCTTACCCAGCTAAGCAGTAATTAGGATATTCACGCCAACTGGCTTATCAAATAACCTTTTAAGAAATCAAATGCTGACCATGAAAATATGTATGTTAGGCTGAAATAAAAATTTTTTTTTTCAATCGGACACCTTTTCATTGTGTTTTTTATTTGATATTCAAATTTTTAGTTAAATTTAGATTAAAACTTCAATTAACTATTATTCAAAAAAAAATTATTTGAAATCATTTCCTCATCCGTCTGGTGTCCGCAGTATAAAAAGCATATGGATCGTATTGAGTCTGTCCAAAAGCAATTCTTGCGTTTTGCCCTCCGCGGCTTAAATTGGGATCCCAACCTTCGGTTGCCATCGTATTCTAGTAGGCTTTTGCTTATTGACCTTCCATCGTTGGCTAACCGTAGAACTGTCCTAGGCGTTTCTTTTCTTCATAAGTTAATTATCGGTGATGTAGACTCTTCTGAACTCTTAGGTCGCCTTAACTTCTCTGTTCCCTCTAGACCAACTAGAAATTATTTGCCTTTAATCTTTCCTAGATGCACAACCGACTACGCACAGCACAACCGTTTTCGGGTTTTATGTCAAAATTATAATGATGTTTATCACCTGCTCTCAACAGAACTCTCTCTCTTTTCCATAAAGTTATCTCTTTTTGCACATCTCCGGCAAAGTCTCTGACCACATCCAGCAGGAGCAGGGGCCTAGCTTGCCGGACCGGCTAATAAATATTCCCCCACCGGGTCAGAGATTTTCCGGATGATTTAATTCATCTTTATTTTAGCTTATATTTATTTTATTTTTATTATATTTAATTTAATTTAATTTTTTTTCTTTTTTTTTTTAATTTTTTTAATTTTAAATTTTATTTTATATTATTTTTGTTCATTCTATAATATTGTTTATTTATTGTTTGTGTTTATGATTTTGTAAACATATTTTTAAGCCTCCTCTTTTTCTTTTTCCTCACTATTCTCTTTTTCGACTTCTATACTATTTAAATTTGTGTTAGGTCTAGTAACGTCTCTGGCTTCAATTGGCTGTGAACTGGGGCATAGCTGGCCGGACGGGCAAATAAAATTCCCCCACCGTGTCGGAGTCGTTACTAGTCGATTTGTAATTTTGTTAGATTTTCCTTGTTAGGCTTTCTTAGTTCATTAAGCCTTTTTATAACGTATTCAGTTTTTCTTTTTTTTGGTTGACAGCCACCATTTGTCGACTTTTTTTTCAACAAATAAACAAATAAATATTTGGCCTAGCTATTCACGATTTCATGAAATCGAAGATCTACCCAGACATTTTTAGTTTTCTTTCTTAGCTTATAATAATAAAAATTATCGTTTAATTTGATATTGAGTTTAAACAACTTAAGCAAAATCTTTAAATCATTTCCCTTTCTATGTTTTCTTTCAGAGTCAAAACCTAAACCTTGATGACTTCTCGCTGGAGAGTCTGGATCCTTTACGCAAGTAAATGCAATGGTGCTAATCTATAAATAAAAAAAGAGCCATTTTCCAACCACAATTTCTATGCAAGTCATAGACCGGGACACATGCAACTATTGCCTTCTCTGCTTGGTGGTTCCTGGTTTCTATTTCTTCTCCGTTTCGCAAGCATTCCAATTATCGATTTCAGCAAATCTTCCAATTATTTAATTGTGTATTATTGTTTATATATTGTATTGTATTTATTATGATTGATTTTTGATTTTTTGTCGATTTTATATTGCATATATTATTATTATTATTATTACAATTATTATCTGAGATCGCGATCAAAAGGAACAGTAACAGCAGCAACACACACCTGCACTTTGTTTAATTATATCAAATTGTTGCTGTTGTTTAAATAGTTTAAAATGAATATGTCAAGCAGATAAAAACAAAAACATAAATAACAAAATGTTAACAAGTGATGAAAATGAACTAAATGTGAGAATTTTGTATAAAATATTTAAACTAAACGAATACTACGAACCGATTATTGTATAAAGAACGATGAGCATGATGAAGCAGATGGATGAAGCACAGCAAAATGAACAATATTTAATGTTATCGATTGCAATATAGAAAATTATTATTATTATTATTATTATTATTGCTATTATTATTGTGTATTGTATGTAAAAAAATAAATAAAATGTAGTGCCTAAAAGATATTTTTGTTTAATAATTTTTTTCCAAGCAAAATCGTTAATGAACCGATTTTTGTTTCGGTTCTGAATTTGTATCAGAATTGGTTTGCATCCCTGAAAATATTATTTACTTTTTGGGGTCGAAAATGCCAATTTCCATATACGCTCTGCAAGGGTATAAAATTCCACATTTTGCCCCTAGTCCAGTGTGCAATGTGTGCTCATTTGTATGCAAGTCAAGTGACTCTAAAACTGTTGAATATCCAACTGTTTGGCAGGAAGACAATCAGAATATGAGTATAAGGTGGTCTCGTCGGCAAAAATAAGTGTGAGTGAAAGAGAGAGCAAGCACACACTGAATGCTAGGGGACCAAAAAACGAACTTGCCGGCTGCCGACGAGACCACCCTATACTTATTGCATCAAGTGCAGATCTTTGCATTTACCTATACATACGTACATTAAGAAATTGTTTAAAACAGCCAAATACATATATGTACAAACAAAAGCTAGCTTATTTCAATTCATTGCACTAACCTAATTTATTATTTATGCACTGGCAGGAGCCGCTATTTTTTAAATAAAATAATCCAATGAAACTCCACACTGACACAAAATTGCACCAGAAAAAAAAAACAAAAAAAAATTTCACAAACACACACACACATACGCGCGCACTTTTTTAGCAAGCTGCTTCGGCTGATCAAGACAAGGACTTTGAAAAGCCAAATATGTTATTAATTTGTAGACTAAAACCATGCCAACATTTAATTAGTTTACTTTATACTATTACTTATTGATTTGCTCTTGTTTTAAACAAATTCAGCAACATTCGCGAGAATTCGCGGCGCATAGTTAAAATATTTTACACACACACACACGGGGGAATTTTTTTTGCAAGCTGCTTTGGCTGATCAAGACAAGGACTTTGGAAAGCCAAATTTGTTATTAAATTGTAGACTAAAACATTGCCAACATTTCATTTGTTAACTTTATACTATTACTTATTGATTTAAACGAATTTTGGAACACTCGCGAGAATTCGCGGCGCAAAGAGTTAAAAATTCACACGACACTGCCGACAGCACGCTCTGCAGCAGCAGCAGCAGCGGCGTTTTGATAACATATCGTTATCGGTACTTATCGATAACAATACGATGGGCGCAAATTGATTAAAAATATTATTAATTGATTTTCTTTCTTTTCAACGTAGAATTTCAACATAAAGCCATATGCTTCAAAGCGGTTACGACATTTTTTTATTGCGAATGCCACTGTAGCTGGGAATTCAATTGATTCGCACTGATTTTAAAATGTTAAAGTATATTCTCGAACTAAAATAACAATAAATTAAGTAAATTTATAATAAGATCAGCTCTCGGTGAACTACAGAACCGAACCACTGCTTATTTGAGAGCGGTTTGCATTCCTGTAACATACAATGGTGGCCAAAAGTATTTTGACAAAAATATTTTCACAAATATACCTTTAAGGCCTGATCTCAGATGACATAAATTTTATTTTCGCCACAATACTTCATATAAATAAAACAGCTGTTTAAAAGCATTCTGATTTTAAAGCTCCACAAAAGTGTTTATATGCATATCAAACATTGTGCCGAAAATTATTTTTAAAATAAAATAAAATAAAAAATCTGAAATTAGTATGGGATATTGGTATGGAAAAGAACTTTTAAGAAAGTAAAATGATTCTTTAGAAAATAAAAAAGTTATATTATGGACAAAAGTATCTTGACATGATTAAAAAATATATATATATATATTCTCAGTACAGAAGCTCAAACGTTAAATGAGTTATTGGTTCTAAAAGCATTTTCATGCTGAATAAGAATCAGATTTCAGAAATAATATATCTCTAATGCTTCTAAAACTGTAAATTGAACCTAAAAATGCCGAAAATTAAAAATTGTTTTCAATTTCCGACATTATAATCTTCTTTAAAAGAGCTAGTTTTATACATGTGTTTTCCTTTTTTAGTATACCCTGAGTTTAAAAGGGTAATATTAAAACTGATAAATCGGACACAACAATAGGTACATATAGGTACAACAGGTACATCATTGTGAAAACTACTCTACAAAAAAAATTTAAATGTACAGGACACGAACTTATAACTAATAAAATGAATAATAAATATATACAGAAAATAATTCCGCATTTACACGATGAAGTTTTCTTCATGAAGTGGGGGAAGAGGTGAAGAGGGGCAGCCAAAGCTGGCAAAACTTCATGACCTACCGTGGCGTGAAACTTTTCGATAATTCTCCTTTGCTTTTTTCTGATTGAACTGTTGACATAGAACTTCACGAAGTAGACTGCATCATGTAAATACACTTGAAGTTTTTAAGATGCTTCAAATGAAAATTAAAGAGAGCTTAATGAAGCAAACTTCATCGTGTAAACATGGACTAAGCTGATTTCTAGGATTTAAGAATGATAAAAAATGTCAAGTATAAACATTTTCGGTATTTTCAGATTTAATTTACAGTCTATTTATAATGGATTAGATATAACATTTGTGAAAGATTTGGATTCCGCGTAGAAAAATTCGTCTAGAATCAATAAATCATTGAGCATTTGAGCTTGGGAACTGAGAATCAATTCATCAATTTTTAAATCTTCTTAAAAGACTTATGTCAAAACCACGTTTTTACATTTTCATTTTTGTTTTCTTAACCAATCATCTTTTTCTGCTTTTTTAAAAAGCTCTTAATATGTTTTTTGTTTAAAAGATATAATGGAATATTAATGAATTTTTTTCAAAATACTTTTGGGCACATATGTAAGTACATAAGTTTGAGTCTGAGTGTGAGAACTTTCTTTACACAATCTTTAAACTTAAGGATCTGATCTGAGATACTTTCAGGTACTACCCACATATAACACATTTTTATTTATTAAAATTTTTTAAACCTTTTTTTTATCATTTATAACAACGAGAAAACTTAACACAACGTTACGCTTTGCCATGAATACAAATATTTTGCTTTGTTGTTTGGGAATGTTTTTTTTTGTCTTAATCTAATGATATCGCTGTAGCATCTTTTGCCTTAATATTGTTGTGGTTGTTGTTGTTGCTGCTGTTGTTCCGGAACCTGAGTAACAGTTATTGTGAAGGATGTGTGTGTGGTCTCTAGGCCAAGTCATTGTAGCGCTTTGGTATGGTGGCCGACAATTGGCGTGCATTCATATCCGAGCTCTATAAATGAGAGATAAAAATAAAATACAGAATACACAATGTTCCAAAAAATGTTATGAGCAAGAAGTGGCAGGCGGGACAGTCTTATAAGTTTTTTAAAAAACCATAAATATAACGCCAACGATTGGAAAAGTTCTGAAAGTAAATCAACAAAATATAAAAACAAATGAAAAGTTTAAGTAAAAAGAGGAAAAGAAAATTTGGGAGTTAATGATTGTTTCTGTTTTGGTGTATATAATTTATTTGTTTCGCAACTTATTTAGCTAATATCTAAAATAAAGGCATGCTTTTTATTGTTGTGCTTAAGCTAATTAAAATCCACTCAATATTTAAGACTAAAAACATAAATACAAAATATGTTTAATTTCACAGCTCCCCAACAAGAACGAAAAACAAAATTCAACACAATTTTTTGGAATGTCAATTGTTAAATGACAAAAGGATACTCTTTGGGGATGGAAGGGAGAAGGGTTTAATATATATTAACATAAACAAAAATAAATAAACACTTTTAACTTGCAGGTTGGTGGCGGTGTGTGTGTGTGTGTGTGTGGGGGGGAGTGTTGATTGATTGATTGTTTGGTGCACAGCCAGCGGATTGGATACGGGTTATTGCTTGGACTATTGGCTGATGATAGCACTCTCTTTTGGGGTTTGCTTCTTCTTGACGTGTTTTACCTGATTGGACCAATCACCCGTGGGCACTGTGGCGCGATAGAACTTGGAGCTGGTCTTATTGAAGATGGGCAGCAATTCATTAGCCTCATCGGACAAAGCCTGGCATTAAAATAAAAAATAAATAAATAAAATTTAATTTAAATGTCCTTCACCCACCTTAAGATAGATAATGGCATCAGTGCCAAAACCCTCGCAGGATAGCAGCACTATATCGCCATGGAAATAGCGTGCATATAGCCTTGATATGGGCAGACCATAACCATAGCCCGCCAATGGCACCGTATGCAAATCCGATTTCGAGGGCTGCGGCGCTGTACTGTACATATACTTGAACAGCTGATCGGTCTGTGAGCGTGGTATACCGCCACCCTGATCGGAGATCTTGACACAAATGTCCTCCTTGCCGCGACAAATGGCCACCTTGAGGGGCGGCAATGTGTCACAATTGTCATGGTTATGAGTCTCCACAACCGCACGCATCGAGTTCTTAAACAGCTCGAACAGCATATGATACAAATGCGAGGGCACATACACCGTGCGTATGGGTATGCGCATATCATCCGATACACAGCTATATTGCTGGATCTCCAAGGCGGGGCTGGTCAGATAATATTGATCACAGAGGAAGCGGGCATTTTCATAGGCATCCCGTACCACATCCGATAAATCGCAGGCAGGATCCAGACAGCCAATGTGTCGACCAGCCGAATGTGGATTGGCGCCGAAAAGCAAAGCTATTGAGGAAAATAGTTTGGTCAATATAAATCTAAGTGCTGACATACATTTCTACTCACTGTGCTGATTGATCAACATTCGAATGCTAATGCGTGACATATACAAGCGATCCAAAAAGTATTGTATAGAGCTCTCAGTGGGCGCATCCACCTGACCATCCTCATTCTCCTTCATTTCGATTACACCCTGAGCCATGGTCTGTACCACATCATTGTGGCGATTCCTAATGAGATCCAGATCGCGCACAAATCTAAAGAAATAAGCTTTGATATAAGTTCAAACAGTTTGTTTAAGTGTCAACTTACTTTTGTAGATTGTCATGCGTGGGTTCGGCCTTTTCATATTCTAGCACATCCTCGAAACTCTTGACATACCAAGAGCTAACTTCGCTCACAGATCTGGTATGAAGCAGATTGTCAGGCAATAAAGCAATCTCCTTCATAATATTGGCCAGACGTACGGGCAACTCTTTGCGCAGGAATACATAGGATTTCTTTTCGCAAGCATTTTGACCTGTGGAAGAGTTTGGAAAAAGAAAAAGGGAAATTAGCTTTGGTTTGAAGCAAGAAAAATTAAAGTCTATTTCTAAGGCTGGTTGACATGCACGATAATCAAATTTAATTGAACTATTTCACATGAAACAGACACTATGCCTACCGCATCGAACCCGCCTGAGTAGCACAAATAGAAACACAAGGTTGATTGCAGAAAACTAAGCAGCGTTTCCAAAAGCTCTCTAGAACCTGATCTCAATAAAAGATGATATGTAGGAATTTGTGTGAAAGTAATTTTAACTTCGGAAATAATAATAATGGTAGGGAAAAGCTTTAATCGTCTTGATTAGTGGAAAGTCGAAACCCTAAATTGTTCAAGGAATATTCTTCTGATTAAGTTTTGCAATCAGTTTTTAAGGAATAACTTCCATTATCTTAATCATTTATTCCTTCTTTATTTAAGTAACAAATTTTTTATTCGAAAGGCAATAACATCCAAAACCATATCGCTTTTAAAAAAACATTAGTTTTGAAATCAAGCAGGTTCCTTATTGTTACTCACAAAACAAGCATTCTATAGGTGCGAAAAAACTGTAAAATTAGACTGTAACTATAAGCCAGAGGTCCACATGAGCATATGAAAAAGCAGACACCAATACATATGATGAATCTATTTTTTATTTCAAACAAATTCAATAATTAAATCTAAGTGGTTCTTATATTCGAGCAGCCACAGCCAAAGAAAAGAGAAGAAAAACAAGATACTGTGACTATGTATGCAAAAGAGCCCTACGAGTTTGGACATTGGGCACCTCTGTTGCAAACTGACGAAATTCGATTTTTCCATCCAAATTACTTTAAAATGTTTAATTTGTATAACAAAAAAAATTTCAACGGTACCTATAAAGACTTTACAAAATTGTTAAAGAAGACTAAAATTAAAGTTACATTTTAAGAATTTTATTTTTAATTTAACAACAGTTCCAACTCGTTACACATATTTCTAAACATTTAGAATCACAATCAAGAAAGCAAATGCCTTATTAATTTGCATACTACGCTCCCAAACAGAGTTTCAAGTCAATCGGTTAGAAAATAACACACGTATACAAGGTTTTGGACCAAAGCAGATAGCAATCGATGTTTGTTTCTATAACGCAATTACCCGTTTTTGTTATTTAACTTGCTCTAGAAGTATTTGTACAAATTTTGCTCACCTAGTTTTCAAAAACAGGAACATGAGAAAACGGCCCTAAGTTACCTAGTCAACCCACATTGGTTTTTCTATAAAGATACGAAACAATCCAAACACAAAGTTTGAAAAGATACCAACTTGTTGATTATAATGTGAAATATTGGGAGCATGTCACTCTCAAAAGTGTCATTACCCCTTCGAGTTTTAGTCATAGCGCCCCTTTTTAGAACAAAATAACGTCCGCGGGCATTGCTTCGAAATGTCAAACGCCCAAATTACAGATGTACAATTCCAAAAAGTAGCGTGACTCCCAGTTTATCTGGCGAATACGACGCTGAGCACGTGCTAATAATTAACTGGGCGCTCTTGAAAACTACTCTTATTTACGGGGTTCCTGTTAAATAAACCTTTGGATAAGCTCCATATAAATAATATATTAAACACAATAGGAAAAGTAGGCTACCTAAATTACTATCCAATATATCATTGATTAGGGAGCAAGGTCTCAACAATGTTTGAAATATTTTTAAAACTTTTTTGAAAAGGAAAAACATTTTTTATAACGATTATATTTTCTGAGAATCTTCCAAAAACTCTAGTTTTTCCGGTTTTTCATTGTTTTAACCTAGAAATTTACATAATGCAATTTTGACAATTGTTTTCGTAATCGGCACCCCAAAAATACATATATTCTGAAAGTTTAAAAAAGATTGAAAGTGAGAGCTTTGTATGAAGTCGTTTGAAATTGCATAAATTTGGGTAAATTTTTATGAATTCGTATGAATTTCATCAGAATATTTTAATTTCGGGCGTAAATTACTTGTTCTAGTGTTAAAAAGCCTTTAAAAAGTAACTTAACGTACTCGGTCTGTATGTCACCGCGCGTTATTACATGCCCCAAAAACATTATATGTATTTTTAAGATACTTTTCCCCCCAAGTTCAAATAGTTCTTAAAACCGTTTAACAAAGTAAAAAAAATCTCGGTAGAACTTTTTCAATAGAACTATGTGTCTCAGATGACATACATTTTATTTTCGGCTCTATGCTTCTTGAAAATAAGAGTTTTTTAAGAGCATTCTGATTTCAAAGCTTATCAAAAGTGTTTCTATTCATATGAATCATTGTAACGAAAATAATTTTTATGTCATCTGAGAATAGGCCTTTACTTACATCATTAAGGGGCGATTTCTCGTCTCCTACATAGCACTATCTGTCACATAAACGTACAAATAACAGTGTAGAATTGACGTTTATCTTACACATAGCAGCTATTTAGAAAGTAAGAAATCTGACCTAACAGATTTTTGATATCATAGCGCTTGGGAATAAGGTATTTTCCTGGTACCGGATTTTCCAAATCATCTCCAATTAAATATTTGAAAACGGTGACTTTCTATATTTACTAAAATCCAATCTATCTGAATTGTTTCAGTTTTTGTCGAGTTAATTCTAACTAAATACATTTTTCAGGAGGAAACTTTTTATGGGATAAAAAATTTTAAGATTTGAAATCTAATTAGATAACTAGCTATATACCCAGCATTGCTCGGATTCTAAAATTGTGTGGATATTTGTCGTTGAAAAAAAATTCTATAAAAATTTCAATACCTTTATGGGAAAACTTATAGTCAATTTGGAATCGGCCTGGGATTCGCTTTCCACAAACCTCTGGGAATCGGTTTTGAGCCGGAAACATCTTCCTCCATATAACACACCTACACATCAAATTTAATTTTTAAAGCATTTTTGAGAAATGGCTCTGAACTACTTTTGAACCGGTTTAAATTAGTTCAGACCTCTTAAAGTCTTTAGAGTCCTATAATGACCATACAAATACCATACAAAATTACATTCAGAATTTCTTGATTAATTATTTCAAAGTAAACTTTAAGCGCTGTGTCAATTATTCAAATTGAAGCTAAGTTCAAAGCTCTTTGAAATCAAGAATTCGAAAACAAAATGCAAAAAAAAAAAAACAAAAAACTTTGCCCCTCTTTTTTGCTCAAGAATTTCGTAACAAAAGAAAACGAAAGAAACGATAACATTGGCACTGGCCAGGCTGATAAGCAGCATATGAACTTATTTTTTAAGGCCTTGACCGACCGCAAAGACACAGACACGCCCCTCTTGTTAATAAATAAGACTTGTAATTTAGTTAATGATTATTACCGACTATACAAGCACAATGATAAGAGAGAAAGAGAGACCGACCGCCAACGCAATTAAAGGGGTCGATGCAGTAAATTGAAATACCAGACGCAAGTCGAAAAGACAAACAAGATACAAACGTATACATATACATACATATATCATAAATAAGTCATAAATGTAACGAATGAACAAAACAACAACAGAATCAATAAAACAAGTGGAAAACGCCGAACAGGTTTGGCTGAGAGCAAAAATCCAAAAGATTTCACATACGGAAGAATTTGCCAGAAGCTGACTGGAGGCGCAAGGCGGAGAGAGAGCGAGCGAACGTTAGTTGTAGAATGATCGAGTGAACGCTTCTACACGCGCCTGCCTACCCCACCACTCTACTTCCCAGCCGTTCGTTGGGGCCCTAGTTGATGACCTCAAAATAGAGCTTTAAATATGCTTTGTTTTTGTTTACTTACTTTTGTATATTTGTTTTTGTTGTTTTTTTGTTTTTGTCACAACAACAATTGGTTTGTTTGGCCTGTCTGGATGGCACTTGAACGGAAACTTTGATGCATCGACTTTGATTTGTAGTGGCTTTTTGATAAGGTTTTTATATGGCACTCACACTTTCATTGCGATTGCGTGCACGAATTCAATCAGAAGTCATCTTATTATCGAGTTTAGCAATGTCATTAGCAAAGCATTAAATAAATTAACAGATGCGCGCACCTACATACGTACGTACATACTTATCACGCAATCAATTGCAGCAAAAGCAAATTAGAAGAAGACATTTCCACACACACGCCGAATAGGACAGAAGTGCAATTACACACAGAGAAAAATTTCGTACTAAAATTCAGTTCAATCAAACTTGATTTAAATAAGTACATTACTTAAAATAAGTAGTTTTTACTCAAAATGAGTACGAGCAATCTTTAAACAAGCTGAAATTAAAATGAGTATAATCAAACTGAAATCTAATAATGATCAAGTTATTTGTTAAATGTGAAAAGGGAATAAATGGCGTGTTTGGAAATATTGAACACCTTGATATAATTAACACCTAAATCCTGTCCAGTCAGAAAAATTGGTTTATAATAGCTAAAGATCCAGTATTAATTAGAAATAATTTAGATATGGATTTGGATGATACAAAATGAATAAACGGTATCCGAACTCAGGAGTGAACATCTCATGATTCTTTTTTAAGGTTATAGCCCTGATATTAAGCAAATTTAACGAGTTATTGAGAAAAGATAATGTCAACCTTGTTAAAGAGAGCAAGCTGGATCAAGTGTTGTCAACTATTGATATCTATTGATATTAAAATGGTCAACAATGAACAAATTTAATTTAAAATAGGAAACAAAATGTCTTCTTAAATAACATGCTTAATCACGTGAATATTTGGAGTAAGTTAACCCAAAAGTTGGTAAAAATGCCTATATCTATCATTTTAAGCAGGGAATAATACCGTTACTGGAACCTTTATCCGAAATAAACCGTTTTAAGACACGTATCGGATCAGGAACCGATATTAAATTTTTTTTGAAAACCGAACACCGTTAGGAACCGAAAAATCCGGAAACATACCGAATCGCTAATACCGGTAAGACTCAATATGATACGTTTCGTGACATAATTTACGTGACAAATTTTTTAAATAATGTTCTTAAGAAATTTTTATGTAATTTTGAGTTGATATTTAAAAAAATATTTTTAAAAACTCTGTGTGGAGGTGTAACACCCTTGAAAACTTTTGTTCCATCTAGTTATTTAATAAAAACGAGAAGGAAAAACTAACTTCGACTGTGCCGAAGTTTTAATACACTTGAAAAACTTTACTCCAACTGATTTAACCAGTAAATTATATATAGGATATAGATATCAGATATTTAAAATTTTTAAATCATTGATAATAAAAATTTGATACCATAAAAAAAAACTTTTCTTAGTAAAACACATTTTCCGACCGATCGGTCCTATGGCAGCTATATGCTATAGTCATCCGATTTTGATAAATTTTTCCTGTATTATATGAAAGCATATAAAACTAACATATACCAAGATTAGTGACGCTACAATAGAAAACAAAAAAGTTTTTCTCACTAGAAGTAGTTTTTTGACCGACCGTTTCTATGGCAGCTATATAATATAGTCATCCGATTTTGATAAATTTTTCCAGAATTATGTGGAAACATATAAAACTAATATATACCACGATTACTGACGCTACGATGGAAAACAAAAAAGTTTTTCTTATTAGAACTAGTTTTTGGACCGATCGTTCCCATGGCAGCTATATGATATAGTCATCCGATCCGGCCGGTTCCGACATATTAGTTGCGTGCAGTAAAAAGAAGACTCTGTGCAAAATTTCAGCTCGATAGCTTTAAAACTGAGAGACTAGTTCGCGTAGAAACAGACAGACAGACGGACAGACAGACATCCTATAATAAGTATATAAGTGTCCAATTTATTCCGCTATTTATATACGCGTCGCCGCTTGGGACCATAGAAATTGTGTTGAACTGTTTTAGCGGGGTTACAACCGGTCTTGCACCAGTAAAATATCTGTGTCCATATAACTCGGACTCGTTCTTGATCTCTATATATCTAACCACACCAAATTTCACGTTTAAGCTAAGTCTCTGAACCACTTGTAAGCCGGATCAGAGTGTTCGGACCTGGTCTTGATTCACTGAAATATCTATCTTCATAATACTAACCTCTTCATCAAATTTCAAGTTCTGAGATATGGTTTTGAACCAGTTTAAGCCGCTTTCGAACCGGATCATAGAGTTTTTTCAAGGCCTATGACCCACAAACGGTTTAGTGGCTCCTCAGATAAGGTTCTGAATCACTTTTGAACCGGTTCAGCGGGCTAGGAACTGGTATTAAACCAGTAAAATATCTGTATTCATATAACTAATAGCACACCAAATTTTAAATTGATCGCTTGAACAAATTCTAAGCCACTATTGAACCGGTTAAACCAGCGAAAAATCGGCCTGATTTTTTAGTGGACTTTTCTTCTCAACTGGGCAACTGGGTTAAGCTATAAATTATTTAAAAACATACATTTTGTTTATATTTCTTATGTAATATCAAATAAAATCATTTATTATTTAACACTTTATTTGGACCTTTCTGAAGTGCCAGAAGAAAATCGAGAACGCTGTTATCGATTCTAAGAAGAAAGAGGGTTGTCGATATTGACTGACTGGGAGTGGGAGAACCACTCTGATTTTAGCCGTCCATATGCTAAGAAATCAAATTTTAATAAGGTTAGAATTAAACTTAATCTGACTGAAATTACAATTTCTAGCGGGGCTTCAGCAGATTTTGGGGACGATTATTTCGGACGAAAACAGAAATAGAAGCGTTTTAAAACGACAAAATTCCAAATGTTCTATAAATCGCATTCGACCCAAAATCGACCCAAATAGTATGGGAAGTGGTTCGTTTTTGGGTCGAAAACGATTTGTGGAACACCTGGGAATCTCTTTTTAACTGGAGGTATTAATGTCGTCGAAATTAAGTCGTTTACCTTCCAGATGCGACTGCATTAAGAACGAGTACAAATCTGGAAACGCTACTTATTGAGTATATTGTTTGTATTGCTTCTGTTGTGGCGGAGATGCGTTCTGAGATGCCAACTTGGAAAAAGTATAGGCCGCTAAAAGTTTCCTAATGTAAAAGTATGTTTAAGTCGCAAGTTGAATTAAAAGATAGCAAGTACTACATTTAACTAAAATCGTACTTGAAATGAGTATGATGTACTTTATTTTAGTGCAAAATTGCAGAGCACAAATACATAGTACTTGATTTTTATACACTTGAAAAGTGTATATTAATTTTGCCCAGAAGTTTGTAACGCATAGAAATATTCATTTCCGACCATATAAACTATATATATTCTTGATCAGGACGACGAGCTGAGTTCAATTCCGTTTGTCCGTCCGTCCGTCTGTCTGTCCGTCTGTCTGTCTGTCCGTCTGTCTGTCTGTCTGTTTCTACGCAAACTAGTCCCTCAGTTTTAAAGCTATCGAGCTGAAATTTTGCACAGAGTCTTCTTTTTACTGCACGCAACTAATATGTCGGAACCGGCCGGATCGGATGACTATATCATATAGCTGCCATAGGAACGATCGGTCGGAAATTAAGTTTTAGTAAGAAAAACTTTTTTGTTTTCCATCGTAGCGTCCCTTATCTTGGTATATATTAGTTTTATATGTTTCCACATAATTCTGGAAAAATGTATCAAAATCGGATCACTATAGCATATAGCTGCCATAGAAACGGTCGGTCAAAAAACTACTTCTAGTGAGAAAAACTTTTTTGTTTTCTATCGTAGCGTCCCCAATCTTGGTATATATTAGGGTTTTTATGCTTTCACATAATTTGGAAAAATTTATCAAAATCGGATCGCTATAGCATATAGGTAATGGAACGATCGGTCAAAAACTAGTTCTAGTCGGAAAATTTTGTTTTCCAACGTATCGTCACCAGTCGTGGTATATATTAGTTTTATATGCTTCCACACAATTCTGAAAAAATCTATCAAAATCGGATGACTATAGCATATAGCTGCCATATAAACGGTCGGTCAAAAAATTACTTCTAGTGAGAAAAACTTTTTTGTTTTTTATCATAGCGTCCCCAATCTCGGTATATATTAGTTTTATATGATTTCACATAATTTTGAAAAAAATTATCAAAATCGGATGACTATAGCATATAGCTGCCATTGGACCGATCGGTCGGAAAATGTGTTTTACTAAGAAAAGTTTTTTTTTATGGTATCAAATTTTTATTATCACTGATTTAATAATTTTAAATATTTGATATCTATATCCTACATATATTTTTCCAGTTAAGTCAGTTGGAGTAAAGTTTTTCAAGTGTATTAAAACTTCGGCACAGTCGAAGTTAGCTTTGCCTTCTCGTTTTTCTCTCTGTATACCTGCACGTAGGAAGATGTAGTCAGCCCAGCTGACGGCATTGCGGCACACAGGCTCTTCCACTTGAACAGCTGTTTCGTGCCCAATCTATTGCATCAGCTTCTCTTTTATATGCACACGGATATACATATTAATTTTTGGCAGTCTATATGTCATCTCACCCCCACATCTTTGAGTATATTTGACTCACATTCGCCTTTGCCCCCTCTCTTTTTTCAAATAATATAATGCGCGCGTGTGTTCGTTGTCTATGTCTCTATTATTGGTGGACTGTTGATTTTTGAGGTAACTGTTGACGTTTGCTATTTGGTGGCGATTGCTTTTAAAGATTCCAAAGTTCAAAACTTTTGAGATGCTGCCGCCTCTGGCCCTGGCTGGACTTTGTGTTTAGAAGACCTTCAGTTTTATCATTTCCCTCTCAATATATATATATATATATAATAATACTATGCCATGTATTTGTGTCATAAAAATGTTTGTGCCCACGCATCAAATTGGCACATGATCCGGCCCCTTAATTTATTTTATATGCATATATACAATACATGAACAATACAATATTTTCTCCTGATAGCGCTACCGCTGTTCTACTTACTCGAACTATAAATTTCCTCATAAACAATCTGCGATAATGGGTGAAAACTAGATGTGAATTTTAGTAACTTTTGCCTCTCCTCTCTGTCTCTTCACACCTCGTAAACTGCACGTTTAGCTTATATTTGTGAAAACTGCTTCAAGTGAAGCGTTAATCAATGTTTGCCCTGAAAAATTACCCCAATATCGTATTTCAATCAATGGTTGGGGGCAATCTATAGATATAACATTTATTGACCAGAAAGAAAAACAGGCCAATTAATACCTTATGGGCGGTGGGTGGGTAATAAATAATAGCTGAAGCACAAATTAAGTACAGTTACCGACAAAAACAAGTCAAAATAAAAACAAAACAAATAATATAAACCTTATCTCCCGGCATCAAAGTTCAAGTATAGGCGCAGATACACACACACACACACACACACATACAGAGAGAGTTTGTTTTGGGGCCACTAAACAAAGTGGAAAGAAGCTACTTTTGCATGCAAATTTTTATTATTGTTTATTTTTGCACGAAAAATAAGAGATAATAAAAAGTCAGGGAGTGAAAAAGAGATATGGGGAGCAGAACTGAACTGAAAGCAAAACAAAGCTAAGCCGGTTAAGCAGTTGACTTTAAACGCTTGAGAAGACATCGATCAATATAACTTAACACTAGATGGTGTGTTCATAGACAGACTTGAACTAAAATTTAAACATTTCAGTTTTATTGGTTTAGATGTGTGAAAGTAATCTTATATAGACTGTTGATCTGGCAGTTGGATTCGGCGGATTCTGACATATTTGCTGAGCCTATTTAGAAAAGAAATTCATGTTACAAATTTCATCCAGTTTTAAAATATCGTAGAAACCGCATTTATATATGTTCGTCATATACTTTATGGGTTCGAAGACGCTTCGTTTTATAAACTGGCAAGTTTGAGAATTAGTTCTAGGTATTTGGGTTCCTCGAAATGTACCCTGAACCGAATTCAAAGACTAGAACCGGATTTACACGATGAAGTCTTCATGAAGTTTCTCAAAATTTTTTGTTTATGGAAAAGAGGTATGGTGGGGTAGCTTTCCCCTCTACACCTCTTTTCTACAAGCAAGAGCTTTAAAAAAAAACATCATGAAGTTTGCTTCATCGTGTAAATCCCGACTAGGAAACATAGACTGAACGTCAACACATTTTCACGCTCTCTCTGTTTCTATTTTGGCAATTTCCGTCCCGCTCTAACCATTATGTTTATCTATGTGTACTATAATTTTGAGTAAAGTATCTCTGCAAATATTATCGCTTAAAAACTCTCAAAATTGAGATAAAGCGCAACTTTTATCATTAAAAGTTATTCCTCAATGCCGAATCTTCTAAATAAATGTCATCCTGAACCGGATCCGAACTTTGAGCAAAAAGGTTCAGTTCAAAAATTACTAAAAATCTTATTTTAGAACTTATGCTGTGTTTACATTGGGTCATAAAATGACAAATGACAGAAAATGGCAATGTTTTGCCTTGAAAATAATAGGAATTTGACAAAAAATACGACAATGTAAACTTAGCCTTAGATAATTTGATCGATTAGATCGCTTCTCGCTTCCGAATTTGGTTCTTAATTATAAAAAAACGATTAGAGAATTTTTCTTAAAATTTTTTAATGAAGTTAAATGGAAATTTGCAATTACTCGGCGAAGAACACAATCTGTTTTTGAAAACGAAAACAAGTCTAAATATTTTTACAGGAAAAAAGTGATTTAATGATTTGGAACAGGAACGATATTAAAAATCTTATCAAGAATTCGGCACCTTGTTTTTTACAACTTCGAAAAGGGAAATAAGTACCAAAATGATGTACCAAAACCATTTTACAGCTTGATACTTTCTTAACAGTTCTTAAACAGTTGAACTTTCTTATATAAACTTTCAAAATAAACTTCGTTATACAGAAAATTCGTTATATAGAATTGTTTGCAAATTGTAAAAAATTGCAGTTTTATGTAAATGAATTATTATATAGAAAACTTTGTTGTTTGGAAACTCATAATAGAGTAGTTCGACCATAATACTTATCTATTCCATTATGAAGATTTCAAAATGCATTGCATGTTAAATTTGAAATGGACGTGACAAAGAAATTCAATTAAAGTTAATTTATTATAGACGTAACAAACTATTACTTTTGTTTTAAATTTAAAAAGGCCACAACAAAGCAATGAAGATAAGCGCTTGACTTAATGAGCTTTAAAACGAGAAGGCAAAGCTAACTTCGACTGTGCCGAAGTTTTAATACACTTGAAAAACTTTACTCCAACTGATTTAACCGGTAAAATATATTTAGGATATAGATATCAGATATTTAAAATTTTTAATCATTGATTATAAAAATTTGATACCATACAAAAAACTTTTCTTACCGATCGGTCCTATGGCAGCTATATGCTATAGTCATCCGATTTTGATAAATATTTTCAAAATTATGTGAAAGCATATAAAACTAATACATACCAAGATTGGTGACGATATGATGGAAAACAAAAAAGTTTTTCTCACTAGAACCAGTTTTTTGACTGACCTTTTTTATGGCAGCTATATGCTATAGCGATCCGACTTTGATACATTTTTCCAGAATTATGTGGAAGCATATAAAACTAACATATACCAAGATTAGTAATGCTACGATAGAAAACAAAAAAGTTGTTCTAACTAGAACTAGTTCTTAGACCGATCGTTCCTATGGCAGCTATATGATATAGTCATCCGATCCGGCCGGTTCCGACATATTAGTTGCGTGCAGTTAAAAAAAGACTCTGAGCAAAAATTCAGCTCAATAGCTTTTAAACTGAGGGACTAGTTCGCGTAGAAACAGACAGACAGACGGACGGACGGACAGACGGAATTGAACTCAGCTCGTCGTCCTGATCAAGAATATATATAGTTTATAGGGTCGGAAATATACACTTTTCAAGTGTATAAAAACAGTAGTAGTAGTTAGTCCAATACATTGAATCAAAAGCATAATAAAATAACACGTTTACGTCAATATTTTGGTTACTGGGATGCTATACTACGCAGAATATGAGAAGTTGCTGATATAAGACCGGATTTACATGATGAAGCATACTTCTTAAAGTTTTTAAAAAGCTCTTGTTTGTGGGGAAAGTGTGAGGAGGTGTTGCTTGCCCCGCTACAACTCTTTCCCAAAAAAAAAAGCTGCATGAAGTTTGCTTTATTGCTTAAATTCGCTCTCAGTCTACCAACAAGACAATGACCCCCCAAGCACATGAGCAAAAAAAAATTAAAAAATGAAATAAATGAACGTTTTGATGTGGCCTAAACAGTCAATAGAGGTCAATACCAGCGAATATTGACGGACAGTTGCGGCTTCTAAAGCTAAGTTTGAATAGGCAAATAATTTGCACAAATTTTGTGGAAAATTTGTCTAGATAACTTTTACCTTAGCCTTTGAAGGACTTAAAACTAAAGCTATGGATTCATCCGCAAATAATCTGCTCAAAAAGTTTTGATAAATTACCTATTTAGGCCTATTTTGCAAAATTTTTATCAAAATTTGGGCAAATTATTTGCCTGTGTAAACTTAGCTTTAGACAATCAGCAGCGAATTTTTTTTCGATGGTCATTCAGGAACCCTGAAGCAAGATTCTTTTGAAATGATGATACGACTTGGTTGAGTCGTGGTCTAAACGTTGGGCCAATAAATTGCTAATAAAGGTAATGCAACTGACTTATTAAATATGTATTCTAATCTTAGCTTTAATATACAATTGTGTCTAAGGCTAAGGTCCCACAGGCAAATAATTTGCCCAAATTTTTATGAAAAATTGTCTAAATCGCCATTACCTTAAATTTTTCAGGACTTAAAACTAAGCCATGGATATATAGGCAAATAATCTAATTAAAAACGTTCCAAAAAATTCCCTATTTAGGCCTATTTAGCTAAATTTTCTTCAAAATTTAGGCAAATTATTTGCCTGTGGGACCTTAGCTTATGTGATTAAGTTGTTATTCAATTATTATTCTTATAATTTTTGATGCATATTTGACTCTGACATTTTTTTTCCTTAAGGTCTCATTCCAGATGGCATATAAATTTATTTCGGCACAATGCTTCATATGAATAGAAACACTTTTGAAAAGCTCTGATAGTTTAATGCTTTTGAAAAGCTGTCTTATTTATTTGATGCATAGTGCCGAAATAAGTTTTTATGCCATCTGGAATAAGGCCTTAAATTATAATGTTAAATTTATTAATTTTGTTTTCCTTTCTCAATTTTTTATAGTCTTCTTCTAAAAACGTTTTCAAAAATTTCTTAAACTTCCAAGTGAAATTAAGACGCCTTTTAAAACATTTCTTGTATGGGTCATGCTATAAACTTATAGAATTAAATATGCTTTCTTCAGTTTCTTACATATTATTCCCATTGTACCTTTGGTAGAGGGTTAAGCTTACTCAACAATGATTTGTTTAAAACATAAAAACCTGCTTTTAAAATAGAATTTAAATTATATAAATTACAACAGATGGTTTTTAAATGAACCATTGTTGAGCACATTTAATAGTTTTTATTATTGTTAAGCCAGAGCCTATAATTAACATTCTAAAAACCTATTTCAACTACTACTTTTAGGGCCGATTTCTCATCTCGTCACATTAACTTACAAATAACAGAGTAAATATTGCGTTTATTTGGCATATAGCACCTATTTAGAAGATGAGAAATCGACCCTTAAAGGAATTTTGTTCAAGTCAAAAAAGGGTTCATAAATAAAGGCCCTCCTCCCTCCCTACCACATTCATGAATCTTTTATGAGCTTAAAAAGGCTAAATATAGATCAACAAGCATCTACAATAGCTCAACCTCATCCTCATCCACTGGGCCACTTGACTTGACAATAAACGTATGTTTTTTCTTGTGTCGTCGAGGCAAGAGCCAGCAGAATGTGGGAGAAGAAAAGTGCAAACAAAGCTCTCCTCCAGCCGCTTGTTTACTAGGGCAGGGCTTAGATGGGGGAAATATGTATACAATTTTGGATATATGTATATTGCCATTGCAATGACCTTGAGTGCCACGTGCCGCCCAACTCAATGGGTATGGTTGGGGTTTGTGTATACAATAAAATTTCATTGCCAAAGCTTGTTTGTAAATGCATCGACTTGTTGTTGTCACTTCCGTTATTCTAGCATTTAAGCTGGAGAAGGAAAAGCACAACGGACAGAGCCTCAAATTGTTTATATTTATTCTCTCTCTCTCTCTCTGTCTGTCTTGCCCAACGGAGGCAGAATCAACAGTTTGCTGGGACAGAAAACTGCTTAATTGGCATTTCAATAAAATTAAATTGGCTTTTAGATAACGGGAATATGTGCGCTGTTTAAGCTTAGGTCACGTAGATCAAACCCAATCCATTTTGCATAGTTATGCAACTTAATTGAACTTTTTTGTACTCACCAAAGTCCATAAACTGTTTGATGGAAAGCGGCGAAGGATTGAAGCCCGAATAGAAATCTAGCATTTTGGCCAGCCCGGCCATTGAAGAAGGGGCCGACGACAGGCGTACAGGAAATAGGCGCATTTTGATGGCGGGTAAGGTTGGAGAGGTGTGTGTGTGTCACGCAATGTCCTTTCGCTCACCTTCGGCCGCAGGACGTTGACTTCTGTGCCGGCTATGTTTTCGCCTTCTTATGGTTATAAATCAATGCAGCTGAAGAGCTTCGTATTGTTATTGACACAAAATGGTAGCAAAATATTTGTATAAACTTAATTGTTGCCAGTCTGCTGCACAATTCCGCGGCACAAGTCTTTGTTGTTGTTGCTGCTGCTGCTGCGCCATAAAATAATTTCGTTTTTGTTGCTGTACTCTCTGTGTGTTATTTGCTATGCTTTTTTTGTGCGCCACGCGTGTTATTTAGTTAGTTGTTGTAAGCAGACTGGTCGCCCGGCTCCAGAGCCTCCCACAATATAAAAGCACTGCGGTCGCCCTAATTGGTGTGAAAAATGTAGTGTGGTCGCCCTAATTTGTTAACATCAGGTGTGGTCACCCCAATTTGAGTATAAATCGAGTACGGTCGCCCTAATTGGAACTAGCAACTCATTAGTGTGGCTGCAGCTGGTGTCGCGAGAAGGGGCCTGAACTCAAATGAAAAAAAAAAAATAAATGAGGAAGCTATTCAAAAGTATTCAGCTATCATGCTGCTTGAAAGTGTTTTCTATTTATATGAAGTATTGTGGAAAACTACATTTTTATCTTACCTGAGTATAAGCCTTAAGCCTGGATTCACATGAGAGATGACAATCTGGTAGGCCGTTATGTAGTCTTGTCTTGTTTTCATTCAAAAGGCTTACTAGATAATCCTGTCTCATGCATCGTACAATGTGAACTCAGCCTTATCTACATGGTATCTACACCAACAAGAGTTTGGCCCCTGTCTAGCTAGAATTTGGCTTGCTTTAAAATTTAACCGTTACGCGGTGCAAAGATTTATAATTTATTTATAACATTTTCATACCGAATTTACTGACACGCTCCTCTCTTATGCTTAGAAATTTATATATAGAATATAATAAATATCAATAAGTTATACAGCATATACAAAATGTTATATTGAAAATTATTCCAATTTAATTGCAATAATATTCTCTCTTTCCTTCTCAACTTCAGCACAGAATTAAAAAAAAAAAACCTATATTTTTTTTATACAATCCAAATTCCAAAAATTGTCGTGAGCTGTGTGTGCGTCAAAAGTTGACTAAAGTAAATTGTGGAGGCGGCCGAAGGTAGTTGGAAGTGGTTGATAATGTGGGGCAATATTTTGTTGTTGTTTTAATTTATATGTATGTATGTATGCTTCTTTATATATAGATAGAGATAGGGTATGTATATGTTAATACTAATAACTAAGTTTGTGTTAACAAAAACAAGAAAATTATAACAATTTTTTATAATGGAAATCTGTGTGTGTGTGGGAGTGAGTATGAGGGGGTTAAGGAACATGAAATCAATTGAGGGGAAAGCGCAGTCAACACTCTCAAAACTGTTATACAACCGTTACACACACATATATATATAATATATAAAGTTGTCGTATATAAACATGAATATAAGTAGAATATATAATATATGTATGTATGTCCAGTCTGCGCTCTCTACCTTCAGCTCCTCAGTATACAAAACGATTCACATTCATGCCCAGTCCATTGCCGCCACAACCGCCCGTGGGCGGCGGCGGCGAACGATCCTCATCCTCGTCTCCATCGTAACCGCTGCGTGAAATGAAACCATTCCCACTGGCATTTGCACGCTTAATGCGTTGCATTTTTAGCTCATCGTTGTACACACGATTATCATGTTTAACATAGTCCATGAGGGGGCGTGGCAGCTGCTCCAGCGTCAAAGGTGAAGCCAGCGGCACTGTAACCATTGGATGCTGGGCTGTACCCGCCTCACTGGCCTCGTTGGAGTGACCACACATTTGATAGAACAAAATGTAGGGGGTATTCGGCGATGACAGATTATGCATTTCCTCTGGCTGCGAATTGGTCACCAGACTATCATTAAATTTATACCAGTTCTTGGACTGATCCGCAGCAAAGGTGAAATAATGGCCCGAGTCCATGCTAAAGCCGGCATGCACAACGCCCGCATACAGATCATAGTGCACCGTGGACATATCCTGTGCCAAATCATTGGCACACACTTTCACCGTGACCTGTAAGAGTTTAAATGGTATAAATCGAGTATTTTTCCGCACAAAAGATCCACTTACACTCTCATCATGGAACACCTTGTGCATCAGCTTGGTGCGGAAATGATATTTCTGATCATACTTAAACTGCTTGAGCGTCAGTATGAGATTACGTGGCGCCTGCATTACCCCTATGCGTCGCTCTGCATCGCAAAGTTTCTTACAGCGCGGACAAAAATATTGATTATCTCCATCCAGTTTCTCCGGCGAGCAATAATATTCAATTAAATCCTGCACCGAATAGTTGGTGGCCCCACAATCATCCTTGTCCTCGGGGAAGGATAATTGCAGTTCACGGAAACTATCCTCATTGTGACTCTCCCAGGCACAGCTTAAACATTTGTAGGTGGTGGACAATTTACCCGCAAAGGTTTTGTCAATGGTGGAGGGTGGCTTGGCCGGCTGATTGGGTGTGGATTTGAGCACGCGATCCTTGCTGTTATAGGGTATCACACCGCTGGCCGCCATCTCCTCCTCGTCCAGCTGCTGATGATTCACACTGTTATGCTCATGCTCATGCAGTAAATCCAGCAAATAGCCTAGGAACTCGGAGCTATCCTGCTGCAGTCCAGGTGTGAAACCAGGCGGACGTGTGGCGCTTAGCACACGCGAGGGATTCAACTCGTAACGCATTGAATGATGCATTAGGGCAATCTGTTGCTGCACCTTCAGCAGCAACTGGGAACCGCCCTCTATAAGAAGCAACTGTCGGCTAAAACTGAAGAGGCATAAATAAATATAAATCGAACAAGAATAAGAAAGTCGGTCAAGCCCGACTGTAATATACTCTGTACCTGGTTTGTATATAACTAATAACTTTAAACTGTGCAAGTGCTGCCCATCACGATTACTGAGTAATAATTTGATTTGCTTATAACTCGAATATAGTTAATCTGATCTGGAAACGGTGTATGGTGGATCGATAGGTAATGACGATTAAAATATATGCCTAAAAGGTTCAAACACTCTGTCTTTAAAATTGTAGAAGATATTCGATTTTTTTGCAAATTCAGGGGGTGGCAACTCTACCATCGTTCATTTGATCGGAAAACGTTGTATGCGATATAATGATGAGAAATATATTCTAAGGTTCAACAACCTAACTCCAAAATTGATTTTAGGTGTTTTCAAATTGTGGGTGGCAACTCTATGTTCATCTGATCGTAAAACAATGTAAGGGGGCTCGATGAGTAATGATGAGTAGAATATATGTCTAAAAGGTTCGAACAACCCAACTCCAAAATTTCGGGATATTTGAGGTGTTTTTCAAATTGCTTGGGTGGCAACTCTACTATCGTTCATCTGATCGTAAAACAATGTATGGGGGCTCGATGAGTAATGATGAGTAGAATATATGTCCAGAAGGTTCGAACAATCTAACTTCAAATTTGTGGAAGATATGAAGTTTTTTTCAATTTGCGAAGGAGGCAGGGGGCGTGGCAAAAATGAAAACTAAACTTGATCTGCCTGCAAGTAAAGGAAATATATGATCCATACACTTCAAACCTCTATCTCTTATCAACTCTGAGATCTCAGCGTTCATACGGACGGACATGGCGATTAGAGCTGTAAAACTATCGACGATATATCGATTATATCGATGGTGGCTGTGCTGCGGGTCATCATCGATTGTTTTTTCCACCATCGATACATCGCGATGTTGGAAAATTCGCCCCAAGAGTGGGGAAATGCCTGGAAAATTCTATATGGTAAAACCAATTTTTAATCCAATTGGCTTCAAAATCGGTTTGTGAACACATTATAGAAACTAATTAGACATTTGATTTGAGGCAAGAATAATGGTGGGCGTATTTCGGTTCAGTGACAATGGCTATTTGTGAGCCGATCTGAATAAAATTCGTTTTGTAAGCTCTAGGGTCAGAATGAATGGATTTATTTCGGGAAGTTTACTGCAAAGGTCGGAATATAGGTGCGGGGGTGAGTTTTTAGCAACCTGAACTGTTAAAACAAAATGGTTTTTTTTTTGTTCCGATAATATCGAAATAATCGATGGTTTAGACTATCACTATCGAAAACATCGATGGGGGGCACTATCGATGTTTTTACAGCTCTAATGGCGATATCGACTCGGTTGTTGATGCTGATCAAGAATATATATAGTTTATATGGTCGAAAATGCTTCCTTCTGACTGTTACATACATTTGTACCTTCGGTACAGAGTATAAAAATCTCAAGCAGAGTTCTTAGCTTTAACTTACTCGCTGGTCATGGCCAGAGCCTGTAGCACACTATTCATATAGCAGGTATTGCCCAGATTCACCAAACCCACACGGGCATTGCGTCGTTGCAGGGGCAAGGCATTCTCGTGCATGGCTCGTGCCAGAGCCACACAATTGTAGGAGGGCTCATACAAGGACATGGCCGCCTTAATCGACACATACAGATCCTCATTGTCATAGAAACGCAACATCAAAGCACTCGTCAAATCCACCAATTTTTGCATGCAGGCGCGCGGCTCCTCCAAGTTGCCGTGACGCGTCTTCAGACAGTGCACCACACTGGGTATTTTTGGCAATATCTGTAACCAGGATATTCTATTAACATGATCAAATGCAAGGACTTTGCCCCACTCGCTTACCTTATGGAATATCTCCGGATTGTGATTTATTGTTGAGAGCATGTGGAACACTATGGGTGCCGCTTTGGGACGCAGGGCGGGAAAGATCATGAGCGAGAACAGTTTCTCAATGTTGTCCAGGGCAATCTCATCGAGCAGCTGATGTTTGCCCTGCTCTCGCAGACCCGTCAGCAGTGCCGTTACCCAGAGATTAAGATTTGAACAGAAATTACACACACGTATCCACTCGCACAGCTGGCGCACCGTCTTTCGTATGCTCGAGTCTTGGACATTTTTCTCCAGCAGCATTTGCACAGCCTCAAAGATTAGATTCTTGTTGAACAAATAGAAGACTATGGCCACCGCACAGGAGGGTGGCTCCTCGTTGTCATTTAAAGTGATCAGATCATAGACCACGCTTAGGTAATACATAAGGTAACGCTTCTCGGTTGAGAGAAAGGCGCCCACTTGGAAAATGTCCTCCTTGAAACGTGTAAGATGCTCAGATGTTGTGGGTATCTGCATGCGGGCCAATTCACGCAGGACAGTGCCATGGATCAGCAGCATCTTCTCGGGCTGATCAAGATGTTCTGGTCCAAATTTCTGTATGATGCTGAGCAGGGTTTTGATGTCAGTTGCCTCCAGTTGGCTCTTGGCCTGGCCACCGCCCTCATCGGATTTCACACTCAGTGGAGCTGATGCCGTTGCTCCACTGTTGCTACCACCATTGCCGACCACATCGGAGTTATCCTGAACCTCGTTGTTGTTTTGCTTGACAGCCATCTGAATGTCTTCAGGTAATCTGCGCACGGTGCGTCTACGTCGTCGGGTCAGCCAACTGGGTTTCGGCTTCTGTTTGGCACGGGCACTGCGGCTATTTCGAGGTCTTCGTAGACGCCGCGTGTCCTTGAACCTGCCGCCGTTACGTGTCGTTGTTACGGAGTGACCTTGAAGCAGCAGCAACTCCGCAGACCAGGAACTGAAATGAAAGCGAGCCCAAAACAAATTATTATACAAGCTCAAAATCTGTTGCGTGCTTTTAGGGACAAGCACAAAATTCAATGGAACGTCCCCCCTCCTCTGCACCCCCTCTCTCATGTCATACCTTTGTTTTTGTTGCTCTGCGCCCCCGTCTGCTATATGCCTGGTGATGGTGCGCTGATTGCAAACTGAATTTCACAATGTTGCCTGAACACAACTACAACAACATATAGTGTCGATTATGCTTTTATTTGCCTTATTAACTACAATTTTGAATACTTTTCGACGAATTCTTTGTGATGTTTTGTTAGTGGGCCCAGATGGGATTAGTGTGACCAAGTTTGAAAGGGGATACGTGTTCGACGACTTTCATGGGTTATCGATAACGAAATGGCGGCAAGTGGTCACACTTGTTAAGAAAGTTAAAAGCAGAGAAAATAATTAATCTCCGTTTTTGATTATATTTGTTGTTGTTGTCACTCTCTTGCTCATTGGCCCAGTGTAAAACTATTTGAATTAACGCGCCCTTTCGTTCAGCTGCCTGACACAACATCTGTTTACCTTGGGTATTTACCAACACTGACAGTGTTTATTAAAAAAAACATCTAGTCAAGCTAAGTGTTTTTTAGCATTCGGCCTTTCTACAACAAATTCGTTTAAATTTCCAAATATTAACAGTCCCCAGCTATAATTATGCATCCTGGTCAAATTGAGATCAATGAAATAACCGGCTATTGGACATTCCTTACCAGCGTAAGTTCCGCCGGGTCGGCTTAACCGCCACGCCACTAATATATTTTGTTTATATTGTTGTTTTAGATTGATTGGCAGGATCCCTGGCTGCTGGGACTGATATGCCTTCACATACTGACCACTTCGACAGCCCTGCTTACCCGCAATAATACAAATTTTCAAGTTTTCCTATTTCTAATTCTGTGTATGTACATTTGTGCTTGAACAACAACAAACAATCATTTCAATTGTGTTCCCCCCTCTCCCTCTTCATTCCAGTGTCGGCCGTGTACTTCTCAGAGAGCATCAACGAATATGCCGCTCATAACTGGAGTTCATTCTCCAAGCAGCAATATTTCGATAGCAATGGCTTGTTTATCTCCACCGTGTTCTGTATACCCATTTTACTGAACTGCATGCTGCTGATTGTGAGTAACAAGCGAGATAAAAAAAAACTAAAGTTCAATAAACTATTTTTGCAGGGCACTTGGCTGTACGCATCTACGCAATTGATGACCACCTTGAAGACGGCTCAGCTGAGGGAGCGATTACAAAGAGAACGCCATAATACAGGGGAAGCAGTAGTCACAGAAAAGTCTGGCAAGGCAGAGTAGAATAAAATAAAATAAAATTTGTAAAACAAACAATTTCATTTTTTAAATTCGATAGCTGCAAAATGGTCACCCTTAGATTAATCGATAATTATCGAATGTAATCGACTACATTTGGTATTTTCCCCTGGGCTACAACTGGTCACACTTAGTTCATTCGTATTTTTTATCGCCGCTTGCAGAGTACGTGCGGTTGCTGCAGCGCAATGTTAAACAAATTTCTTTACCAACAATTGGTAAACAATAACATTTGATAAGATATATGTGTGTGTGTGAGAATCTTCCGTGTTATCTTTATCCAAAAGCCCAAGCATTTCTACACCACAGCAAAAGAAGTGTCTGTGGCTTAACTGTAAATCCCAGCTCGACCGCCTCTCTCGCCCCGCCTCGTCTCGTCTAACGTCGTGTCTTGCGAAAAAGAAGTTTTTTATCTGGTTAGCATATTTTATAAACAAATTAAATTGCAAGAAAAAAAGAGGGCAACTAAACAAGTGAAATTAAATGTTTAAACAAAAAACCGAAATCCTGTATAAAAAAATAGCAGGTGAAAAAAAAAACACAGTTAAGTTGTAAGAACACAAAGAAGAAGCAGAGAACTCCCGAGGAACGCGCAGCGCAGAAAGTGACGCATATTTCAATAAAAATAAACGTTGCTAATTACAAGAGGTAAACAACAACAATAATAACAATTAGGAATACCAATTTCAGTAGAAATTCAAATATAAGTTAATTTTTGAGTTATAACCACGCCCCCCCTAATTAGCCCTTGCACCGAACTCCCTTATCTATGTGAAGAGCCAAGTTAATTGATTTTAATCTGATTTTTGTTAAACCATATGGCAGGTTGGGGCAATCAGTTAATTATTTATTGTATTATTGCACTATCGGAGATTCAGCAATTTATGGACGAGATGTGTCCGCCGCCAAATGTCAAAGCGCGCCAAACAAAATAAATATATATAAAATAAAAAAACAACAATCAAAATAACTTGGTGACATCATTTTGACTAATCGCCAATTTTAGCATTTGAAAAACTGCGGCTGCTGCTCACCAAACAGAAGGCGGGCTAGCCCCCCTCTGTGGCTAAGGGCGCGGGAGTGGGCCGACCACTGCTATAGGCAGGTGCTAAGCCGCCGACGACGACGAGCGTCATTGCCTCGTTTGCCAAGTTGTACTCGAAGCGCCAGAAGCCGAGCATTTGGAATTTCTATAACCTATATAGACAATTTCTACATCGTTTGTTGTTTTGGTATATGTGAGTGTGGATTTTGTGCTAGATAATAAAAAAAATACAAATTTCACTTTCAAATTGCCATTTGAGTTGGAGTTTGGTGCTGTTTCAGCTTTTCAAATAGCTTGTTAAGCAGCAGCATCGTCTCTGATATGTTCCTGGAAATTCTTATTGCTAGTTGCTGAGTTTCCCAGAAAACTCGTCTTCTTGTGTTTGATAACAATATTTTTAACACAATCATTTGGCATAGAATTGTGGACTTTACAATTGAACTTCTTTAGCCATAGAAAAAACATGCCCTATCGAGCGCGATTGTGATCGCTAGCCAGATAGTCCCTTAAATGTTCCTATTCGAGACATCTGAGGTTTTCCTATTAGTTTTAACGGCCTTTTACAGGTCTAAAAACCATATCTCTTTAGTCAGAGTCTCCGGAAAATCAAACCGATCCTGAAACGGAGCAGATTTATTTTTACCAAACCTAAGCCGGAGCCTAAAGAAAGTCAAAAGGAACGGATGAATGTGGAATATCCATTGAGCAACATTAACACGAATCGCAACTGCTTTCACTCTATGTAAGAAAGTCTTCTGAATAGTTTTAAAAATCATCAATTCGATCAAAAAAAATTATCCTGCCCAGTTTTAAATTTCACTTTCGCAAATGTGATCCAAAAAACAAAGTTCAAATTACAAAATTAAGGAGGGGGATGGGTTCCGGGGGTTCAAAACTGTTGTTAAGTTTAAGGTTCGGTTCGTAAACTAGTTTCTAAACTTATCCAACTTAAGATTTTAGGTATAATCTTGATTCATAGCTTCTTCTATCGTTGAAAAAATTATACATAGTAAAATTATTTAAAATTTTCTACCCTACACCTGAACCAATTGCATTTAAACAAATCATTCCTATGACAGCTATATAATTTGATTTGGCTGATATAGACATTTTTGTGAAGTTAATTAAATATAAAACACGCTAAAGAAGTTTTCTTTTGGGGCATTTTTGTATTTGTTTATAACTTTAAAAAAAATTAATATCTCTCTAAAAATAAAAGTCTCCATCTTTATGAAAGCATCATAATTATCTGCCTGCTTGGGGCAATAAATTGTATATGTTTATAAGTTCTATCATCGTGGTTAACACTTTGAAAAAATCAAACATAAACTTTAGCAACAATTATGTGATATTATTAAGTGAAGAATAAATTGTTTAATATATAATTTAAGTAGCCACAAAAAAATTTTATATAAAATAATTAACCAGAGATTTGTCCGATAAACAGAGCCTGAGATATCAATTTTTGAAACAACCCTTTATTCGACTTTTTGATGTTTCCCAATTTTGGGATTTTTATACCCGTTACTTGTAGAGTAATAATATACTAAGTTCGTGCAAATGTTTGTAACAGGCAGAAGGAAGCATCTCCGACCCCGTCTGTCTGTCTGTCTGTATGAACACCTAGATCTCAGGAACTATAAGAGCTAGAGCTACCATTTTTTCAATGTAGACTTGTATCTTCTGCACGCAGATCAAGTTTGTTTCATTTTTGCCACGCCCCCTCCCGCCCCCGCAATATGAAAAAGCGTCATATCTCCCACAATTTTGAAAATAGATTGTTCGAACCTTCTAGACATATATTTAAATCATCATTACCTATCGATCCGCCATACATCATTTTTCGATCAGATGAACGATAGAAAAGTTCCCGCCCCCGCAAATTGAAAAATTCGCCATATCTCCCACAATTTGGGCAACCTTACCCTGAGTAACGGGTATATCGAAGTCGAGCAGGGCCGACTTCAACTTACGCTTTCGTTTTTTTGCCAAAACCGTGATATATTTATTAGTAAGAGAGTCGGGGTCTAATTTTCGGATTTAAAAAAAATAAAATGTTTAAATTAAATAAACGAGGATTGTTTTGGCCCTTTTCCAACTTAACTTGTGCTTTATTTCCTTCTCGAAGTTGTAAAATACAGAGTATGAATATGATTTATTTATTGAATACTGCATCAAAATTTAAAAATTTAACTCAGTGATTGTTTGAAACAAAGGGCTTAGGTTTCGGCGAGGTCAAAAATTAATTAAATTAAAAATAATTGTTCAGTTGCTCAGCTTTTCTCAACTAAAAGGAACATTTTTACTTGTTGCGTTTAGTGAACAACTCCTTTTTGTTCACTCACTCGGGAACAACCCTACTCTAATGCAGAATTTTATGTGCAAGCTAAATAATTTCGTTCTTTAACCAGCATAATCTCACTAAGCAAGTAGAAAAAACACCTAAGGCAACAAATGCGATGTCTTTACTTGGTTTTACAAGACATTTTAGTTTGATGTTTTTGAATATTAGGTTTCTGGAATCTGAAAAAAATATTCACTTGCTCTTCATTGAACATTTATTTATAAATGATAATCAGTTATGGGATCCTGAAGAATACATCTTTCTATACCTTTTTTTTTTTAAAAATAGTTTTTAAACCGAACCGATTTTGTATTTATTTAATTTTATTATTATTTTGAATACTAAAAACAATTTTTTTCTCCATATTTATGTTTGGGTTTTTAACGCTATTTTAAAAGTTATAAAGGAAATCATTCAGAAACATATTATTTAATTTGATAAAGCTTTAGATAAGATAATTTGGCAAAATGTTCATGAAAATTTGTGTAAGTAGTCATTACTGCAGATTTTTAAGGTCTTAATCCTTTATAAGGTCTTAAGTCTTTATAATCCTTTGTGGCCTTTTAAAGCCCATTAAGACTTTGGAATAATTCACTGGTGATCGATTTGAAGCAGCGCTGCTACTTCAAAGCCTTTATCGGCTCCTCAGAACACTTGATTGGTAACATATTCAATTCTCTTACCTTGCCTTCCTTTAATTGTTTTTAAGATAACAAATTGATGTTCTAATCTTGCTCTTCTGCTCTAGTCTCTTTACTATTGAACGACCGTGACCTGTTCTAAATTTATTGAACAAATAATAAATATTATTTTAGTACAAACAAAACAGAGTCACATTTAGACAACGTCTTTTGCTTATTTCCAAAAACGGAAGACCATTGCTTAAATATTTATAATGTACAGAAATTGTTTAGACAATGCAATAAATAAACCCGCTAAAGATGAAACGAACTGCTGTAAAGGTTAGAAAATACATTTTCTTTGTTTTTTTTTCAGCTTAGTAAGCATTTCATATTTGTCTTTTATTAAAACAAAATTTCCAAATTTAACTTAAACCAAAATAATTTGACTTCTGCTTACAGTAAAGTCCAGAATGTAAGTGTTGATTTTACATTTGATACGGTCAGAGTTATTTATTTCTCTCTGGTCCAGCCCGCATTATGTGCTCCTGTTGCAGCGATCAGTTCAATCCATTCTATATAGGACCCTTTCCGGAGTGTGCCTGTGGCGTTTGTCCCTATGGCATCTACTCGGGCTTTACACGTTGCGGCTGGAATGGTGGAAATGGACCCTTTGGAAATTGTGGCGGTCCGTCAGGTTGCAGAGGAGGCTCACGTGGCGGATCCTGCTGTGCACCCTGTTGTTCACCTTGCGTCATGTGTAACAGTGGCTTGGGTGCTTGTGGCCAGCCATGTGGCAGGTCCTGTTGTGGACCTGCCGCATGTTGCAGGCCCATGCGCTGCTGTTGATTTTGTGGAGTTTTGGACTTTACTGTGCGTAGCAATTTCGTTTCTTAAGCAGCAGATAAAAAATGTAAAATATAATTGAAGATGTGGGTATGTGCGTTACCTTGGGTTTGGGTGGTTTAAAAATAAACATAAATACCCCCCCTTCAGATGGTAAGCTTCACGCTCGGCTAGGCTGCAATCTTGTTTGGAATTGCCATACATGATTGGGTCTTACTTACTTGTCGCATACACGGAGAGAAACAAAAGATAAATGCTTAATCTCTTTGTATACTTAAGTGGTCCAAACGCTTTTGAGGGAAGGAAGTTCAATTAATTGTAGTCTATGCTCTTCTGGAGAAATACACTCCCCACCAATAGAATAAGACACCTCTTATAACTGTTTTTTAGTGACCACTGCTTCCAAACCAAGCATGCTAGAGACAACATTTTTATACACTTGAAAAGTGTATATTAATTTTGCCCAGATGTTTGTAACGCATAGAAATATTCATTTTCGACCACATAAACTATATATATTCTTGATCAGGACGACGAGCTGAGTTCAATTCCGTCCGTCCGTCTGTCCGTCTGTCTGTTTCTACTCAAACTAGTCCCTCAGTTTTAAAGCTATCGAGCTGAAATTTTGCACAGAGTCTTCTTTTCACTGCACGCAACTAATATGTCGGATGACTATATCGTATAGCTGCCATAGAAACAGTCGGTCAAAAAACTAGTTCTAGTGAAAAAAACTTTTTTGTTTTCCATTGTTGCGTCACAAAACTTGGTATATGTTGGTTTTATGTGCTTCCACACATTTATGGAAAAATTTATCAAAATCGGATCACTATAGCATATAGCTGCCATAGAAACGGTCGGTCAAAAAACTAGTTCTAGTGAGAAAAACTTTTTTGTTTTCCATCGTAGCGTCACTAATCATAGTATATGTTAACTTTATATGCTTTCACATAATACAGGAAAAATTTTTATCAAAATCGGATAACTATATTATATAGCTCCCATAGAAACGGTCGGTCAAAAAACTACTTCTAATGAGAAAAACTTTTTTGTTTTCTTGGTATATATATGTTTTATATGCTTTCACATAATTTTGAAAAAATTGATCAAAATCGGATGACTATAGCATATAGCTGCCATAGGACCGATCGGTCGGAAAATGTGTTTTACTCAGGGACCGAATATAACAGTTACTGGTAACAGTTAAAATAGAAATTAACAGTTATATTGCAATTTTTATATAAAAGTTTTATATTAAGAATTATTCTTCGATTTTTATTTTACAAGTCCGAAAATACCAATTATTTTATGATTTTTTATTTTATTACTCTGATCATACAGTTATTTTTGATTTTTATAAATTTTTGTACATGATAACAGTTATTGATGACTTTTTTTAAATAAAGTCATCAATAAAAATTATTCAAAGACTTTTATTTTTAAAGTCATAGCATAAAAGTCATTTGCATATATCGCAATAATAAAGCCATTGAGGAAAAACTTGTAAACATAATCTTAATCAGCTTGGCTAGTTCGAGTAACATCAAATTAAAATTTTATTTATTATTTAATTTTGTTAGTAAAATCTTTTGCAAGGATTCGGAAGACAAAGTGTGTCAATACCAATTTTAGTGCAGAAAATCCTCTCTCTACACTTACTTGAGTAGCGGGCACGCTGTTGACAACCTTTGTCAGTTGATACAAATGGGAAAGAGCAAATTTTTTCTTCCCAATATTTCATTAAGTCGATGTCTATGTCAATTGGCTCCAAAAATAAATACGAAGTGGGTCGTTTACTCTTGCCGAGTTGATCAAGTATATGTTTACGATTTGGTCCTCAATGGCTCTATCATTGCGATATATGGAAATGACTTTTATGCTATGACTTTTAAAATAAAAGTCTTTGAATAATTTTATTGATGACTTTTATTTATAAAAGTCATCAATAACGTTATCATGTTAATTTTTTTAAAAATCAAAAATAACTGTTATGAACAGAGTAATAAAATTAAAATCATAAAATAATTGGTATTTCCGGAGTTTTAAAATAAAAATCCAAAAATAATTGTTATTTCCCAAGTTTTTATTATAAAACGCAAAATATAACTGTTAAATAATGACTTTTTTGATAAAACTTATAACTGTTACGGTCCCTGGTTTTACTAAGAAAAGTTTTTTTTATGTTATCAAATTGTTATTATCAATGATTTAAAAATTTTAAATATCTGATATCTATATCCTATATATATTTTACTGGTTAAATCAGTTGGAGGAAAGTTTTTCAAGTGTATTAAAACTTCGGCACAGTCGAAGTTAGCTTTGCCTTCTTGTTTAAGAGTTTATAACCCAACTCTAATTGATAGACTCGTACTAGGTACTAACTTAAGGTTAGAGAAAGACTCATTTGGGAATTACTGAATTTTCCCGAATTTTGCGGGAACCTTAAAAGAATAACTTTCTTTTTCGAAATTATCTCGTGATGTTCCAAGAATTTTAAAATATTCTTCCGATCTGCCAGAGGAAGCATTACAATTTGGGTTCCGAACTTACGCGTTCATTTTTTATGCGGGAAACAATTCTGACTGATCTTGATTGCATTTGCATTTGACTGAATCTTGGTTAAATAACACACTCTTTCCATCTAATATCCAACTAGGTAGGTTCTATCAAACTATTTTAATTGCCTGTGTAGAAAATGTACCTAGATGGGTGGGTTAAATTGGTGGGTGCATGGGGAACCTGAGGTTAATGCGATTACGGCATAAGCGATTAAGTTTAAACACTTTTTGCTTGGTTTGCATAAACCAATTTAAGCGTTGTCGTTGGCCACACCAACTAAGTAAGTAGAAGCACAGCTGACTTCAAAGCAATTGTTCCACCAAAAGGGTTAATTGTGTCTCCTCTCTTCTGCTTTACGCTTTCGTGGAGATTTTTGTTTTCATTGTTGGACCTAAATTACTTCATGGCGGGTACACGGTATTTATGTGCTGTTGGTGGTGGTTCTTGTGCTTGTGCTTGTTGTGGGTGGCCGCACTCTTGCCTGTGCTCTTGTTTTTTCTATATATTTTTTTTATTTTTTTTTAATGTCACGCCTCATTTAGCTTTTCACAACATTTCCAACATTCTGCCGCCGCCGTGTCGTTGCGCTGTAACATAAATATCTGGGGATCTGGAGCATTGCTCTTCTATGTACACACGCACACCCACTAACTAAAGGAACTTGTATCACTGAACTAGATCATAAATGTTGCCCTGTTTCTGTTCATAAGTATCAACATCCATCAATTAGGTCTCTGGCCAAAATTTGTTGTAACAAATTGAATTAATTCGAAGGGCAGTAAAAGGAATTGGTTTATGTTTAAGAGTTATATCATTGTTTTTTGTCTCTTTTTCTAAGCTCCATTGATTTGCCTTTTTTGTGTGTGTTTGTATATGTGACAGTTGCATTTTAAATCTCATTATGGATTTATGAAAAAGAACAGAAAACTAGCAAACGAATTGCCAAGAAAATGGGAATAAAATGTTTTTGTTGTTTGTGTCCATGGCCCCGCATTGATTTGTATGGATTGCTGCAACCTCTTCGCCCTGTGGCAGGTTTGAGTGAGGGGAAAGTGAACCAACTTTATCACCAAAATTATGCAATTTTTTGGTATATCTTATCGGTAATTATTTGCTTGGCAGATTGTTATCTGGTCCGTTGGGTTCGTGCGCTGCTGGCAAATGGATTGTAAAATGAGAAAACAAAAAAAATTCGGCCCACATGCTTGAATTTCCCCCTTTTTTCTTTCTGTCTGCGTAGGTTTGGCTGCTAATGTTGCGGCAACTTCACATAAAAATCTAAAATTTTCCCTATTTCATTTTGCCACCCACAACTTTTTAGTGTATTTATGTAAATTACTTTGGCACACATTTTGAACTTGTTTTCAACAATTAGCTAACCATTTTACAATTATCAAAAGTTTTTTTTTTTTTGTTTTCCATAAATCTCACGTCCCATCATCAGCAGCAATAGCAGCAGCGGCAGCAGCAGCAGCCGCATCAGCAGTTTACTTTAAAAATAGGCGTGACTGATGGAATACATAATATTGCAAAAAATATTCATTGTGCTAATTTTAAAAAGGATTGTCATCCGGTAAATTCTTAATCATCGAGGAAGTTGTCACACAAAGATCTACTTCTGTCAACTATTACAACAACAACAAAAATGTTTACGAATGCTGAGGAATTTGCATATTTGTTACCTGAACTCACCTATTGGTGTATGGATAGTGTGGTGTGGGGGGGTAAATGGTATGTCAATGTGGGCGTTACACTTTGCACACTCAATGTCGTTAGCTGCAGGTGTTGTCACAACTCATTTACAGGCGGTTGCCTCATGGGGTGTGCGAGAGATTCAATTGAAATTCCAGAGGGTATAAAAATAGAGGGGTAAACACATATATGGTGTACGAACTTTGACTAAGGGGTAGGGTTTTAGTATTTGTATTTGTACATTTTAATATCTATATACATCAAATTGAATGTATGCGGGTTAGAGTTTTCGAAAATATTAGACTAAGCCTTATGAAAATTTTTATAGAGAGTTTGATAGATGATTGAATATTTTGAGGATTGAGAAATTACTGAGTAAAGGCCTGATCTCAGATGACATAAATTTTATTTTCGGGACTATGCTTCATATAAATAAGAGATCTGTTAAAAAGCATTCTAATTTCAAAGCTCTACAAAAGTGTTTCTATTCATATAAAGCATTGTGACGAAAATTATTTATATGTCATCTGAGAATAGGCCTTTACAATATACATAATCAGTTTGTGTAAATGAATATGACAGACGGAAGAAATCAGATCCAGTAACATCTTAGGAATTACGACCTTTTGATAGATGGTATATGGTACATTTTTTTGATTCCAAATTCCAATCTTATAAATGTAATTTTACTTTGAAATGAACAGAACAGTTTTCATTTGCGGTTTTCTGTTTGGTTTAGCATTTCAAAAATAAGCCGGTACGGTTCAGAACCGATTTCATCCCTGATTATTTATGACTTTATATTATTTATGACTTCCGTTCAATGAAATAGACTCCAGAATTTCTTTTTTATAGAAAACAATATTTTTTCAATAAAAATTCGAATAAAGAACAATATTTTTTCAATAAAAATTCGAATAAAAAACAATATTTTTGAATTATTCTGGATTTAATTCTTAAATTAACAGATCAAAAGTTAGCATTCTATGTCAAAATGTTTCTTTTTAACACTTTGTCTTAAAGAAATTGTAATTTTGATCAATCAATGAAATAGACTCAAGCACTAATACTTAATATAAACGACAAAATCATTTCAAAATCTAAGTATTAATTTATATCAAGGCTGCAATCTCAAAAATTGTTGATGAGGTTCGGGGATTCGAGCCCGTGAGGAATCTATGGAACCCCTGAATAGCAAGTTTTGGTCACTTGTTAAGATGGGAATATCTGTAAAATCAGGAAGGGCAAAATATTTATCTATTTCTTCAAATATTACATTATTTAAAAAAGTTTTTTTAGTAAAGTTTTGATTCAAAAATTCGGAAAATCCTAAAAATTTGGTTTTGTTATATAATTTTTGGTGCAAAATCCACCCAACGTTGTCGAACTCGGTTATTTGAAACTTTTTCCACACAGAAGCGACTTCTACCGTCTCCTTTTGGGAAAATGAATTTCCTGAATTTGTATACCCTTGCAGAGGGTATATTAAAATTGTCACGATGTTTGTAACGCATAGAAGAAAGTATTTCCGACCACATAAAGTATATATATTCTTGATCAGCATGACGAGCTGAGTTCATTTCCGTTTGTCCGTCTCCCTCAGTTTTAAAGCTATCTTGACCAAACTTTGTAAGAAGTCTTTAAATACAAATACGCTGCACATTTGTCGGAATCGGCCGGATCGGATGACTATATCATATAGCTGCCATAGGAACGATCGGTCCAAAAACTAGTTCTAGTGAGAAAAACTTTATTGTTTTCCATGGTAGCGACACCAATCGTGGTATATATTAGTTTTATATGATTCTACACAATTCTGGGTAAATTTATCAAAATCGGATGACTATAGCATATAGCTGCCATATAAACGGTCGGTCCAAAAACTAGTTCTAGTGAGAAAAACTTTTTTGTTTTCCATCGTAGCATCACCAATCGTGGTATATATTAGTTTAATATACTTCCACACAATTCTGGAAAAATTAATCGAAATCGGATGACTAAAGCATATAGCTGCCATAGAAGCGAACGGTCTAAAAACTAATTCTAATGAGAAAAACTTTATTGTTATCAATGGTACCGCCTTTCAAAAACTGCAAGGGTATTTAAAACATAGGAGTAGCCGATGTTAGCCTTTTATTTTTTCTTTTGACATTTTGATGATTTTTGTTGAGTCGGTGTCACTCTTGAATAAGTGGTTCGGAGCGGGTTCAGGTATAAGGGGTAAAAATGTAGAAGGTTCGGTTCGGTCAATTCAAAAATCCGAACCGGTTCTCAGGTTTTTTGAAACAACAAAGAAATAATTGTTCAATTGTTTCTGCGTGTTTGCGGCAACTGCATTTAGAAGTTTGCTGTACCTTAACCAACCACAACCCAACAAAAATAAAAACAAACAAAAACTTCTTTCATCTTAAACTCATTTCTCATGGAAATTTTTTTCCGCCTCGTCATTTTGCTTCTACTTTTTTTCCCCCCCTCCTCCAAACTGCGAGTTGTTTGTACAAATCTTTTGAGTCCCTTTGGTAATCCTTGAGCGGGAGAGGCGACTAATGGCGCTTTGTGGTGTGGAATGCGCATTTTCCATTTGAGTCGTAAGTAGCACAACACAATCCACTACTCCACCTCCCACTATTTTTCTAGTTGTTTCACCCCTTTTAGTGCATAATTGCTTTGTGTGTGCATTCGGACGAAGAGATGACGACAGAGACTCGTCTCTAACTGGGGCACAACTTCCCTCCAAGTTTCTCTAAGCAAGTTTTCCACAGCTTGTTGCATGAAATCTAATTTCATGGCTTAAGGACGAATCAATTATGACTAATGAAGCTGGAATAGCAGCCGCAGCATATGTGGCGCTCACTTTTTCAATTAACTGCAAGGGATTTCCCCCTCGTTATTCCCTACGGCAGCACTAGACAAAAGGTTAATGCACGCTTGCCGATTTCAGATTATCATTTATGCCAGACATGCAATCTTTTCCACAGCGGAAAGTCGAAGGAATTAACACGAAACGAAACGGAGCAATTTTGGGGCCCCCCAACCTGACGCGGCGCGGACTGAAATTGCGAATTATGTGCCAGTTATTTCGCTTTGATTTTGCTAGCACGCAAATGGCAAACAGGATACAAAACAGAGGACATAACAACTCGACTGTAACCTGAACTCCAATTGCACCAGGAACTTTTTTCCAACAAAAAAAAAAAAAAAAAAAAAAGTAAAAAAGTCTCGTTGGACTGTTATATACCCTGGATCGGACAAAGTTTATACTCAAACTTAACCCAAGTCCTTAAAGATGGACGAAAACTGCAAAGGAAAATTTAAATTTTTTAATAGACCTGAAATCTGTGCGTTCCTACCTTTGTATCTTGGTTACAGGGTATACAAAATATTTTTTTTTTTTAAATCCTAACAAGTATGAAAAAACGTTGAAATCTTTTGAGGCAGGACATGCCACATAGCAGGCTAGCATTGCTGCTTTGCCATTCATTTTTCATCCATGCGGTTTCAACTTCTTCCTACTTTTTTATTTTTATTTTTTCTTTTGCGCAGTAAAGTAAATTGAGCATCAACGGAAGGCAATCAGTGGAAGAGTTGTTAAGTTGGGTTCACTTGGGTTCAGTTATTAGTTGAGATTTAATTTAGACTTTATCATATACATACGCATTTTCCTGCTGACCCAATTTCTTCAACCTCTCCCCCCCCCTCACTATAATGAGGTTAAGCATGTAGTTGACATTCCCTGATGGATAAAAGTTTTATCAAAGTTTTGCCAAAGTGACGCCCGCAGAGATGCCTATTAGAAAAGTTTTCAAATTGTTTGATATTTAAATGAAATATCAGAAATCCACCTAACATTTCCCTTAGTTGCTGTGGTATTTGGCTAGAAACAATTGCGGAATTGCAATGGAATTTAATATGCCAAAAAAAAAACGTTGTAAAAATTTTTAGTGCAGAAATCTTAGTCTGACACAAATACACGCCCTCTCTCTTTTCTCCTTTTGGGCCACTTGGCATACACAGGATGTCATAGCTCTGGGCGAATTGCAGCCACTGGCAATGCGCAATCACCTCCTCCTTTCCTGACCGGACTCGAATTATTCAGCCCAGGTCTTGTTGCATATTTTTGTGCGCAAATGTTTGCACAGCTCGCACTGCTCTCGCTTATGTCCTTCAAGATATACACATGTGTGTGTGTGTGTGTGGGTGTGTGCATATGTCATCGCTCCACTTTGTGAAATGGTAGACCTTATGAGTCATCTCATGCTCATCATTACCATCCCCACATCTCCTTTTTTTCAGTTTGGGGAAATTGAATTCCATTTTGGACATTCGGTGGACACAGAGTTTAAATGACTCCATCACAGTCCCTCATCGTTTTGTCAACTTGCCTTTTGTGTTCCTGACAAACATGACAAGAAAAGACGACAGCATTTAAATGAAGCGTATTCAGTTGAAATTGAACATGCGGCGTATACGTCATTTACCAGGGGCTGGCATTTGTCACTGGATGAACTAATTAAGTGAACACAAAGACAGGGAGATTGTAAAGAATATCAGTATCAAATTAAAATTGTACATCTTCAGAATACACTCAAAAAACAGAACCGAGAACTTTTTACTTAAATCAAGTACAAATGGTGTCAATACTTAGTACGCCACCTACGAAAATACTTGATACAAATGCAAATTACTTGGTTCAAGTACGATTTTTACGGATCCCAAAATACTTGGATCAAGTACGATTTTTACAAATCCAGAAATACTTGATTTTATACCGTTTCGGATACTTTAAGTACATTTTGATCTATTCCAAGGTTTTTTAAACCTTATTCTTAGAAGGAAATGGTCCAATTCTTTCCTTTAAGATTGATCGTTACTTAGTTTAAGTACACCCAAGAACGAATTATACCTAATATTTTAAGAACAAAACGGTAAACCCAGCCAAAGCAGCGTAATACGCTGGGTGCACCTTTAGGACTCCCTAACCCTCCTAGGGAGGCTCCTAAAATAGTCCCGCCGGAGAAAAAGGCCTTTTTGACATATGTTTAAAAAAAAGTGTTCCTCAGGAACACCTTAAAAGAGTGCTTTCGAAGTTCCAGAATGCTCACTCGAATAATCCGCAAAGAGTCCGAGCGGACTTCTCTATCATCCTAAGATAATTCAGACGGAGTGTTCGTGGTCTGCTTTTGGGCTCCAATAATAATCCGAAGAGGCCCTAAAATAAAACAAAATTCTAGCGGCTGTCCCAACCAAAGTGGCCATTCCGAATTAGAGGTGCGCGTGTGAGCGATTATTCCTACACCTAACGCACGTTTCACGAAATTAAAATCTCTTGATGCACGATTCACACACGGAATTTTTTAAGGGTTTTGCGTCACGCACGATTCATGCACGATTAAAGGAGGTGTCACGAATGATCACTCACGATTAACCACCCCTGAATTTTTGCGTGGAGAGAGACCTTACTTATATCATGAGTGTCATGGCCACTTTACTCCTTTTATATGAAGCAGCTGGGAGCAGCGGAATCACGAAATCAAAAGCAAATCATTTTTAGGAATAAAATAGGGATTCCTGAAACTGATTTGCTTTTGATTTGCTTCCATACAAAGGGAGCAGTCGCCAATAGCTGGTGAAGGTGTCCATAAACACTGCTGAAGGGTGTTTGCTAGGGACTCCTGTTTCAATCCTACTAGGAGCGACCCATAAACACTTCTAAAAGGTGTACCTGTGGTAGTCCCTTTTCAATCCAGCTTAGTAGCGCTCCGAATATGGATATCCCGTTCGCTCTAGAACGTTTGAGTACAAAATATACTAGATTAAAGTGTTTCGTACTTGATTTAAGAATTTTGTTCTTTTTATACACTTGAAAAGTGTATATTAATTTTGCCCAGAAGTTTGTAACGCATAGAAATATTCATTTCCGACCCCATAAACTATATATATTCTTGATCAGGACGACGAGCTGAGTTCATTTCCGCTTGTCCGTCCGTCCGTCTGTCTGTCCGTCTGTCTGTTTCTACGCGAACTAGTCTCTCAGTTTTAAAGCTATCGAGCTAAAATTTTGCACAGAGTCTTCTTTTTACTGCACGCAACTAATATGTCGGAACCGGCCGGATCGGATAACTATATCATATAGCTGCCATAGGAACGATCGGTCTAAGAACAAGTTCTAGTTAGAAAAACTTTTTTGTTTTCCATCGTAGCGTCACTAATCTTGGTATATGTTAGTTTTATATGCTTTCACATAATTCTGGAAAAATGTATTAAAATCGGATCACTATAGCATATAGCTGCCATAGGAACGATCGGTCGAAAAATAAGTCTTTGTGGGAAAAACTTTTTTGATTTCCATCGTAGCGTCTCCAATCGTAGTATATATTTGTTTCATATGTTTCCACACAATTTTGAAAAAATTTATCAAAATCGGATGACTATAGCATATAGCTGCTATATAAACGGACGGTCAAAAAACTACTTCTTGTGAGAAAAACTTTTTTGTTTTTTATCGTAGCGTCCCCAATCTTGGTATATATTAGTTTTATATGCGTTCACATAATTTCGAAAAAAATTATCAAAATCGGATGACTATAGCATATAGCTGCCATAGGAACGATCGGTCGGAAAATGTGTTTTACTAAGAAAAGTTTTTTTTTATGGTATCAAATTTTTATTATCAATGATTTAAAAATTTTAAATATCTGATATCCTATATATATTTTTCCAGTTAAATCAGTTGGAGTAAAGTTTTTCAAGTGTATTAAAACTTCGGCACAGTCGAAGTTAGCTTTGCCTTCTCGTTTGAGCAACATTTTGGGCAAATGTGCAACTTAAGTTATATTTATACTTGAAATTTTTAGTACAAAACGGTATAAATACTATACCGTTCGTTCTAGGAACACTGGCAGTCGTTTTCTTTTCCTGAGAGTATGCTAAATAGAACGCTTTCTTGAGTAATAAAACGGATATCACAGGAGAAGATTTGACATTCGAATTTTAGAAATATTTTTTCCATAACTTTACGTTTTCTTCTTTTTTGTGCGTTTTGTGTGGTTTACAGCGATTTTCTAAGTATATTTTGGTCTCTAATAGATCCCAACATCCAACAGATTCGAGTTTTTCACTACTTTCAATGCGATATACCCATTATTTCCGCACTCTATAACTTTTATGATTAAATCTCAAGATTTCCTAAGTTGTGCCTCTTCACTACCATTCACTTCAGTTCAGTGTCAATCTCATTTTGCATCCCCCATTGTCTATGTATATTCTTGGCTTTCGCCCCGCTGTCTGCCTTAACTCAAAATGCGTCATCACGTTTTGACACTGATGCGATGGGTTGGAGGCACGTGATATATTATAACGACAACGAGTCTGAAGTGTCGCCTTGGGCCAAAAGAGAAGAGTTATGTGTGCCCACCAACTCCAAGGAAATTACGGAAACCATAAAGTATGAGCCTAGGTGAAAGAGGACGGGCCGGGGACAATGCAAAAATCCTTGTCGATTAATTGGCCAACCAAAAGCGGTTTAAAAACAATTCGAGAATGAAACTTTTGAGCCTAGTCGGATTATATTAAATTCGCTTTGTTTCAATAGCTGGCTCCGTGGATTGCTCACTTCCACTTCCGGGCATGGCCATGAGGGAAAACGCGTGCCTGCCAATGAAGCATCTGCCTGGGTTGGTTGGTTGGTTGGTGTTGGTGTGGTTGTGTCGCCAGTCAGCCAGACGATAACGACAAAGGCAGACGCCGCACAATGGAACATGTAATAAAAAAAAAAAAAAAAAAAAACTGTATTGTTAGTGGAAGCGGCGGGTGTGTGCTGGGCAGAAATCTCTATGGGCTGCTCTATTCGCAATTTCCTTTTGCCAACATTGATGATGATGAGGATGATGTTGTCGCTGTTTGATGACCCAGTTATTGCCTAGCTGTGTGTAGAACATGAGAATTATTATTTATGCGTTAATTAAATAGTTTTTGTTTGTATAATTTTATTTGAACATCATCACAGGGAGCCAGGGATACTAAGCAAAATATCCCAAAGGGCGCAAATGAAGCCTTAAAAAGTTTGTGGACGAGTTTTAGAAAACCTCATACCCTTCTCTGTTTTCTATGACCAGCAAGAGTCTCAGGCCATCAAAGCAATTATTTACAACAACAACTTTATGCTGCAGCGAAACTTTTGGTTTAGCCCTTTTTAAATTTTGTAATTTCCCTCGTTTCCTACAGCTTCAAAATCTCCTGGCCATTATGGAGCTGGAGCCTCGTGTGGCCATTTTGCAGGATTTGCGTCTACAGACCTTCGATTCCATACGCTTTGCCTCGTATCGTACGGCATCCAAATTGCGTTACATACAAAAATCTACAAATTTGCATTTGGTGGATATTTGGAATGTGATTGAGGCGTTCCGTGAGAATGGTCTCAACACTCTGGAGCCACAGAGTGAAGTGAGTGTGGCCAGGCTGGAGACACTTGTTTCCTCGCTGTATCATAATCTGAACAAACGTCTTCCGACGGCTCAGCAAGTTCCAGTGGACTCCAAGGCGGGTCTGTTGCTCAATTGGCTATTAGCCGCTTACACTAGGTAAATTCTACTATAAATCCGTGAGAAATGAGTTACAATCTAATCCCTTCCAGTGATAACTCGGGCAAGATACGCGTTTTCTCCATTAAGGTGGCTTTGGCTACCATGTGCTCCGGCAAGCTGGTGGACAAGCTCAGATGTAAGTGTTGACCAAAGTCAAATCAACTTGATTACCCATACTAAACATTTCTCCTTTAGACATCTTCTCACAGATTTCCGATGGCGCTGGCCAGTTGGTGGCCTGGAAACTGAGCGAATTTCTTCGTGAGGTTTTGGCCTTGCCGGCTGCCGTTTATGAGTCACCCACATTCCATTATAAGGAGGGTCTCGAGGAGGAGATCTTTCCGGCTGAGAATAAGGTCACGGTCAATGATTTCATGGCAACACTTATGTCCGAACCGGGTCCCTCGTGTCTTGTATGGCTGCCGCTGCTTCATCGGCTTGCCACTGTGGAGACCATTGTGCATCCGACGATCTGCTCTGTTTGCCACAAGGAAAACTTCACCGGATTTCGTTATCGTTGTCAGCGGTGCCACGCCTACCAATTGTGCCAGGAGTGCTTTTGGCATGGCAAGACATCGCTGAACCACCAAAACGATCACGAGGTCAAGGAGTACTCGAGCTACAAGTCGCCCAGCAAACAGATTGGTCACTCGCTGCGCAAAAGCTTCCGCTGTGTGCCCGAGAAGACGACGCAAGTGTTGCCACGATTCCCCGACCAGCCCGAAAAGACCCTCAATCTGTCGCACATTGTGCCGCCCTCGCCCTTGCCCTCGCACAATGGTTTCTCGGATCCGGCCGGTTTGGTGGGTCATCATGGTCTGCCGCCCGGGATCTTTGATCGTTCGAGCACGCTGGATTCGCGAGCCACCGGGCGCAGTCTGGATAGCGCCACAGGCACTGGCACCATGTCACGGGTGGCTGCCGCTTCGGCCAATGATGAGGAGCATCGTCTGATTGCTCGCTATGCCGCCCGCCTGGCCCAAGAGAATCGCGCAGTGAGTGGGGATCTGTTTGGAATACACTGATTTCCCTTTTAATACTTTTGTTTTACAGCCCTCGAATATGCCCGAGAATGCCACCTCAATTGGCACAGATAATTCGCGGGCTCAGCGGGAGCTGATTGCTCAGCTGGAGTCCAAAAATAAGGAGATCATGCGCGAAATAGCGCGCCTACGTCGTCAACAGGAGACTGAACAGATGGCCCCCGAGAATCCGGCCCTCATCAATGAGTTGCGTGCGCTGCGCCAGCGCAAGGGCGAGCTTGAGGGTCATTTGGGTGCACTACAAGATTCGCGTCGGCAATTGATGGAGCAGCTGGAGGGCTTGATGCGTATGCTTAAGAATCAACAGACTGCCTCGCCTCGATCAACGCCCAATTCGAGTCCCAGGTCCGGCAAATCGCCACCTATGCCCGGCGGCGGCGGCGGCGGAGGTGGAATTGGAGTGCTGGGCACTTCGCCAATGAGTGCACTGCATGCCCAACAATTGCAGCAAATGCAACATCCCATGCTGGCAGGAGGAGGCGGCGGCGTTGGAGGGTCAGTGCGCCCCACACAACAGCAACTGCTGCAGGCTCAGCAGGGTCATGGCCCGTTTAGCCAAAGTCAGTTGGAGCAATTGAATCAGATTAGCAGCGATATGCGCAGCGCCTTTGCCGCCAATGGCAGTGCAAGTAAGTGTGGCATGGGGAGGCTCAGAAAAGGCAGAGTTGAGTGGTGTGCGCCTAACAGGATAATAATAAGGATTTAAAGGGTTGATTGTGAGAGTAGAAATATTGCTTTAATACTCTCACTCTCAGAGTTTGGACTAGAGATGGAAACATGTCGCACTTTTTTCCAGCATAATACGAGAAAACAACTGCCTTCTTATATCAGTATCGCGTTTCGACCCCATAAAGTATATTCATATGTATATATATCCAGGTCCATCTAATCCAAGGGTCGGTAATGGGAGCAGAGAAGCTTCCACTGACACCTGAGAAAATAGTTGTATTCACGGTGTAATCTTACATAGTGAGGCGCTCGTTTTTAGTCTCTCTCTCTCTCTGCTTAGACAGACGAGTAAAATTAGACTTCTAATTCGCTTAGTCCCTCTTCTTTGTCAGCGATTTTGAGCTTTCAACGGAAACGGTTCGAGTTTGAACGATATTTGATTTTCTCTTCTTATTATTACCGAAAACATAAGGAATTTTTTAATATCGGACGGTTTATAGATTCGCTAAAACCTGTATTACACATCTATAACTCGACTTTTTTAATATCGGGCCGTGAGAAACTTTTTCCGGCCCTTAGGTGGAAGTACTATCCAAATAAAAATCCATTCTGAAGACCAATTCTAGAATATTACGTGAATATGCTTATAACTAGGACAATTTGTCGACCTAGATTAATCATAATGGAGATTACTAACGACTTTTTCCAATATCGGGTCGAGAGAAACCTTTTCCGTCCCTAAAGTGGAAGTACTATCCAAATAAAAACTCATTCTGAAGATCAATTCTAGAATATTACGTGAATATGCTTATAACTCGGACATTTTGTCGACCTAGATTAATCATAAAAGATTTTATAGATTCGCTAAGACCTTTATTACACATCTATAACTCGACTTTTTCAATATCGGGCCGTGAGAAACCTTTTTCGCCCCTTAAGTGGAAGTACTATCCCAAAAACTCATTCTGAAGACCAATTCTAGAATATTACCTGAATATGCTTATAACTTGGACAATTTTTCGACCTAGATTACTCATAATGGATTTTAAGGATTCATTAAATCCTGTCTTACTCATCTCTAGCTCGATTTTTTTCCATTATCGGGCCGTGAGAAACCTTTTCCGTCCCTTAAGTGAAAGTACTATTCCAAAAAAACCCATTCAGAATACCAATTCTAGAATATTACGTGAATATGCTTATAAATCTGACAATTTGTCGACCTAGATTAATCATAATGGATATTATGGATTCGTTAAGACCTGTATTACACATCTATAACTCGACTCTTAACTATATCGGGCCGTGAGAAACCTTTTCCGGCCCAAAAACCCATTCTGAAACGAATTCTAAAATATTCTTCGAATGTCAGCTTCTAAGACCCGTCAGCAGACCAAAAATTCAGTCTATATTTCCCTAGGCTGTGAGCTAACACTTGATTTCATGCTGCTTGTAAGCTTGCTTGTCGTTCAAGCGCACATCCCACACACACATATGCATACAATTTTTGTGTACTGCTACCTAAGCTCTCACCCTAGCGCTCTTAGTAAAAGCTCTCAGTTGACAATGGCATAAAGAAAGATTTTGTATATTTTTGTCGTTTTAATTCGTGTCAATTCGTGTTGGACCACATTTCGTGTTGGATTCATTAAAAAAATCTTGTCCTGCGACCAACTCTAGTTTAAACTTTACTAATAAAATGTTATGCGCGCACCTCTCACTGGGAATGTGGGGTATATTTATAAATAAAATAGTTCAATTAGGTGGCGTTTTTTCCAAATTGGTTGTTGAATTCATTGGCCCACGCGTCAGGATTAGTCTTAACTCTGGCTGTCAGACTGAAAATTAATGTATTCTCCACTCTAAAATGAAATGAAACTGTCAATTGCCCACCGCCTATACACCCACACCCTCCCACATACCCACATACCCACCCTCACATACACACACACCCACATACCCACACTCTCTTCTCTTTCACACATTTCTTGATCGCTTCGCCTTCGCAGCTCCACCACCTCTGCGCAATTCCAACGCTAATCCAAATGCTGATGCCGAGCTAAATGAAGCTGCCGACAACATAACGTCGGCCATTTCGAATATGGTCAGCGATTTGAATGCAGGTAAATCGTTGGATCCATCCATCGATCGATCGCTCGCTCGCTCGCTCGCTATTCTTCCTCTGTCTCTATTTCGCTCCACTATTAATGCTGCCGCTGCTGTTGTTGCCGATCTCTCCCGTCCCCAAGCTTTGATTGCCACTGCACCACCTTGCACTGAGTTAGTTGAAAATGTAGTAGCACCGCTTTTAGAGCCCAACACACACACCCACCCACCCAACTCCAAATGGAATGGTTTCTCTGTGCTTATCTATGTTTCTGTGTGCGCGTATGGTTTTTTTTTTTTCTTTCCTTGGGTCTGCTTTTCCAGAACGTGTACCACCGGTGCAGTCCAGCTCCTTGGCTCAGGCTCGATTTATACTGCCATTGGGTAAGTTGTCGTGGTGGCTGTTCATTGTCGTCGGCGTCGTCCCTTGAGAGTACAGCGAAAAGTGACCTTTTGATTTCGTTTTCTCAACTTTTTGATTTTAGATTATTTTCCCAATAGACGGCATAAGAAAAAATGCTACAAATTTTGAGTTTTGTTTATAATTTTACTCATTTCTTGTACCCCCTCCACACCTTCCAACTCCGTATTCCAACCAAATATGTAAAACTAATTAAGAATATCGTCACATCGAGGGCGAATCGGCGGGTTCTGATTGCGAATGCGATTGCGATTGTCAGGTGTATGAGGAGATCTTTCGCACCGATGAGGAGTACGAGTGCGAGGGTGCCGCTGCTCCCGCTCCCGCTCCCGATGATAATGATGATGATGATGAGTTTGATTACACATTCGGTCAGAGCGACGAACAGTCACAGGTGAATCGCATACTGGGCTATCGCCATCATCCTGAGCTCTTTATTGATGATGATCAGGCTGGATTTCCGGCTCTGCATGAGATTGGTGAGACCATCGATGAACTGCAGTTGATAATGCACGCTTATATCATGAAATATAGTTTGAATATATAAAAAAAAAACAAACAGTTCTAGGTTTATACTCGTCTCGTTCAGGTAAACTATATTGTTGTATACTCTCTCGCTCTCTAGTTCATCTCGCCACTCGCCACTTTGCAGATATAGTTCTCTTAGCTAGCCTCATCATTTGGATGCACTTGATTTCAAAACTAATTTCACTATGGACGAACTCTTGACCATCTAAATCAATTTTCTGTCCACTGTCCCCCTATCAGTCTGTGTCTCATACTGGCCCTCATACTAGTTGGAATTAATAATTGTATCATGTTGGTTTTTGCTCGTAAAGGCATTGGAATTTGTTTGGCCAATGATTTGAAAACTTATATATTAATGCAATTTCAGATTTTGATGAATCTCAATCATATAATCCCGAATGGAATGAAAAGGTAAAGGATTTCAACAAAGAAGAAGTCCTACTTACAATTGATTGATGTTGTTGTTTGTTGTTGTTTATTTTCTTATACTATATACATGCACTCTATATATTCAAATAATCCTGTAGCTTGTGTAGGAGTTATACACACGTATATATATTTTTGATTTTCTCCCCTTTTGTTGCATGCCAGAGTTTAACTAAAGTATGTTTCGCTCACAAATATTCTCAACGAAATATCTAATTCCTTTCTTTCAATTTTTTCACTTCACAGGCAAATGCGAATAGCCAATGGCAGGAGCAGTTTGCACAATGGAGTCTTAATTCACAAAAGAACTAATGGACGGACGAATGGATGAACAACTCGCTTAGCTTTTTACCTTAACTCTTATGTTGATTTAGAGCAATTTATTTATTGACTATTTTAATGGAACCTATCTTAAACAAGAGTATATATATATATATATATATATACGACAATTATGTATATTTATACAATTTATTTATGGCAACTGAATTCTTTGACCTTCTTTTCCCCATCTAATCTCTTGAATCTCCTGGGTTAAATGAAGTTATAATTTAATCAGCTTTCTACACATAGATTTTGTTTTAAGCGCATATTTATTGAAAATCAAACACATAATACAAAATACAATATATACATTTACTTATGTACTTAATAACTAGCAACTTGTTGAACGAAAAAAAAAAAAAGAAAAAAATCAAATTCTAAATGCTGATTCTTGTCATCACACACACACTCAAAATTAATCAAACCCCTTAGCCAATAACTATTGTATTTGAAAAACAACAACAACAATAGCAAAAAAAAAAATGCAAAACCCATGTTAAAACTAAACTTGAACTGTATCGTATATGATGCAAAATTTATATATTATCAATTTACATATAATATGCATTCATCAAAAATGTTATACAACAAAAATATAATCATAAAATGCATAAAGCACGAAAACAAAATTCAAAACATTTATAGAACTTATACCTAAACACAACTACTGAAACAGAGAAAAACGTAAATAAACAAAAATTACAATTTTAAACTAAACATTTGAATTCTAAACAAATTGGGGGTTTGTTTTGTTCAGATGGTTGTCAAAAAGTCACAATTTAAAAGGTCCAGAATGAATGCGAAGTAATTGAAAATTATTGAGAATGAAAAACTGTCATCTTTTGGCACAATTTATGGGCTAATAAAGGCAGCCTTTAGGCTTAGTGTAAATTCATATAAGTAACCAGGGAATAATACCGGAACCGTTAACCGAAATAAACCGTTTCAAGCCACGTACCGGTATCAAAACCGGAACCGATTGGCCTTTAGAGAAAACCAGAATCAAATTATTTTTTTAAGATATAAACGATATAGAAAAAATGTCTTAAAAGGCGGAAAAACTTTTCTTTCGTAAATATAATCCCTTTAATTAAATTTAAGGGATTTCTATAGTCTTATACCGGAGTTACACACGGAGCATCATTGTCGAAGATGCGAAAAAATGATGCAGGCGTTTAGACCGACCAAACAGCTGTTCGCCATGACAAACGTAAACAAACCGAATAAGTAAGAAGAAGAGAACAAATGAATTATATTGAAATAGAGACAATTATTAGCGATAATATGTTAAATGTGGCACGCGGTGTATTTGGCAACGGCACTCCGTTCACCAAAATGGAAATGGGGCTTGCTTATGCGGATCATTTAATTTTTTAAATTACGCGGTCCAATTATGTTGTAGTTGCTTATCAAAATTCGATGGCAAAATCAGCTGTTTCAATCGATGCCGTAAAACAATACTCGATACTCTTCCATATACGGTCACCCTTTCCGCATCATTGCCGCATCATTAAACATGCGGCTCTTCTTCTACCCACAGGTTTCTTATTGCAAACAATTCCGCACCTTCCATTTAACGGAAAATTTCAATGATGCGGCCGGTCTAAACAGCGTATTAGTAAAATTCTCCCATTAATATAGAAATGTTGGAAAATGGTAATACAAATTTTAGAAATTAAGTTTCTTGAGTTAAATCAAATTTCGCTCGAAAGTTTAGAAATATTATTTCCTATTTGAAGAAAATTTCGTTTTAATATTTAGAAAAATGTAATGTAAATAAAAGCTCGGGCAGACTTTAGGTTTCCAAATGTTGTTTTAGAGCTGATTTTACCAACGTATTATGGGCTATATTGAAAACTAGTCTTTTTGTATGGGTTTAAATCTATCCAAATAACCAAATATCACTTTTTATGGCAGGAATACAAAAGATTTAGGGACCGATTATTTCAAACCAAAATTAGGAAAAATTTTTCTGATTTTAGAAAGATTTTATATAAAATATACAGAAACGTTTAGCGAAATTGGTTGCACAAAAATAAAAACGGATAGAAATCGTTTTTTCATTTGGCATAGTCTTAAAACAAATTTTTTTTAAATTTCAATCCTTTTTTTGATGTTGTGAAACAGTTTTAATTTTTGAAAATTAAAAAAAAATTACACTTGTACCGGTACGTACCGGTATATCGAAATAAAAATATGGGTACCGTATTGGAACCGAAAACCGAAATAGAACCCTTAACCGATATTTTCATTTCGGTACGCACCGGAACCGATATTCATTTCGTGATAGATCCCTGTAAGTAACCGTTAGTTTTCAAATGTCGCGCCACAACTTAAAGAGAATACGTTATACGTATTTTGCTACGCTAACGTTTGTGCTACGTTCCACGTCACTCACGTACTTTGCTACGCTAACGTACTGTGCTACGTTTGGGCGCTCTCACGTACTTTGCTACGCCACTCTGCGCGGCTTAACGCAACGTGCGAGCCAAATTCAATTTCAAAAAAACATTCGTTGCGCGACATTCGAAGAGTGCAGACGTCTTTCCGTTACTCGCGAGTTGTGTGTGGTTTTTTTCTCTTAAATAATTCTCGTAATTAATAAACTCGGCTTATACACAAACACATACACAAGCTGTGCACAGCAGTGAGAGTTTTTTTTGAAGAAACCAGCTTTTAGAACGAGTCGACGAGAGTGACTTGGACAAACAGCATCCGAGCCAGCGTGTGTAACGGAAAGAGTCGGAGATACCTGTGTGTGTGTTTTGGAGTGCAGTGTGTTCGTATTTTGGAGACGTCTGGCGCGCCAGTTCGCTATCAGCTCTTCAGTCAAAAGTCAAATCCGCTCTCAAGTCGATCGCAAGCGCGTTTATTAAGTAGATTTAGCTGTAGGGTGTGGTGCTGGTGCAAAAAGAAAAACAAATTCAGCTCAAGAATCAAAATGTGGCGCCCCATAGCCAGCTCTCTATTGTTAATTATTGCCCTCGCCACGCAGGCAGAGGGTCAGAGAACGCCGACGATTTCGTACATCACACAGGAGCAGATCAAGGACATAGGTGGCACTGTGGAATTCGATTGCTCCGTCCAGTATGCCAAAGAGTATAATGTGCTCTTCCTCAAAACCGATTCGGATCCCGTGTTCCTTTCCACGGGCTCCACGCTGGTGATCAAAGACTCGCGCTTTTCGCTGCGTTACGATCCCAATTCTTCCACCTATAAGCTACAGATCAAGGACATACAGGAGACTGATGCAGGCACTTACACCTGCCAAGTGGTGATCTCGACGGTACATAAAGTGAGCGCCAATGTTAAGTTGTCAGTGCGACGACCGCCCGTCATATCGGACAATTCGACGCAATCGATAGTGGCCAGCGAGGGAAGCGAAGTGCAGATGGAGTGCTATGCCAGTGGTTATCCAACACCCACCATCACATGGCGTCGCGAGAATAATGCCATATTGCCAACGGGTGAGTGTTGGGGGGAAATTATGAAATATTTAAGAAATGTTGTAACGTAAATAGATACATTTACATGTCATCTATACTTTGAATGGGGCGCTGTTCTTGAGTCGCTCTCTCACTCTCTCTCTCTCTCTCTCAGTGTGTGGCTCCCCATTGTGGGGCTTTGAGAGTGTGAGTGACCATGACTCACTCAGGCGTCAACATTGGCTTCGTTTCTTTGGCTTTGCATGTTTTTGTTCATTTTTTGAGTTCCCACCTGTTCGTGGGTGCCAAGTTTTGCAATTTCACCGCCTCCTCCTTCACCTTCTTTCTCAGTTAGACTCACCCTCGCATTCTTTTGCGTACGATTTCTATGGAAATACCGTTTTCGGCCTGTCTACAAGTGCAAATGTTATCAACTTGTTGTTTTTCTAACGCATTTCCATTGAAAAGCTAATAAAACAATTTGTACTTCAGGTAGCATAGATCATTTAAACGAAGGTTAATCCCAGGCAGGTGTCTGCCTTTTTACCTGAATTTCTTAACAAGATTGCAGCGTCAGCCTAGAAAGCAATTAGTGTAACTAATCCCATTTACAGTCAGCCAGACATACAACTAGCACAAAATGGACATAATTGAGAAAAGATTGATTCTTTGAGGAAAGGAAACACAGTTATGTACACAAAGATTTTAGTTTTTAATGGAACGCTATTAATATTACAAATTCGAAACATAATTCAAAATGATCGTTATAAAAAAACGATCTTTATATTTGGTACACTCAAAGAATAATGCTTTAAAAAAAATATTTCTATATTCTATATTTTGATCGTTTTGTACACTCAAAGAAAAATGCTTTAAACAAATTTGAGCTATGACCGTGATAAAATTTTGATCGTTTTGAATAGGATTGTTTTGTATTTGCTTAAACTATGAATCAATTTTTAATTTAAAATTGATCGCTTATAACATTTAAGTAAGAATGACTAATAATAATATTATTGTGCAATATCTCGTTTAAGTTTAATGGGACCAAGCAAAAAGAAACATGAAATGAGAATGTTGTTTTTAGATTTGGAAAAGTTTTATATCTTAGGCGGGATTTACTTGATGAAGTAAACTTCATGAGGTTTTCTTTAGTAGGCGAAAGGTTTGAATGTATTTCTTTACTAATCGTTTAATAGATCTGAAAGAATTCCCCTAAATTTCAAGCCTACCTAGAAAACTTTATGAACTTTGCTTCATGGTGTAAATCCCGACTAAGTCTGTTCTTGTTTTTCCCTTAATTAAGTACAAAATTCTTTATCTTAATCTTAGTATTCACAATTTTTCTATAACAGCTCCATACTTCTTAATATTACCCTATATTATTTGAGATTTGGAACTTTACATTGTTTCACATGTTTTCTATGGCATTAGGTGTGGGTCTTTGAGTCAGTTTTTAATACTTGAATGACCTAAACCATTTGTTTCGTATGTCCAAATATTGAAATCTGTCAATAATGTAATTTATTCGAACTGAGCGGAGTCACTACATGTCAGGCAAATGCACCCCTTAAAGTATTATTTTCCTCAGCAAGGTTGCCTTCATTTGTCTAGGCCGAGCTATTAGAAATGAGTTTATTGTTTTTTGTTGCGTTTCCGTACCTTTTGGAAGCTCGGAAAAAGATCTTTTGAATAAAATAAAACTCGGCCTTCAAGAAAGCCAGCAAAGCTGTCACTTTGTAAAATAGATTTGGCAGAGGTTTAAGGTAAAAAAAATACCTCCAAGATTTTACTTCATATAAATACAGTTGTGGTTATATTCCCTCCCTTTTCCAAAAACAACCCACGATCAACCACTCAAATGGGATTATCGGGTTCGTTTAATTTCCCATTCGTGATATTGCAAGTCTGTGGAATCATTTGTACTTAAACTCTCATTGAAAAAAATTTACCTATAATCGTTTATTAAAAAAGTGATCATGTCCCACATACGAATTTACTTTAGTAAAAACCGGAAAAGGCCTGATAGACTTAAAAATGACGAAATCGACTCATCAGGGTTGATAAGTCAAATTAATCCTAGCGTTTCATTTAGACTGATTCGTAACTTAATCCTCTAATCTTAAAACTTTGTACTACAAACTATGCTTTGCTTGAACCGTTTCGTATACTTTGTGCGATTTGTGTGGTTACAAGAAACTCTACCGAGTTATCAGCTTAGAAGAATATCTTCCTGCTATAAAAACCTCGATTTTAACGTATTTAGCACGTATTTTGCCTTAATTTCGTGTTTTCCTACGCGTTTTCGTGTCACCCCTCGGTCGGTTAAGCGGGAGGTGGGCTGCCATTTTGCCTAGGGTTCGCGCATAACAAGCTTCTTTATTGAACGTACTGCTCTTTGTGCATCAACGTCCAAAACAGAAAGCACTATAAAATGGCAATCCGAAGCCGAATCGAAATCGGATCATTTTAATTCTTTTGCCCGAAATCAAACCTCAATAATAATATACTAAAAATGGAGCAATTCTAAGCAAAAATTAGTTGATTTTGGTACCTAGCAGTTCTAAAGGGAAGATTGAGATCTTTGTTCAAACCAGCAAATTTATCGTCTATGTGGTATGTTCGACCACATATTAAATTCTAAAACCAACCTTATTCTTAAAATAGTATTTAACTTCTTCAGCTGCATTCAATTCAGTGTTCACCAGGTTCAACGTATACAGTGGACCAAGGCAATCACTGAACCATTCTGCTATGCTTAGTATTGAATCAGTATTAAAATCAATGTAAAGGACTGGTATTAAAAACGTGGCTTTCTTTATATTCTCTCGGTCATGACTTTATCAAAGGCTCGTTCTTTCATTACGTTCCATTTAAGTTCAAAGTTTCAAGCCAGTTAACTTGAAAAACGTTATCTACAAGTAAAAACTGTCGTGAACTTATTTGTGGTCCTACCTATTAGCAGTAATTTCATATATTACATTTTTAAATCTGTGTAGGATTAAGGAAGTTATGGCGGAATATGTGAAACCATCGGCTAAATGGTCAAACTTAGAAACTGAAAATTCAAAAATTTTTCGAAAACCAAATTATAACTGCAGAAAAATGTTTTAAAATTATTTTTATCAATTGTCAGCCCAAATCTATCAAAGTAAATAGATACACATTTCTGACAGATGTTTAAAAAATGTGCTATTGCTATGACCATAAGAAATCAAAACTGATTAAGCTGAACAAGAAGAAAAGAGCAACGATTACTAGATAGCGGGGCAAATGAAGGTTAAGCATGTTGTGCGTGATTGGAGTTAACATTGGCATGTACATTTTCCCCGAGACACACCCTGTATATTTAAGCAATCTTTTAATTACTTTGACATTGGCCGTCTGCCTTTTTAGGGATTGAGATCCATATCCAATGATTTTTATCCATCTGGGTGTGTTGCTTGCTCCCTTATACTTACTTTGAGTGAAGGCTACTTAAAAAGTAAAACCACAATAACTTGGATACGCTTCATAGATTTACTTTAATGTCACAGAAAAAAAATGGCCCCTGGACCTGGCTTTGATTCTGATTCTGGGGGTTCAAAGCGGTTTCACACTCTAATTTAAAGAGCTTAAGCAAACAAAATTGTGCAGCTTTGAAATGCGCCAACCAGGCGAGGAGAGTGCACTGAAGAGTTGCCTTTTGTGCCTGGTCTGGCATCAGCAGCAGCAGCATTCCCATTTCCCATTTGAGTTTTCGAGGCATTCGACAACTTCAGCACGCGCAATTGCTTCCGCAACTTGAGAACGTTTCGCATAAGGCAAACAACAACAGCAACAACAACATCAAACTGGAGGAGGGTGTTCACTCCGTACATATATCAGACACGGTCTAGGCTTTATAAAACACCAACTGGGTGGGTACAGTAAACAACACACAAAGCGAACCCTGGCGAATGGGCTGATCCCTGGCTGTGCCCTTTCCTTTCCTTTCCTTTTTTTTGGTTGGCTACATAATTTTTATTTTGATAGCCGGCAAATACAATATAATACAAAATATATATAAATTACAAGCTAAAAAGGTAACCCGAACAAAAGGACGCAAAACGTGTTGTAAAATGCAAACAAACAAACAAGCGGCGGTTCCTTGCCATCTAAGCAACCCTAACACCCCGGGCTAAGGTCCCGCCCAGGGTCGACTTGGCCAGGAACCCCTAATCAAACATTTCCGCTGCAAGCTGTTTTCTTTTTTTTAAAGGGGAAGAGGGGAATCGAACAATTTGTGCGTTGCCATGTAAATCAATTGGTATCCCATCAAACATCAGTTCATTGAGATAGTAAACAACAGCACCTGGCTGATGGGGTTACCCTTGCTTAGCCAAGCATATTTCATAATTACATAGAACACCACCTCACCTTGGACTCAATCACGTGAGCTGATTTTTTTTGCAACCGTCAGCGAAATTTGATTTTCATTTTCGCCAGCAGCAGCTGTCCACATTTGGAGTGTTGTGTGGTGTATTGTCATAACAGGAAGCTTATGTACATATATATGTTTACTACTCCAATTGATATAAATTGGTCAATTATGTGGAAAGATCCATTCTGTGTGATGTGTTGCCGCCGCCCTAGTCCTAGCTACTTAAGCGTGAAAACGTTTATGCAAATTACAAATTCAAGAGCATTTCAAGTATTCCAATTTTGAAAATGCAATTTTAAAGAAACCCTTCGACTCTGAATCAACTCTAACTAAGGGTGAAAATAGGCAAATTTTCATTAAATAATATTTACGCTTAAAAATTTCGATGCGTAATTGATGCCCAAACACTACAAATCTCAATTGGGCGTAGAGCAAATTAGTTGCCCAAAGTGCATGGAATGAAACATTTTGATACCCCTGCACGGGGTATATACATTTTGACCAGAGGCGGAATTTGAACATTATTAAAAACTTTTAACGAATTTAAGGACAAATTCTTCGAAAATTAATAGCAATCCCCAATGTTTCCAACAAACAAAATTGTACTGCACTGTTTTACCATCACCTATTTTGTACATAGACTAGCATAGTACCAGGTGCGCCGCCAGCAGTAAAGCGGCCATATTAGCCTGCAAATAAGGTATACAAATCGGTATGAAGTCGATCGAATTGGAAATTATTTTTTACTTTTCCGACCTGGGGTGAATTTTCCCACAATTAAAAATAATTTGTCTATTATTACCCCCGAATTTAGGCTTAAAACAAAGCTTTAATCAGTGAGTTTTAGCCGGCACTAAAAACTGCCGATTTCCTCATTCCGAAAACTCAATATCTAAACAATAGAAAGGTCGCTAAAGCACTTGTAACAAAGCTTTAATCTTAACCCTCACCTCCCCTGCTGATATATAGGTTTCAACCCTGAACCTCCCATTTTCCGACCTACGGTTTAGGCTTTCAAAATTCAAAATAGTTTCCTTATTTTATATGTCCGCACATTTTCCTATTTTCCAACCTTGGTAGTGGTTGGAAAACTATTTTTCCGCTAATTGAAAACAGTTCTTCAATTTATTTGACCCATAGCTCTTTCTAAACGATTTTTAAAAACATCGCCTCAATAATAACGTTTGGTACCCACATTTTCCTACTTTAAGATAAATTTTCCAAAATAAAAAAATGATTTTTCCAATCTATTTGGCCTCCCAAAAAGCTTACAAACTAAATTTGATACAGATCGGCTAAAACTTTACGTTTTGCCTTAAAGCCTTCTCCATACCCCCTTTTGATATATTCAAAAACTCCGGTGCATAATTATAGCCGCACCCAATTTGTGCAGATTACGTGTAGTTAGTGTGGGAAGCAAAAATCAAAATTATTCTTGATTCTCTTTTTATCTTTAATAGCCAATTGATGCTCCTCCCAGTTGGGTGCGGCTATAGTTATGCACCGGAGTTTACTATGCTCAAAAAACACAGTTTTAAATAAATCGGTTGAAAATCATTTTTTCGAAGGACCGGTTCGCGGGTTCGAACCAAAACTTACCAATGGGTTTAAGGTTTTAGGGTTTTTGTGCTAAGGTTTTGGATCGAACCTTGGTTCGTCCCATGTTTTTTCCAAATTTGTATAGAAGATTAATTAATTTGTTAAAAATATAAAAACACTTACATATTTTCTGAATTTTTGTTTTAACATTTTTAATTATTTTTTCTTCGAGCAATTCTTGGTCTATGCTACTTCTTTTATCAATAAAATGCCCGCTTAACTAAGAATTGTAACTTTTTTTGAACCGAACCGAAAGTTTTAGTTCGGAACAGGTTTAGATATTTTGTTCACAAGTCAGAATTCCGGGTTCGAACCGGTTCGGTTCAAAACCGGCTTGCAGCCCTGACCTAAACACGTTTTTCGGGGTATTTTCCTTGTGGGCGGATTTTCCGAAATCGGTTAAATACGTGTTCGAATTAGAAAACGATCGGACGAAAAAAATGTTATCTATAAAAACTTTTTCGGGCATCATGAAGCAGTCACAAGTAATTCCTTCTTCTTCTTCTTCCATCATCTATCGGGACAAAAATAGAAGGACACCCCATGTAGCACTCAATAATCTTATACAACTTTAAGATCTAACGACTAAATAATACCTATATTTCACCTACTTAGGAACGATCACTTTTGTATAGTATTTCATAATATCGTGTTCGTAATTAATCGTCGAATTAAAACTTTTTGTGAATTTTCGAAAAGGGTAACCCAGCTTCGATACGTTCAAAGTTAGCATCGCTTTTTAGTTTTCAACCTGCCTTTATTTTGAAATAAAGTGCATGGAATGAGTACAAAAAATATTTGCAAATAATTAGGTTTTGCTGCGCACAACAAAAAATACAATAAGCCAGGCCAGGCTGCTCCCGTTCCGGTTTCCTGTGTTCGGTACGTACCCAGTGTGCCCTCTTCCCTGTTCCTGTGTTTGTGTGGCAAAGTTAAAAGAAGAGTCAGCCCGAGACGATGATGACGTTTTGAAAAAAAACTTGTTTTATGAATGTTGGTTGCTAGGGCAACGACCAATGAATGTACAAAGCAAACTGGGCAACTGACCGACCGACCAACGTTTCCTCTACCTCCAACCCGCCCGCTTCATAAAATAACTTGTTAGTTGTGTTGTTACAATTTCTCTACAATTTCTGACGCCATTTTGCCATAATACCTTTTCCCCCCTGCATCAGCTTATCTCACACTGAAAATTCAAATTCTCATATTTACTTAGCACTTTTAGTGAGAACGTCGGGTATCGGCTTTTAAATCCTTATCACAAAAGGACACTTTTTTTTTTGGGCATGTGTTTGTTTACGGGCTTTGCCAATATTTATTTAGGCTCGTTTTGTTTCGGGGTGGCATTTTGTGTAATAATTGCTATTTTAATAGTTGTCTTTCTTACGATTTATGAGTGTGTGGAGCAGCTCAAGTACAGTTTGCAATTGACTTGCCCCTTTGTCTGAGTGTAATTGTAATCCAATAAATGGCATGCCAGGCAGCTATAATGTACTACTCGAAGAAAATCACTTTTCAAAAGTCAACAATGTCGTCCTCATCATTGACTTGGTGGTGGGTGATTCTTCATTCCACACGGAGGGTGTCTCTTGCGTTCGTTGTGCGGTTTTAAGAAGGCAAAGGCATCTAACCAAAGTGGGTGCATTCACATGTCTCAAGAGCTTGTTATATGCTCGATATATATATATATATATATATATATGCGCAGCAGCAACAACAACAACAACAAGAGCACCTCACATAATGTTGATGTTACTTGATGAGTTTGGGTGACAAAAACAGGAAGAGGCAACAAATTTGCACAGGCATGCAATTTTTACAAGCAGAGCAGAAAAAGAGATGAAGAACGTAGCGGCTGCTGTTGATGGGGTTAAAAAGACGTTGTTTTTAGCTGAAGTTGCATTTCGCCAGGTGTTATTGGGTAATCAATTTAAGGGAAATGAAGCCCATCAACTGAAGACACTTGTGTTTCAAGGAAAGAAATAAGAAGACCTTATGATATGTAACTTGTCTTCTTGAAATCCTCTTGCAAAAAACAAATCGATTATAATTAAGCAGAGTGCATATAAAAAAAGCATGTTTGGCCCTAAAGTTTACTTAGATATAAAAACGCTTGTCAAAGTCCAAAGAAGATGAATTTAATACCTTTCGTTTCGTTCTTGGGAGTATTAAAGTTGTGTAAAATTAATAAAAAAAAAAAGAACAAGAATTCTTCAAAAAAATTAATCCATACTTAAATAAGAACAAGAATTCTTAAATCAAAAATAATTCACACGAAAATAAGAACAAGAATTCTGAAAACAAAAATAATCCATATTTAAAGTAAATCAACGAATTCTGCAAAACATATTTTTAGATTCAGTACAACATTTCTTGAATTGAGTACGAGTTAGACCTACTTTGCCACGCCAATAAAGCATGCAACATAAATTTACCATTTTTCTTACTTAAATCTGCCCTTATAAATAACCAACTGGTTCTATTTTATTGCTTTTGAAGTTATGTTAGAATTCTGACAAACCTTTTTGGTCTCTGATAAAGATATGGTCCTTCACTCTATACAGACTTTCTTGATTTCTCTCATTGACCCTATTTCAAGAATTTATCGGAATTATGGGCTAAAAGCAAGAACAATTTGTTCTTTATTTTGGTAATTTTAAAAATATATGGACTTAAATATAGAATATTTCATACCTATTTCAATTCTGCAAATGCTTGTTTCAAAAGTACATCGAGATTTGTTCAAGACCATTTCGACCTGAAAGAAAGGTTTAATAGATTTTATATAAATAGACCGAAATGTGTAAAAAAGGTAAGACCATACACACTCAAATAACTTGCACTTTTCTTTATTTCATACTAGCTATTTATGATTAGGTTGAGATATGGCTCTTAACCACTTTTGAACCAGTTCAGCGAGTTCGGAACCGATTTTGAACCAGTGAATTTCAAGTCCATAAATTCAATAATTTCTGAGATCTGGCTCTGCTTTACTTTTAAACCATTTCAGCTGGTTTGGAACCGTGATTCAACCGCTGATATATCTGACTCCAAATAACTGCCAACACACCAAATATAAGGTCCATAGCTTCCAAAACTTCTGAGATATGGTTCTGAACCACTTTTAAACCGGATCAGCGGGTTCAGAACCAGTGAAATATCTGTCTCCATATAACTAACCTATACACCAAATTTCAAGTTTACAGCTTTAATAACTTCTGAGATCCACTTTTGAACCGGTTCAGCGGGTTTGATATATCAGTCTTCATATAACTACACATCAAATTAGAAGTTCATAGCTTCAATAACTTCTGAGATATGGCTCTGAATCGCTATTGAACCGGTTCACAGTCTTAGGACATAGCTTTATGACTCTTTTCTGATCGTCAAACATACTTTGTCTTTTATGTATATGTATAGATTTGGGTCTAGTTTAGTAGTCAGCTTAATGAGATTCCGACTTGGGCTATATAGTCTAAAGTCAGTTCGAGCTTAATTCTGATCTTATCTGACAATGATTTTTGAGGATTAGTCACCCAGTCAAAGATTCATCAATTTATTAGGCATGATTCATACGATTCGTTCAAAACAATTCAGCTCAAACAGCTCATGTAGGCAAAACATCTATATGGTTAGGTTATGGAATATCGGTTCGGGTTTAATCTCTAGTTCAAATATGTAACCAAAGCCAAAGTTTATGGAACCATGAATTCAATAAATGAAGAAGACTTAAAATATCCCTCCATTGCATAACCCTTATTGAGATCGAATCGTAATAATGAGTTACTTGTTTGGAATCCATGAGCTGATGCGCTGTTTCATTTCGAACCAATCGAGTAGATCATAGTAGAAAGGCAAATGCAGAGTTACTCACATTGAAAACATTTTCTGAGCTGAATAACTCAAATGGTTCTTTTTGATGGGACTTAAAGGGGCAATTCAAGTACACTCATCCATCATTCGACTTATTTTTATTTCGGAATGGGAGCCCTTTAGGGATTGTACATAATCATTGTTTGTAAAAATTTATCAAACAATAGGCGTCCTATAACGATTTCCTATTGGAAAGCGATTAAACTCACTATAAGAACTTTTATCCGATGTTTCGATGTGGTTTTACAATGATCCTAAGAACATTAACCCAAATTCAAACCCTTATGCGACAGAATTTCAGCTAAACTAAAGTTCTTGACTTAATTTTAGAACTCCAGACAACCAATTTATACATTCTTTCCATAAAGTAATCCGATCTGATGCATTCGGGCCAAGTGAAACCATTTAGACCAATCCCATTGTAGCTGTTCATCCGAAAAAAAGTGAAAATCGTATTAGAAGCAAACATCATGTACACTTTTTTAATTGGATTTCGCCAGAGAGAGAAAAACATGACCCATCTGTGCCATCCGCCTGGAGCTACGCCGGTTGATTTGGGCTGGGGCTGGGTTGGGTGTGGAAGTGTGCAGCAGGCGCAAATAATATGAAGCGTCATTAAATGCGCACCCGTTTGGCCAAAGCCAGAGTTGTTGCCGTTGCCACGCTTTGATTATGATGAGTCACACGTGGTTGCTGGTTGTGCTGTACCCCGTGGATGCATTAACATTCATAATTTCCACATGGCAACGCTTGGTTCATGGAACTGCCGACAGAATTTGTTGACATTTGAAGAGTTTTTCTTCGAGACGCTTTTCCACCGACCGGCAACGAATGGTTTGCCAAATTGCAGGAAATTGAAAAGGAAGAACAAATATGGCCGCAGGGCAGACGCAACGAGTTTTGTTTTTTTTTTTTTTTGGGCCGTCGTCTAGCCGTCTCTGATTGGTGCGGATATTTTGTATTTTGCATGCCGTTTAATTTCCATTTCCCATAAAGCGCCAGAAGTTAAATGTCGCTTGGTTCCTGGTGGTGGTTTTCCTGTGCACAAAATGGCGGTGGCGGCGGCGACTTCACTGTGGAAATAGTTTATCAATTTGTTGAGCCACCCCTTGCCCAAAAACCAACGAACCTGAAAGTCAGGCAAAGCGACCTAGAAGATGCACCCACGCCGACGGAGCCGGGGCCGTTTTCACCTGTCAACGTTTCCTCTGAGTCGGCACAAAAGAGCTCTTGTTATAACTCGAATCCTTTCAAAAAGGTTGAGGCCTAGTCTCTCTCTCTTTCTCGCCCTTTCTACCTGTTTTCTCACTTTGCACAATTTTCGTTTTTCTTTACCTTTAACTGACAATTTATCTCGGCTTGTGTTTGCCCAAGGGATCCGGAGGGACAGAGTTGTTTTCATTCCGTTTGAAGGCAGGCAGGCCAGACAGACACAGACAGGTTTCCCATCTAAAACAAATGGCCTCTGTCTAAATTTTTTCATTACTTGCACCTCGAGACGCTGACTGACTGTGTTTTTCTTTCATTAGTTGCAGAGTCGCTTTCAGTTGCATTATCCAACGCATCGTCATCCTGGCCCAGGCAGGGGCCAAAGTGTTTTTAATTCTCTCATTAGTAACTGAAATTACACCGCACGGTGTTTAGACACTGGCCAGGGCCAGTGATTTCCGGTTCTTTCGATGCGGGCACTCAACAGTTTCCATTATAAATGATTGAGCACTGACATTCTGCTGATCCATGTACATAATTTGTCAGCATCCTGTGCCTTTAACACCAAAAGAGTCGTGTCTAATTTCCCCTCTGGTTATTACATATATATATGATATATGAGAATAGATTGAAATTGAATGCCATTACATTTAGTTGAATGGCCCATTAGAAGAGTGTTCAATTTCATTGACAAAGAATTTACAAACAAAATGTTGACTTTAATTAAAAAAACATGTAAGAGAAAGCATTTCCCAAGCAGACAAAGAAAGTGCCTAATCTTTGGCTCATGTTCTCTGGCATTTGGCAGAACTAATTATAAGGGTGTGTCACTTATTTGATTACATCAAGCAAAGATTTTCTGGGTTTTCAGATCAAGCTCTGTTATATACAACACCATTTACGGAAAGCTTTGTTTTTTAGTTTTCATTTAAAGAAAACTGTCGCTGAGTGTCAACAAATGCTTTTCAAAGCATAAAGCTGTAATTCTCTTTAAGAAACAACCTGTCAGTTTTATTTTCGCTGCATCAAAACAAGGAACACATAGGAAAACCATTTACCAACGACAATTAATCCATTTGGGTCATATATTAAGCGAAAATCGACCACAGTATGAGGAAAAGCCCGTGAAATTGATTTTTTTGCCTGACAATTGCTGGAATAGATTTACCTAGGGTCTTCCAAAACTAATTGGAGACCCTAAACGGGAACGTCTTACCCCTCTTATATTAACCAAATATTGCTCCAATCGATGACTTAAGGCTTGGCTGTGCAGCAGTAGTCTTTCTAAGACGATACAATTGTGTTAAAAGCTGGGATGCAAATCGGTTCTAAGCCTAACCGAACCAAAACTGTACCGAACCGCTAATTTGTGGTCGCAAATCGAACCAACGAGTGTTAAAAAATGCTAAACCGAACCGAAAACCGCTAATGTAAACAGTTCGGTTCAGTTTATTTCATTGCTCGGAAATTAAGACTGGTTTGGAGGTTTTAAAAAACCGGTTCGGTTTATTACATGGTTTTTGGAGCAAACCAAAACGAGGTTAATAAGCAACTTCAATCTGCTAGCTATTATTATTCATTTAAAGAACTTTAATATATTTATTTTCTGGTACATCTATTGGATTCTGAGCCATCAGGGCATTTACGCAAGTAAAATGTGGGATATCCTAGCTAAATAGGTGACTAGCAATTTCTTAAGCGACTGAAACACATTAAAAAGTTAAAGGCGGGATCGAACCCACAACCATCCGCACAGTAGGCATACACGCATCCCACTGAGCCACACAAGGCCACTGAAACTCGTACCAATATCTTTTCTAACGCTAGAAAGTGCAGTTGAAAATACATCACTCGCTTAAGTTGGAAAAAAGCACTACCAACTGACGAATATACAGAATTCTTATGTTTGCTGTCTGTGTGTTCACTCACGGGAAAACAAATAATCACATTCCCCTGACCCAGCACACATATTTGAATTTGTGGAGCAAAATGTCACATTTTCCAGTTTATAAAAAATTGCATAATTTTTTGGGATAATTTATTTTAAAACTAAGAAATAGTACTTTGCATAAAATGGCTAAAATAGGCTTTTACATAGGCATTATAAAGCTCAAATGACAACCTCGCGTCGGCAGCATCGTCGTTTGTGAAATATGCGTATGAAAACACACATAATCAAGGGTACAGGTTATTTCGAATTCAGGTCACTCAAATGCAGCGCTCTTACTTGTTTTCAATTACTTCATTTTCTTCCTTTGGTTCACTCACTTACTTGTTCTTTTTTTGTACTGCATTTTTCTGAGTTAAGGGTTGGCTCTTCAAAATTTAAATTCAAAAAAAAAAATTTATATTCAAAATTTTAATTGAGCCAAAGTTTTGTTAACCTTACAAATTTTCATTCTATTTTATCGGTTAATGGGATTTTAAAGATACAGACAGAAAGATAATTCTAAGCCAAAATGAAGATTCCCTGAACAAAAACGAACACAAGTAAACAACTGAGCAAAAAAGGGCATTCGTTTTTATTAGGCATGGATTTCAGAACTGAGCTCATGGGAAAGTTTGATGCTAGTGCTTAAATAAGTTTTGAATTAAATAAAGCATTTCCTAATGCTCAGGCCAGAATTAACCATAAATTTAGGGGGTAACAACTGAATAAAGTTACTCATTTTGTTCACTAACTAAAACAACTTTTTAGTGAAAAGTGAACAAGTGATTCACCATTCACTGAAATGAGTAGTTTTACCCAATACTAATTTAATGACTGAACTTTCTTCTAAGCGTTACAAATATCCAAGCAATTGTCTATAAATATGCCAATTAATTAAATTCCCTAGCAAACAAAGAAAGTGTTAAGCAAGACGAGCATCGTCTTTAGCTCATGTTCTTGCTGCTTGTTCTTTGGCATTCGGCATAACTAATTAGCAATTAAATATTTGCCACTTGTGTGACACGCCCCAATTAAGCGCATGCGTAACCTCCATACAGAGAGATTTACATAAACGTTTTCATGTGACCAACTGGAAAAGTTTGGGAAAGAAATTTGTGGAAAATATTTAAAAAATAACGACAACGCCTACCTGACTTGCATCTAATTTCATGGTAGAGTTAACTGCGGGGGCTTCAACTACAAAAATTTAACACTTTGTACGGTTCTATTTGTCATACGAAATTGCAGCAGCAACAGCAGCAGCTGCGTGTGGGTACCTGTGTGTGTGTGTGTGTGGTAGGGCTTTAAGGGAATCATCGCTAGCTCACACAAACTGCTATCCAGATCGGGGCCAGTCACGGTGCTGCACTTAAACTTAAAAGCGCTGCGAGGCAGAAAAATAGAGAAATGAGAAAAACCTGTTTAGGCCCGTTTCTCAGGCCTTCTAACCATTTGTAGTTACAGTAAATGCTCGCAAATTATAAACAGTTTGTGGCAAAGGGCCATAATTTGTTTATTCAGCTTGGCAGTTTCTAAAGTGAATGATTCACATTGACTAATTAAACCCTAACCCCCTCCACTCCAAATGAATTTGTGGCCCGCATCACAACCCATTGCCACATACCGGGACATGCTGTTGTCAATCCAATTGTAATCAAATGTATTACTTCGATTCCCAGACGCAATTAATTTGAAATGTTTTAGGCTTCAGCCCTCCCTACACCCGCCCGCCCGCATTTGCATAACATAAAACATAAGTAAATTTCAGGGAATTCCAAAGTGCTTGGGCAATGCACTGGCTTTTCATTTTGCTAGCAGTTTGTGTCAATTGTTTTGGGCCATACAAACACGCATCCCTGGGCTCATTGCACTCGTTTCTGAACCTCTGAGCCAACTTCCGGTTATGAACTCTCAATGCTAAGCACCTTCTGCATTTCGCATTCACATTTACGCTTCAGTTGAGGCGCACATCCCCCTAACTACTCCCTCTTACTGCTGCCGTTGCACTTGGGCATAAGTGCATACACCCGCACCCCCCTTATGGGCGAAATTAGTTGGCAGCGTAAAATGCTTTGCTTGTTAGAGGTCATTAACGCTACCATTGTTCATAAGCCATCAAAAGGTCACCCACTACCACGACCACTACTGTGTGTGTGTGTGTGTGCCTAAGTGCTTACGGATGTGCCCTGGGTTGGCTCATTAAAATCTGATTTAAATCTCTCCAACTGTATCTGTGCCCGCTGCACAAACACAAAGACCGCACCGTTTAAGCATGCTCCATTGATAGCCTGTGACATTTCGCACTTGAACGCGCATCGCGAATACAATAACGCTTGGGTCAGCAGCTGGGTTATATGTTTTAACTTTCCAATAATTGATAAAGTCATGAAACAGCTCGTAAAACCAACTTAAGACGCAGTAACCAACAATGTTTAAGTGAATAATCAAAACAAAAATGACTAACAAACATGCGCTCATAGGTGACAACAACAACAATTGTAACGTTGTTTTTTTTTTGCTATCACTATAGTGACTGCTTTTAATCAAACTACTGAATCGAATTTCGGTTCCGGTTCTGGTTTTGTCACATACCGAAACCTATGTTTCGGTTAAAGGTTGCGTTTTGGTTCAAATTTATTTCGGTATTTGGTAAATAAAACTTTAACCCGAAAAATTAATGTTCTAAGCTCACTTGTGTGGCTGGAAAACTCTTAATAATTAATGAAATATCAAATTAACTGTAAGCAGTACATCTCCTAAATTATGTCAACGTTTTTAGTTACGAACCCCCCTAATTAAAGCTATAAAACTGTAAAAGAAAACCAATATCAGAACCTAAACTGTACCGGTACAATGTTTCGGTTCTCGAATACAGGTTCTAAAAAACTCAAAATATCGAAACAGTTCCGCGGTGGTTTTCAGTTTAAATTGATTCTATTCGTTATAAGTTTCCGGTTTGGGTTCTGGATTGAAAATATTATACAACTTGGGCCTTATGTGGCTCATCAGTGTAGCGTGTGACCCTACTGTGTGCGAGGTTGCGTGTTCGATTCCGCCTCGAAACATCTAATTAAAAGCTCCAAGATGGGTTTTTAACATTTTTTTAGGTTGGCGTATCTTTGAAAGCCTAAAAAAATAACATTCCGCCCAAAGTAAGGAAAAGTATTAAAAGTATATAGTAAAAACCGGGATTTTTTGAAAATTGTAATCTTTTCTTGATAAAAAATGGTTAGACATTTCTTATTCAAAGAACTGTCGATCGCTTTCCACTAATTTTCCCATCTTTCAGACAATTTTCGGATACCATCTCGAAAAAACGATGTTTTCTTTTGTGCGATCCACGAATCGATAAATTTTTTGCATTCGTCAAAAGAATAAAAGCGCACGTCAGCCTTGGATCTCCTCAAAATCTGAAGGGGTTCGAAGGGATTATAAGGACAGTGAACGTATGTCCGGGTTTAGGTCAATTTTTTTTTTGCTGATTCAGAAAAAAATGGTTTTTAAAATCACAAAATCTGGCACGCTTTATTTCGGGTAGTAAAGCGAGAACATAAACCTCCAATATGAATAAAAGGAAAAGGCAGTGGTAAAATGCTCGCAATTAAAAGGCTTTGGACATGTTTGAGAAAATCTAGCCATAACATGTTTATTATGTTATAAAGTGAATTAAAAACGTTAATATTAAAGTTTTTAGAGAATACTACGAATAGTTTAAAAATTGTGTCAAATGATCTCTTAGGCAACCAGTTCTAAATGATAAATTCTAACTCGAAGTTGGATGGATACATGGCTATGCCCTTTACTCCATGTCATATCTCACTATAACCGTCTTTTTAGTTATTTAAATCCTATTTGGGGAGATTGAAAATGTTGTTAAAGTCGCTATCCAATTTAATATTTGTCACTTTTTTTTTAATTTTTGAACTTTAATGGAAAATTTTGTTTGTAAAGGAATCAAAAATGCATATATATATAAAATCCAAGAACGCTGTAGAAGGAACATTTTGAACCGAATCCATTTTCGTTTTGGGTTCAGGTTCGGATCAGGCTCGGTTCAAACTTCCGAAGACTCTAACTTCAAAAATGGTTTGACTCCAATTCGATTGGCAGCCCTGGTAAAATACTCCGGAAAAAAAGCTCACGATATTTTATATGTATCAATCGGGAGTATCAAGAATCAAAATGTGTTTCATCTTCAAAAATACCTACACTGAGTAAAAAAATAAGAGTGAAAACATTGGATTTAATTTAAGTACAAACAACGATAGTTAATGAACGGTTCATCTTATTTTGAAGTTGAAAAATTTAAATTCTAATTTTGAAACATATTTTTTTATTCGTTCTTTTTTACAACAAATAACTAATTTTCTATCTTGTTTTCATATTTGCTTTACAGACAGCGCCACCTACGTGGGCAACATTATGCGCATCAAATCCGTAAAGAAGGAGGATCGTGGCACCTACTATTGTGTGGCCGATAATGGTGTCAGCAAAGGTGATCGTCGTAATATCAATGTGGAGGTGGAATTTGCTCCGGTCATAACCGTGCCGCGTCCACGCCTGGGTCAGGCTCTGCAGTATGATATGGATTTGGAGTGCCATATTGAGGCTTATCCGCCGCCAGCCATTGTCTGGACCAAGGAGGACATTCAGTTGGCCAACAATCAGCATTACAGTGTCTCCCATTTCGCCACCGCTGATGAGTATACCGATTCGACGTTGCGTGTGATCACCATTGAGAAGCGTCAGTATGGTGATTATGTGTGCAAGGCCACCAATCGCTTTGGCGAGGCTGAGGCTCGCGTGAATCTTTTTGAGACAATCATTCCCGTTTGCCCGCCAGCCTGCGGACAGGCATACTATGGTGGGGCCGAGCATATTGCGGCTACCTCTTTTGCTTTGGTGGGCATTCTATTGGCTTTGCTCTTTGCCAGATAAGCGCCACCATTCTACAAATGCTCCTCCCATCAATTAGCCCTCGAATACATATACACATCTACTAGGAACTTACATACCATAATAGGCATCTAATTTACTACACACCCAAAACATTCCAAAAATGTGTCGCAAAAGAAGTTTCCATTTTTTTTAAGTTTTGTGAACCACACTTTGTTTTTGTAATTGCAGTTCCGCCAAGTTCTCCAAGCTTCAAACGTCCAATATATTTTGTCTTAAGTTAATTATGCTAAGTGAAGGGCTAGAGATCTAACGAGATCTGAACAATTGATATAATTTATAAGCACAAACAAAAAAACCCCCAACTCGAATCCAAGCCGAAACAAACCCGTAACCCGTCCGTTTATATTTTCTAATCTCATTTATTTCTCTCTCTGTATATTTATGAACAATTTCTTTGCCAATACATCACAGCGCCTGACATACCGCTCGACATTTACGATTAATGAAAATATTTTATGTTTATTAAATAAATGATAAAGTATTTTCCCACCCACTGATGATAATTTAAACTGACAACTCGATTGGAATTCGGTCCCAGTCAATTCAAATCCAAATCCAACTAATGAATCGAGGCATTATTTCCCACCCACTATCTTTCTCTCTCTCTTTTACCATTAATACGAAACGAAGACAACACGTTGTGTACATCATTTAGAACTTAAGTACAATTCGATATACTTTTGAATAACAAATCAGTTTTTTACCCAATTTTTTATGTGGGTGTAAATATTAAACAATTTCGATTTTGTAATACAACAACAACAACAAAATATATGAGAAAAAATCAATAAAAAAATTATAAAAATATAAAAAAATTGAATTTTTGTGTATTTATTTTTGTCAAGGGATTTCAAGTAAAACAACTCAACAGAGAATTTAAGAACAAACACTCTCTGAGAGTCGTGCCCAATATAAACCAATGAAAAAGGGCCCATTGGTTTGTGTTCTGTCGGTTTGGACCCCAGAAATTCTATTGAAATAAAATTCAGGTCGATATCAATAAATATAGAGAAGAATGGGACAATCCGGATAATCCGAATTATAAGTTTGCTTGCAAAATTATTTTTTTAGCTTTATAAAGAAAAATCTGTACAAAAAGCTTTTTTATCGGTATTTCAAAGGAACGTCAGTCCGAGAAAATTTCATTTCTGTTCTTTATCGCACATAAGCCAGGCATTTTCGATTGAAAATTAAAGAATATTGGAAGTTCCAATGTCTGTGGAATACACTTCATTTTATTTTTTAGTTAAATCCACAAAATCGTATGTATTTATTAAAGAAAAAATCATGATTTTTCAATTTTTTTATGAAAAACTTTACCTTTTTTTATGCGAAATTTTGTTAAAGACATTTTTTAAAAAATTCAAAATGAACCAAATTAGTAAAATAAAATATCTTTTTATGATGAGTAAAGTTACTAGGGTTATTAAAGAGCTCAAAAATGCAAACAGACATTGAGCTAATCATGCTTTGGAACTCCGAATCGGGTAAGAACCCTTTTATCAGTAAACTCTAAAAGGTTAGTGGTAGTAGATCTACGTCTCACAAACTCATGTTAAAAAGATCACATAATGGAACTACACATATGTTGCAGTTGAGATGTTATAATTCTCTCTAAAGTTTTATATATTGCAGACAACTTGGAAATACCCCTATAATTTTCAACATCAGACTTATTTCCCTTTTAATGAAGAGGAATGACAAAAGATTTTTTCCATATCATCGGGAAGGAGGATGGCTCAACAGACAGTTCAAATAACCTATAAATAGGCTTACACAGTGATACAGCACAGTCCTAAGGACGCAACCAGGTACTCCATGTGGACCGGGTGCGTACACAGGTTTGACTGAGCTAAGATCGCAAAGGAGTGAACTTTCAGTTATAACGGAGCTAAAAATGCAATTTGATTCATTATCGGAGATGCTTTCTTCCCCACATCTCATTAACTATTTGGAACTTGGCATTATTATCTTCCACGAAGTTTGTCAAAATATTCTTAAAAATTGTCTTTAATCAACCGCGAATTATAAAAAACTTTATGCCTACACTTCTGCCTCGATACACAACAAAATGAACATCTCAATTGAAATATGCCTTAAGTACCTTCAATACCATTCCTAACTTAAACATGAGACGCTCAGACCATGGACCTATCCTAAAAATGTCTAATTTATATAGCGGAAAGGACAGGCAAATTACAAGCACTTAAAAACCTAATCGGAAAGATATTTTTGGTTGGAAGCACTTAAAATAAATTATGTGAAGAAATGCATAAAATTTATTATTTCTTACATTTTTATAATCATTTTGAATAAACTCATTTTATGCATAACTGGATTATTTCAATTATTTTTCATATTAAAGAGTTTTTCCATATAGGATAAAGTGTGCGTCTATCCTATGTACATATATACAAACAAAGTCTTATCATTCTCATTTGCTCTCATTTGGTTTAATTGATAATAAACATAGATTCGTAGAAAGCGGAAGTTAAATATGTTTGGTTGTCTTATTTTCTTTCTTATATTTGATGATTTTCATTACAACATTTAATATTCCAAATCTTACCAATTTAAAATTATTTGCGAATTGAGTTGCCATGTGTGGCCATGCGTAGATATAGATTGAATTCGGATTCATAATCGGCATAGGTGCCATTATTGTACATTTTTGTGGGCGGCACATATTTGCGCAGGGGATTCTCGCGTATAAAGTGATAAATGCGCTTGGCCTTATGCAATTGCAGTTGTGTCTTTACGCCAATGGTCTCGATGTTATCCAATAGCTGTACAATTTCCTCATTCTGGCGTCGTGCCTTCAGTTTCAAATCATGCGGATCAACTATGGACGGTGGGAGAATGGGGTTTATTGCGGAAATGAAACAAAATGTCGAGCTTGAGCTTACCAATTATGGGCTCCAAATTCAATTTCAATTCACTGGAGTGTGCGGCTATGGTCGACGCCCACAAAATGCGTTTGCGTACTTCCTGCAGGGCACCGAAGGGTGTCAGCAAATAGCCGGGAGCCAGTTGAACAGTGGAGGCTAGCTCCTGGCCCTTAATCAAAATCGGATTGGCCGAAAGCAGGAATGAACTGAAAAGGCAGGTTGACAAATGGGTTTATCTTCTTTTTGTTTTTAGAACTCACCAGGCTTTGGGCACGCAGCTCAGCTTGTCTAGCGGCATTTCTGCGAATGCATTCAGCTCCATTAGATGACAAGGCATGGTGGATGTTGGAGAGGTGGCCACCAAAGTGGCATTGTCGAAACTGTGACGCATTGTGGAGTTATTTCCATCGAATTCCAATTTGGTGCTGGAGAATACACTGTCGTTGGCCAGACAGAAACTCTCCGCGCCCAGCAGCGACATATTGTTTACCTTCAGTTTGGTACTGATCAATTGAGATTTGGCTGTCTGATTATGACTGGCCGCCTGCATGTCATCCAGTAGATTTTTCATCATATTCTTCGAGTACAAAATTTTCTCCTTGATCTGGGAAAGTTGTAGCATTTCATGCTGTATGCGATTGACCGAGGTATTTATATCCCCGTATACCTGCTTAATGGAGTCCAACATTAGCTCATGCTTTTCCAACTGCTTGGCACCGGCCAGCAGCTCCTGACTCAATTGCTCAATCTGCTCGGTGAGAAACTCATTGTAGGCACAATTGTGGTTGCGCATATTAAACTGAACTAAAAAGTCGGAAATGATCTCCTCGGAGCTGTCCACATCGTCAATTTCCAGGGGATTGAAGCTGTTCACCTTCTGCTGCAAATCAACCACAAACGAGCTATAGCTGTAACCGAATTGTTCCTCCAGCTGATCCACCTCACGACTGGCACTTAAATACTTGGCCACCAGTCCCAGCAGATCCGCTTTGGTCTTGAGCAATTTGATATCGAAGCTGCTCAGTTGAGGCCTGACTAGCTTGCCACTGATCGACATTGAAACGTCTGTGCGCTGAGTGGACTTGTTTAATTGCATAATATGCTGCAGTTGCTCTTCCTTGGTTTTCATGATGGCATTGAAAAGCAACACATTGGGTGTGTCGGCAAAGATAGTGCGCATCTGGCTCCACAGACGGTTCTTGGCCTGGGCCATCAAATGGCCTTTTGTTTCATTGGCATGACACATGCCATAGAAAACTTCCAGCTCCTTGAGCGCCTGTTCGACAGCCTTCACCGACAGCTTCTCGCTGGCATTTTTGGGACTCAGCCGGACGGGCATTGAGGCCACAATTTGAGTTTTATTTTGTAGCTCTTGTTCATATGTTTTCTGCAAGGATTCCAGCTTGAGTTGCAGCAAATTACATTTGGACTCTAGAAGTCGATTCTTGTGCTTGGCGCTAATGATCTGTATGTCTGTGGGGAAGGCAGGGATTAGCAAAGTTTGCACATAATGGACTGGACTACTTACTCTTGGTTTTAATGCTGGCCGCAAGTGTTTCAAACTCATTTCGGCCCTCCTGCAATCTTTGTTGGTTCTTCACCTTTTGCTGCTGGAGCTCCTGCATGCGCAGATGGATTTGCAGTTCGGTGGGCAGCAAACTACGTGAGGCCAGGGCCACCACTTTATCCTTGTGCTGTTCCAGTTGGGAAATAAGCAAATTTTGATGTACCTCCTGGACATGCTGAACCGGCTGTATGCGAGACTGCAGCTGGGCAAACAGTTGATTCTGTCCCGACTTGAAAATGCTAGGAGAATGATATTAGAGATTCAGGCTGAGAGCACAAAAACTTACTCCTTTAAAGCTTCTTCACTGGGCAGACAGTTGGGCTTACAACCCAGACTGGTGGCCCAGGCGCAGAAAGACTCAATCTTTTCAAGAAGCGCCATAGTTGTGCGCGCACACGCACAAATACTGACACACACACACACACTAACAAGCGCGTTAGTGCTGACAGACAGTTGCTGTAAAATAATCGATAGGCATAACGGAAAATCGAGTTCAAAATTTTGTTTAAAATTTTATTATTGCAACTTAAGCCCCCAAACCGCATTGGGTAACAAAATTCTTAGCTAAAGCACAATCAGCATTTTGTGTCCAGCGATGAGCGGGACAATTTTTAAAATATTCCATATAGGTGCAACCCAATAAAATGGCCGAAAATGGACTACATTGATGTTTCGTTTGAGGTAGGGCGGCCAGTCTGCGTTGAGCCTGTGGTTCACATAACGAATAAGCCGTTGTCATGGCCTCCACATACAGTGAGTCATTGGAGAATTTTTGGGAAAGATCATTGCGTATATTGGCCAAATTAAGTTTCTGTTGCCCTTCAATATAATGAGAGGAGCTAAGTATACACTCGGCCAGACACTGTAGAGTTTTCAAGAAGATTAGCATATCCATACTTGATCAAAGCACTCACCGTAGCCGTTTCCAAAGAGGGCTGCTGCCCACCCACAATACGCTGGGCACATTTCTCTGTCACCTGATCACGACCGCCATCGCGACAACAAAGAGCTGGATCCTGGATATATATTTGACTTAATAGCAAATTCATTTGGTTTTCTTGCTCCAACTTACCACAAGTTGGGGCGGCCGTTGACAATCAATTGTCTGAGTGAACACATTTTCGGTACCTAAAACCACTCCAATTACTAAGCAGTATATAAAAATCGGACTAGCTGGCATGATTATGGTTAACTGAATGATTTGATTTGAGCCAAAGGCACACGTTTTATATATACGACACATCCAAAGACCAATGACCACTTAATAGAGCCAACCACGCATGACACTGGAAAGCCCAAGCTAAGCCCAAGCCAAGGGGTCATTGTTGCAATCGGATGCTATTTTGGGGCCAATGTCATATATGAGATAATATGTGACATTTTCGGGCCATTGACATTGCATTAAGGTTATATAAGAGCATAGTTAGAAGAATGTTATTAACCTAACGCTCAATTAAACATAAATTAACTGATTTTAAACGAGGAATTGACCGAATTCAAATGTAGAGTTAACAGTTTCAAGGTAACTAGTTCAACTAGGCGGATCAGAAAGCTAATGTTTATGCAAATTAGAATCAAATGGAAAACTAGGAAACTGTAATCGATGAACTAAAAGAAGTAAAATGTCAATTAGAGATCAAAAACTGTCTGTTATAAAAATAAATGTTAAAGTTTAACCATACATCCTTTATACTTCGTCACCCACACCATTTCCATTTTTCAGAGAAGTATTTTATATAGTTTTAAACGCGAAGCTTAGCCACTATCAGTATCGCCGAACTTGAAAGTTATTTGTACTTATTATGATAAATACTCTCCATTACCCCAATCTTATTTAACCGGTAAAATATATTTGGCCGAGTATACATAACAGATATTAAAAATTTTTAAATCAGTTGATCACAAATAAAAATTGTTTGAAATACCCAGTGACACCCGACTTTAAGGGTGCACTTTTCTAAGCTAAAAACATTTTCCTTTACCGACCGATCGGTCACTAAAATAGAACAGCCAAATATAACGGTTTGCTATACCGAATCATATTCCGATTTTGAATAAATTTTGTTTAAAAAATATTTATTCGTTCCAGAAAGCATAGCTAAAACTAATATCATACCAAGATTGGAGACGATACGATGAAAAAAAAAATTTTTTTTTACTAAAACTTGTTTTTTTGACCGACCGTTTTCCATATGGCAGCTATAGGTATATAGGTTCATTACCCAAAGACTCCGGCCGTTGTTCTTAAATTATTAGTTGCGTTGTAAAAAGAAAGACTCGTGATACAAAAAATGTAACAGTTTTCGATAGCTTTAAAACTGAGGGAATAGTTAAACGTCTTAGAAACCGATCAGACGAAGAGACGGACAGACGGAATTAAACTCAGCTCGTCGTCCTGAGCAAGAAATATATAGTTTATGGTTGGTCGGAAATGAATATTTCTATGCGTTACAAACTTCTGGTCAGAAATTAATATTCACTTTTCAAGTGTAAAAAAGCAACCGATTATTAGTGGCTGGTTTTTAAATTTTTGTTTAAAAACTAACGCTTAAACAAATTAATCGATAGTTATTTAAGTCACATCTCTAACTATCGCACCAACGTCCACACTAATACCAGTTTGGGCTTACTTAAAATTAGCGCCATTTTCTTAAAAAAAAACAGCTGATTTCTTAATGGCCTTATGACACGACATTAATTGAACGTTTTAATAATGCATTAATTTCAGTTGATATTGGTTTTGCGTGAGTGAGAGAGAGACAAATACATGTGGAATTTAATGAGGTTTTTAATGCCGTTAACGGTTACTCGGTTATCGGAAAAATACTAACTTGAACAAAATCCCAAAAAAAATATACCAATTTCGATTGCCATTGGCCGATAGATTAATGCATTAAATCGTACTTTCAAACTCATTATTTTGTCATTAATTTGTAGAAAAGCCCTCAAAATAGATAAGACAGGGACCAATTTGCTTCTATATTGAGCGGTATTGAAGTTGTATGCGACAAACATATTATTAAATAAAAAAAATATAACAACATTTTTTGCTACTTGGCTGTTGCGACGCGAGGAAGAAGGTATTTTGCTTTATTTTCAATGATAAATAAAATGTGGAACAACAATTAGAAAACTAACTGCAGGTTTCACTCATAAATTGTTGCCGGGGTCATGGGCGAGGATACGAAAATTAAGAAAACTATTCTTCGTATGACCGGACATTTGTTTTAATTGACTTAAAATATGATAAAGTCGCATATTCAGAAGCAGAACACAGGGATGCGTAGTTGCATTGGTCCTATAGATGGGCCACTAATCAGATTGCTTTATTTGGCTACAGTAAATGACATCATTCTTTTATACAAATATTGTCATAATTCGAAATCTATATTGAAGGGAAAGTTGGAACTCGTTGCAATCGCCCATTCGAATTCACTAGTCAACCATTTCCAAAATTTGAAGGAGACAATGTGTTGAATGTCAAGAAGTACCTGGCATTTCAATCTTCGAACATGGAATGGAAAAAGAAATTTTATGAATTTCTTATTGTACAACATATTGTGTTAAAATATATATTTAAAAAAAAAAACTATTTATATTGAAAATTTGTACAAGCAAACATTGCAAAAATTGGTTCTTACTATTTAAATTTCAAAGATGACAACTATTAAATTTTCATGGCTATTGCTGATGCTAATAATAAATTTAAATTTATTAAAATGCCGGCACATGTGGCAAGTGTGACCGTTCGTACTTGCGATAGAAATCCAGATCCAAAAACGTATATTGCTGTACCGTTCACTCGCATTTAATTAATGAAAAGATTAATATCGTGTCATACAGGCTTAAGCAGCGAAATGGACACCACAACAAAAATGTAAGTATAAATGGGGAATTATTATTTAATTATTTATCTTATTCACCCGCCCCACCGCACTCAGTTTAGTTGTGGGCGATGTGCAAGGACGGTTTAAGCAATTATTCCAGCGTGTCGAGCAGGTGAACAAAAAAGCCGGACCCTTTGAAATTCTCTGTTGTGTGGGTGACTTCTTTGGTGAGGCGCCACAAAATGAGGAGCTAATTGCCTACAAAAATGGTTTCAAGCATAGTAAGTTTGTGTGCATCATATGGATTAACTGTTCTTGACTGCTTTTCTTTTCATTTTGTAGTCACCGTGCCCACATATATACTTGGACCCAATCGTAAGGAACATGAGACTTACTTTGAGCAGCTGGAGGATGGCGAAATATGTACGAATCTGACTTACCTGGGCAGACGTGGAGTTTATACCCTAAGCAGTGGTGTTAAAATAGCTTATTTGAGTGGAGTGGAGGCAACTGGCAGTGTAACCGCTGGATATGAGTTCGCCAAAGAAGACATAGCAGCTGTGCGCAACTTTTGTCTGGTGTCCAAGAACTGTTCCACAGAGTATAGAGGTGTAGATGTTTTGCTTACCTCCCAATGGCCTTATGGCTTGCAGGAGCAGGAGAATGTAAGTGTGGAGACACTTTCTATATACAATTTCTAACAAGTTTAAACAATTTTCAGGCCAAAGCCTCCAAGCTGATATCATTCCTGTGCCGAGAGATTAAACCACGCTATCATTTCTGCGCCCTCAATGGCAGCTACTTTGAATGTCCGCCCTTTCGTATGCCCAAGGATGAGAGCACACAATTTGAACTGTGCACGCGCTTCATCTCACTGGCTGAGGTGGGCAACAAGGAGAAGGCAAAGTATATTTATGCGCTAAGTCTCAAGCCGGTGGATAAGTCACGTCTAATGGATCTGGTGCAAAAGACCACCAATGAGATAGCCTGTCCATTTATAGGATTGGATTTGGGTGGAGCCATAAACAAAAATGAGACAGTAGGTAAATTGAACAATTAAAATTGAACAATAATTATAAAAATATTTTTTTGCAGTCCGAAAACCGCCAATACTTTTATGACATGGACTCGGGTGGCAAAAGCAAGCGTCAGCAGGGCGGGCCAGGCCATAAACGTCCCAGAATACAACAAATTGATCAAGGTGGGTTTTATAAAGTATTAAAGATGATGTGCTTAAACTTTCCCTTGCAGAGAAATGCTGGTTTTGTCTATCCTCGCCGGATGTGGAAAAGCATTTGATTATAACCGTGGGTGATCATTTCTATTTGGCCTTGGCCAAGGGACCCATTAACCGTCATCATGTCATGATTTTGTCCATCAAACATATACCCTGTGCGGCCCAATTGAGCGCTGAAGATTGGCTGGAATTGGACAAGTTTAAAAATGCTTTAAGAAAGTATTTCAAGACACTGGGCCAAGTGGTGTGCTTTACGGAGCGACATTACAAATCCGTGCATTTGCAGATTAATGTTTTGGCCTTCGAGGAGGGCTATGCCTGGAAGATTAAGCATAGTTTTGAGGTAATGAATTCAACAAAATCAGGGAATAATACCGAAACCGTTTAGAGCCAGGTACCGGTATCGAAACCGGAACCGATATTACAATTATTTTGAGAACCGAAAACCGTTATAATAGGAACCGAAAGAACCGGAACTATACCGAAACGCTAATACCGGTATTGTTTCGGTTTCTTATTATTTATTTTATAGATTTATGATTATTTCGAAAATATGTTTTAAAGCAATATATACACCTTTTAAAAATTCGCCCTTAAAGTCCTCATTCCAGATAGCATAACAATTTATTTTAGCACTATGCTTCATATTAATAAGACAGCTTTTCAAAAACATTCAGCTTTCAGAGCTTTTCAAATGTGTTTTTCTATTCATAAGAAGGATTGTGCCGAAATAAGTTTTTACGTCATCTGGAAAAGGGGCCTTAAAGAATAAACACAATCCAATTCTCTTTTTAAGATAAATAAGATAGAAAACAAATTTCTAAAAAGCGAAAAAACTTTTCTTCCAAGTCTAAGTTTTTGAGTCATAAAAAATCCACCCTTAATATCAATTTTTGGAACTGGAGTTTCTGGATTTAAATCAAATTTCGACCTAAAAAAATTGTTTTAATATTTTAAAAAATGTTATGAAGGGGGTAGATGTTTCGTTTCAATATGTTTTAGTGTTTTTTTTAGAGACGAGAAACCCATTTAAGTATTTTACCAGAGTATTATAAGCTATATTGGACCGTAGTCTTATAGTATGGGTTAAAATCTATCCAAATCAGGGTGTCAAACCGGAACCCGAACAGGTACCGTATACCGAAAAGAACCTATTCTATCTCAGAACCAGAACCGGAACCCTTATTATATATTTTTTGGGAACCGGTTTTTCGGAACCTTTATTTTTGAAACCGAAATGACCGAAAAGAACCGAAACATTGTACCGGTACAGTTTCGGTTCTGAGTTACAACTTACAAATGTTAGGTTAAGGGACCATATGGTATATACTAAAATTTTCATAAAAAGAACAATTTTATCTTATTTTGGTTCAATAATTTCCAAATATTATTAATTTATCCTTTATTTTTGCATTGACAAAGGAAACGAATTAATAATTGGACCAAAAGGGATTTACCTAAAAGCAGGGATAAATTGTGATCGGTAAAATGTTCTGCATTCTGTGTATTTGACACTCCATCAGATATCAGATTGCTCTTCCAGTTACACAAGTAATATTAGGGCTTTTTTTCCTGGGTAATGTTAATTGTGTTTAATTTTCCTTCTTTATAACGACTTTCTGTTAGGATTTTTAAATTATACCGGTACATACCGGTATGTACCGGTATACCGAAATAAACACCAAGGTACCGATACGGAACCGAATACCGAAATAAACTAGAACCTTAACAGAACCTTTTACCGAAACATTAGTTTTGGTACGTACCAGAACCGGAACCGAAATTCGATTCGGTTTGATTCCCTGATCCAAATCGCTAAAGATCTCTATCTAGATCAGTTCCATGAGAAATGGCTACAAATCGAGTTTATCTGAGCAACATAAGAATTGAGAAGTTCTTTATTCTAGGTTGTTTTTCTGCGTGTTGGGATACCACTAGAAGCGTGGACAGAAGCGTTTACCGAAATTGTTCGTCGAAAAATAAAAAAAAGCTAGAAATCAGTATTTAAAAAAAAAAAAACTTTTTTATGTGGCGAATTCTTAAAACACAATTTTTTAGTTCTATTACATCCTCTAATTTTTTTTTGGATAGCTTGAAATAATTCAAATTTTTTATATTACAAAAATTATACTAGCACCGGTACGTAACGGTATACCGAAATAAAAATCTGAGTACCGTTACGGAACCTTTAACCGTACCGGAACCGAAATTCGTTTCGGGATTAATCCCTGATCAAAATCATATTTTAAGGTGTAATCTTTCACAATTTCCTTCGTTTTTTAAGGACAAAGCAGAGGAATTTAATCTGGAATTTGAAACTCTGCCTGAGTTGACTTCTGCCAAAATGTTGCCCGAAATTGGACCCTATTTTCTAGCTGAGCTACCCGATCAAAGCACTTTGATTACCCGACAAATGAAGCATTTTCCTTTGCATTTTGCCAGGTGAGTTAAGTAAAAGCAACTGCAACTACAAATATAATACAATTTATCTCTTACTCCAGGGATGTTTTCTGTTCGGAGAATTTGCTGAATTGTGATGAGAAAGTCAATTGGAAGGAATGTCTGCTGGAACGTGATGAAGAGGTGACAAATGTAGAAGCCTTTCGCAAGGCATTTGCTCCATTTGATTTTACAGATGATTAAAAGAGAACTTCTTTCTTTTGTTTTGTGGTAAAAATCTCATTGCTTAAATTACACTATAAAAAAAATTTAAAATGTATAAAATATCATTGAAAGTGCGCCTAGGAATCCCTTTGATAGATTTTGTTGAGAATTTGCAAGAAGGTCTGATGCGGTACACCGCGTGAAGTTTGTTGAATGTGGGTTTTGATCATATTATAGGACTCCTCCTCAAAGGTGGCATAGGTAGTGGGCAGACTAAGCTCCTTGTACAGCTCCTTGACACGCTCCACCTTGTCGGGATCTAAATAAACAGAGGGTTAAGATTGATAGGCAATTCAATTCAAATTCCACTCACCACTCTGTCCATAGCAGTCTACCATAATTTGCTTTTGCTCAGCATTGGCTCGTTGCATGGCCACCACAGCCAGCCAAGAGCATTTGTTATCCTGTATATCTGTGCCTATTTTGCCTGTAACCTCTGGATTGCCAAAACAATCTAGGAAATCATCTTGCACTTGGAAAAAGTGACCCATTTCCAATAATATAGTCTTTGACTGACGGAAGGCCTCGGCATCTTTATAGCTAAACAGAAAGAGCGCATGAGTGGCTAATACTTCGAGTAATTCCTCTGCTAACTCTTACCCAGCTAAATGCATGGCCAAGGCAAAAGGCAAATAAAACGAATAATAGGCCGTCTTATTGTCCACAATTGCTTTGTAATTATCCATAGTAAAATCCGAGACCTTGCGATTGGCATTAAGCTGATCCAATGACTGACCACAGGTAGTAATGTAGGTAATCTCATGGAATAGCTCCATCAGTGCCACATAGCAATCCAGTTGACTGAAATGCTGCTTCAATATGGCATACATGCCATTCTCTATCATCAAGGCATCATTGATGGCCGTCAGACCCACAGTTTCCACCTTATGCCAGCAAGGCTGACCACGTCGTGTGGTGCTGTTGTCCATCACATCATCCGAAATGATGAAAAAGCTCTGGAGCTGCAAGGGCAGGGGCAAACACACGTATATAATGGAAACCAATTGGCTAGAAAGCACTTACCATTTCCACACACCAGCCCAAATACTGAGCCAGTTTTATGTTCTCCGGCGTAAGCTGCTCGGCCGGCACCAGATTCTTGTAGGTCAAAACTGTTAAGATGCCGCGATTCTTCTTACCTCGCGGCACATTATATTGCAGTACCTGGGCAAACCATTTGGCAGCATCATTGCAATTGTAGGACTTCATGACGCCGGTGAGATCACGCACCAGATCTGAACAAAAGATGAGATAAGATGATTGTCTATTGTTATGCTAATTGAAGGGCGGGGCGGGGCGGGGTGCTCTCACCTGGAAACACGGCCATAAAGTCGCGACTTTCATCTTTGGAGACTGTGACGCGAGCAGCAATGGGCACCGAATGATTCTGTAGCGTCGATAAGGTTCTGAACAACAAAAGAATGTCATATATATGCATATATGTATACACAAACACAGCTACAAGTAGTTTTGCTGGACTACGTGACTGCCCAAACTTTCGCCACCCACAGCAAAGAACGAATGTAAACAAAAGCCAGTTGCTGCAAAACCGGTAAATCTGACTTACCTGCTAGTTTTTTTTAGTTTCTGCTCGTTGACCAAATCACTGGAAAGGCCACCAATTGTGTTTACTTCTTCACTGGTGGAGATAAGTCTGGGCAAACGATACGCAGCCCCCTGGCGAAGGATACCCTGTGGGGTTATTAAGTGGCGAGCTAGTTTATACATATTCCGTCTTGACAGCAAGAGCATACGCATACACTGAAATCAAATCCACCAGTGTAGCCGTATTCAGTGTGCCCAGCTATTAAATAACAAAAATGGCTTATATAGCTCTAAAATAGCTAAATTGTTAGCACTGGGTAGATTATCTTTAGAACGAGTGCAATACGGTCATACTGGCTTTCTGGACAAGAAAATGATGGACGAACAGCTAATTGATGAAGTATCCCACCATGGAGTTATCTTCAACAGACAGAAGTATTATCTCAATGGCAGCGCCAGTGGTGGCAAATACGAGACAAAGGATGAAGCTTGGCAGCTAATTGCCATGAAGTTGAGAACGGATGGTAAGCAGAGACCCAGAGTCGTCTCCTCTCCCCCACTATATATTGACTTTGAATCCCTGCCATTTACAGTGGAGACCTGCAAAAAACGCTGGAAGTATTTGCGTGAACGCTACGTCTCACAGCGTAAACAGGGCGATCCGCCCGTCTATGAGCATCTGTCGCGCCCATATTTGGAGAAAATGAAATTCCTGGACCAGCACATACAGCCACGCAAGTCGTATCGCAATGTGCCCAACTTTCTCACCTCACCACAATCGGCCAATAGCTCCAACTACAGTGAATATAATGTGGACTCCAAGTCCAATAGCTCGGCCAAGAATATGTCGCACTTTGGTCAGGGTCAGGGGAGTGGTCATCATTACCATCAGCCCGAGCAACAGCAGCAGCAGCAGAATGCTTTAAGCACCGCAGCGGCCTCGGCTCTGGAGAGTGTCAACGGTCAAGTGAAAATTGAGGCAGAGATTTTTCGTGATTTTGCCGCGGCTGTGGCCTCACAGCAGTTGCAGCAAATCTCCCAGTCACAGATCCAGCAACAACAGGCAGCGGCTGTGGCTGCGGTTATGGCTGACTCTTCGCAGGGTTATCAGGAGCAGCAGTACAGGGATAACTCAGTTGGCGTAGTTGGGGCACAGACAAGTGCTGGCAGTCTAACCTCAACTTCATCTTCAATGAAATCTCCATTGTCATCGCCACTGCTGGTTATGGCCCCCCAACAACAACAGCAGCAGCAGCAGCAGCAACAACAGCAGCAACAACATCAATCCTCGCCTGTTGCCGGACAGCAGGCAGGTGCCGTGGTACATTCCTCATCCAGTGCTAACTCTAATATACAAATGACCAGCCATGGATATAATCACAAGAGCATTGATGAGCTGGACTCATCAACGGGCAGTAATTATCACATGAAGAAGCCACGCGTTCAACTCAATTGCAATGGCAGCAGCCATACCACCCAGTTGTCCTCGAATGGTGCCTCACACTTTGTTCAGGATTCAGAAGATGATTCCGATGACAATAGTCATGATCTGATGGAACCACAGACCATGATGCAGCATGACAATCATTACAATAATAATAACAAAATGGTACGCTCTACAGGCAATGTCAATTCCAACAACAACAACTCGCAGCAGCAGCAACAACAGCAACAACATCAAAACATGTTCCCCTCAAATTCGGACTTTCTGTTCCAGCTTTACCAGCAACTACCACAGCAAGCAGCCAGCACATCGCATCCCACAAATTTTGGCAAATTTCAAGCTCCTCCCAATCCCCCGCCCAGTGTACAACGTTCCTCGGAGCATCTGTTGGGTGAATTGGTTACCACCGAGCTGCTCAAAATGAACAAGGATCGTAGGAAAAATGTACAAAAGCGTATACTGGAAATACTTTTCTTTGACGATTGATGCGTGTGCTTTTGTGTGTAAATACTGGTTAACAATAATTTATATTCTAAATGTTAAGGATGCGCGCGATTGTGTTAGGGTTGGTCCCCCATCCCACCTTGAAGGCATTTGCAAAAGCTGTGTACACTTTCCATCTGTGCTAGTCACGACCAACTCGGAACACTCTTGTCTTGTCTTGGCTTTCCATTGGCTATTTAAGCATTTCATTCATTTCATTCTGTAGGCGCTAAGTTGAAAATGGGATTCCGTAACTAAATTTTTAGGTATACTACCTAGTCTACTGTACTGTACTCGTATGTTAAGCGGACAGAGCAATGGTTTTAATTTATTAAATTATTTAAACTTTATATGTGCAGCTGGTTTCTGGACTGTTGGTAGAGAAGCGGAAAGCATTGGGGGAAAAGCTGGGAAGAAACTCAAAGCGACAGCTAACAACAGAGTCCGTTGTAAAAGAGAAAGTGGTCGATGCCCTATGTCCCATACGGGATTGAGGAAAAGAAGAATAGAAAGTAAAGGTAATTTATAAAAAAAAGGTTCTGTAATGGGGATGAGAATAAAAAGGATTTGCCAGTATTCCTCCGCGTAGCGTGCCAGACCTGAAAACCCCACCTTTTCAGACTCCGCATTGGACTTTAAAGAGAACTTTGGTGTACTTTGGAAGTTTCTACATCCAACAGGGAAACAAAATGTGGAGTTGAAGTACGCCTTGGTAAAATTGATTCTCAGTGAGAATCAAGGATTACACTTATCTAATTCCATTGAAAGGGAGTATGATTCTTAAGACTTACTGGAAAATCGAATGATTGTCTCCATTTAATATATTCAAACATAACAGCAGCAGTAGCTTAAGTTCAGTTCATTCTTCAAAGTTACAGATTTCAACCCTTTGAAAAAGTAGATTGCCATTACAGTTCCTGAAATATACATCGAATAGGCTTGAGAAGAAGAAAAAATAAAAATTGTTCTTTTAAAAGTTCAGTTTGATAACACTAGTTTACAAAAATCAAAAAAAATTAAGACCCATTGATGCTGTTATTTTTTTATGATGTATTTTGGAATGCTGAACTCAAAAATGAAATTAAAAAATTTTTGTATGGATACGTTTATGGGTTAGAATAGCCATATCTCGAGTTAGAATCTTTAGATGGTGTTAAGCAAGGTATTAATCAAAAGAGTATGCAATTTCGAATAATCTAGTTGAACATAATTTTCCAATCGGTTCAGTAGTTTGAATGCTAAAAGCAAAAATATTTCGAAAAAAACCGATATTTTTCTCAAAAATCTGAAAAATTTTTTTTTCTAAAATCTGTAAAAGGTTGAAACTGAAAAAAATAAATGTCATTTTTCTTTTGTTCTTACGAATAGCACTTCTAAGAAGAAAATAAGGTATTGATAAATAATATCTATGGATAAATAAACAGTCAAAATTCAGTTTTTTATATATTTATTAGATAATATTAATATTTTTACTTCGTCTTTGGCCTTGCTCTTAATTTTGTTCTGTTATTTGGCTTCTATTAAAACATTGAGCATTAATCTAGTTACCGCTGATTAAATTGTCACTGCTCATATAAGCTTTAACAATTTTTATATAAAATCGACGCGTTTACACCGTAATCGTCGTCGTTATGTGGAACACACCCTCATATAAAAATTTTTGAAATTCATTTTTGAGTTCAGCATTCCAAAGTACATCATAAGAAAATAAAGACTTCAATGGGTCTCTTTCGCTGTAAACTAGTGTAATGAACAAAAGTGTAACTCAGTCTGTGATAAATGATGCCGCAACAATTGATGCCGTGATTTAGGAAATACAGTCACAAACTTGATCACACCGGACTGTTGATTCGTCGTTTCGAGTTCATCTTTTTGCCATCAAGAGTTTCGAATGACAATAAAAGGAAATTTTAAGGTAAAAGTGGTATAACTCAATTGGTTTTAAGTAGCGAGAACATTTTACAATTTCGATTCCGCATGATTTGATCGAAATCGGAAACGGGAAAAGGCCTGATTATATATTTTCAGGCAAGTAATTTGATTTCCAAATTTTGTTTTGGTAAAAAGCTTTACTTGTACCGACACATCCACTCTTTTAATTATTTATCATTAGTTTTGTCAAATTTTTCCATTATTAGCGTAAAAAAACACACGTTACGCTTTAAAGTATAAAAAAATAGTATATATATATAGTATATAAAAATATATATATATAGTATGTATAAAATTTTTTGTGGAAATGCCACATTTAATTTAAAAAGCGCGCCTCAAACTGATATCGATAAATGTCATATTGAATGTTAACATTACTAATCAGCTGCAAGCTCAGCAGAGCGTGCTGTTGTTAGTGTCGGATGAAAATGCAGCTCTAATGTGCCGCAAAAGTTTTTAAATGGTTAAAACTGTTCTGTTTAGGCCGGCTCAGGGTTAAAAGTATTTTAAGTGTTTCCTCTTTCCATTATATTTCTTTTGAGCTGCAAACTCCTCAGTTATCCTAGCGGCGTTGGGTTTCCTAGATACCGCAGATGACTTTCAGATTAGGTAAATTCTGTGAATTGCGACAATAGCGCTGCCAGCCATTCCAATGCCGGAATCCCTCAGAGACTTGTATACGTTTGGCACAAGCAGCCGCTTCGCGTATATTCTCATCGAGCAACTCTACAAATATTTAATTAATGAGTTGACTTATCTCTTGGCAACTGAAAACCAATTTTGTACCTTCACACTTGACATTGCAGATGCCACCGCGCCGGGCCTCCTGACAGTAACGGCTATTGATCTGAAACAAGCCGTAACTAAGCGATCCATTCGGTTGTGTCACTATCTTGCTGGAATCCAGTTCACTTTCATGCTCAAGCAGGCAGATCCCTGTGTGTGAATTAACCATGAAAATGCAAATATTTATTTATGTGCACAAAAATACGACTAACAATTCGACAGAAGACTGCGCTCAAAATTGTGCTGATTAAGAAGCTTGCGGGCCAGTTCACATCGTAGATATTGCTTGGTTGCACCCAAACCGGCCAGCCAGAAGCACATGTAAAACCAGGCAAGCAGCTTCATTGTGCGACTGCCTAGCCTCAGCTGGGAACGTTTAGTAATAATCAATTGTATGAGGGATTGGGGCCGGCTTATGCAACAATTATTCCGAGTAAGATCAAGCGATAATTTGCTGATAACAAAACCTGACCTCTTACCCTTGAATACGGTTTTCCTATTTTGAATATGTTTGCATTGAATAAATGTAGAAATGTAAATGTGTATGTAGAAAATTGTATACAGCAGAATACTGTCTGATGTACAGTGATTGGAGAAAAGGTACTAATTTTTCAATCTAGTTAAAATTTACCTATGTAACACTTTGTGACTGTCCCAAAGACCTTTTTTTATTCAAACTAGGAAGTTTTAGGCGACTTTTCCCTTTTTGGATTACATTAAGTACTTTTTGGGGTAAATCTTATTCTTAGAACGAAATGTTCTTGAACCAATCCCGATTCGTTCTTATTAAATTGATTCGAACTTAGTTGAAGTAGAGAACGAATCAACTTAATATTTTAGAAAGTCTTCTACCTTTGCGAATGGTCTTTTGAGTGTTTTTTAAAAAAAATTCTGAAGACCGTAAGAGCTTTTCAGTTTGGTTTTTTATTTTGTGTTATTTATTAAGTAAATAAAAACAATAAAATAAAAAATGTTAAAAATTCGAGGGCTGTTCAATAAGTTATCGGCCTGCCAATTAGAGTCTCAAAAAATTATTTAAATTCGCTTCAGGTTATAGGAATTGAAGCAAATGAGTAAGTAGAATTGTAATTCTTAGTACCTTAATACTTTCATATTTTTTTTTTTAAATTGTCTATTTTAAAAAAATCATTTTCAAGTTTTTTTTGTACTTAGTGTAAAAAATTGTAAAAAAAATGATTTTCCTATTGATTGAGGTAAGGGCCAGAACTACATCAATTCTGCGTCGATTGCAACATGGCTGATCAAAATCGGTTGAGTAGAACTGGCGCAATTATGGCTACCAGATCGACAAACATGGTATCGAAAAACGCGCTTAAAGTTCTAAGCAACGTAAAATATACTCACTTTAGCGAGAACATTGCCTTACTAAAAAGGCTATATCTGGTAAACTATTTCGAATTTTGGATAATGGTTTGAAGGGAATGAAAGGGGAATGTCCAAGCTGTAATAATAATGCAAAACAAAAAAATCTAAAAAAAAATGTTTCAAAGGTAAGTACATAAGTCGTTTGAGTACAAAAAATTCTTGATTTAAATATTTCGTATTTGAAATACTAGCCGAATCCGACTAGATCAATGGTCTAGACAAAATAACTCCTAAAAAATTTTTACTGTCAATTAGGAAGACCTAACTGCGTAGAACAGTTCGAAATTTCGCGTATTTCCCATAAAAAGTAAACTCCATGTTCATTAATTTTCAGTTAGAGTTTTCTTTGATGATTTTGAGTGAATTTGAAATGGTCGGCAAACAGATTTTAAGAAATAACAAAATCAAACGAACATTTACTAATCTACAAGGGTATAATAACTTCGGTAGGCCGAAGTTAACTTTCCTCCATTTATTAATTCTAAAATCTCATCATTTAATATGATTTTTTCATAGTGTAAGCAATCTTTACACAACAAAAGCTCTTTCTTCAAGTAGCGCGCTATCATTCGCTCGAGCTTTTTGCTGAGCTCTCTCTCTCTTCTCACCACTTGAGGGGCTTTTGGGGTTCTATTGCCAACGGGGTGATTTCATTAGGCTGTATGAGCTGATGCGAGACACAAGCAAACTTTTTCAGTTTAGTTTTTCTTTACTATTTTTATTTTAAACGTGTTTAATAAAACAAATCACCAAAAATTATGTAACAAAAATAGCAATGAAACGAAACGAGAAGGCAGTGTCAAGTGCAAGAGATGTGCCTAAACATATTATGCACATATGGTGTATATAATTGTATATAAATATATATAATATATGATAATATATATATATAATATGTGATGCCTAAATCTATGTGATTTGTGACCCCCCTTTGACCCTGCTCAGTCTTTTAAGATTGAAATCATCGAATACCAATTACCTCAAAAATATAATAAGTTAAAAGAATATCGACGGGAAGTTATGATATGATTAAAAAACCAAATTTTTTAGGAGCTGGTCTATAAATTGTGTTTATATTTGTATATATAATATTATATGTGTTTCTATCAATTTGTGATACCAAATTCTATGTTCTAATTGTATTTTGTGAACCCTTTTTGACCCTGCTGAGTCTATGAAGTGTGAAATAATCGAATACCAATCACCTCAAAAATATAATATGAAAATAAAAACAAAATTGCGAAGTTATCATATGGTTTAAAATCTAATTTTTAATTTTTTAAAGTTTTTTAAGACTTAAATTTCCTTTTTCTCTTTGGTTTGGGTGGTAATATCGCTGTGGAATTTGAACTGAATATCATTATTGAGATACTTTATATATGATATATAAAATTATAGTGTAACAAAGTGAATTATGTTTTGCACATACGATAACTTCGATGTGCTAAATATGGTCGATCTGGGAACTATTCCTGGAAGACTCAGCGTTAAACTAATGAAATGTAGACTCCGATCAAATTTACTAGTGTTTAGAAAATGAAACATTTTCTCAAAATAAAAATCGAACTTTCATTTGAATAAAAAAAAAAAGTGATTAATGTAATTGGTTTATTCACTGTTCGGGTGTGGATAAAAAAACATATTGCCAAGCACTTTCATAGTCTAAATAGTCACACATAAGAACGACAGTGAGCAAATGCAGCACCCATCTGATCATTTTCTCATGCATGAATAGTCCGATGAATAAAAGGATTGTGTAGCATTTGTTTGACTATATACTTATAAATTCACAGCCTTTAAAGTATGGCCTTTTTCTTCCCAGTTATTGAAAAGTTACTAATTTTTGTATTTCAGTTAATAAATGTACAAGGTACCTTGACTTTTCAATACATACACAGATAAAATAAGTCATGATATTTAGTATTTTTTTGTATCAAGTATCGTATTCCATCTAGAATTTTCTCCTATGTGTCATTCATATGTATATAAGTGTGATAAGGTTTCCACCTGTTATAAAGATATTGCAGCATTATTTTGTCCATGAACTTAATTCCTCAATTAATTTTGTGGATACTTCTGGAAGCGTATTTCATGAATTTGCGTAATTGTGCATTATTTCACAATGTTTTGAAATTGATAAACAAAAACTCCCACAGTGAAGACAATTATAATGAAACGACGTGCCAAAACACGTACCCCTTACGCTCAGCCATAAATATATATATATATATGGATATGTGGCTATTTTTAGCTGGGAAAGAGAGGCACACGTATACGTGTGTACAGTGCACACTGGTACCAAACACCAAAACTTTGGGTAGAAATACGAAAAATTTAGATTCTAAGACGTAATATAAGAAAAAGATAAGAACAGTTTTAGATCAATACGAACACGATAACGCCTTAATAATCCTGGGAAAGAACATAATCTTAAATTTAAAATTATTAGCTGAAATTTTATAATACTCTTTACCGAAGGTAGAAAAAGTATGTATAATGAGTTTGTGGAAATATGTGTAACAGTCAGAAGGAAGCATCTCTGATACTATAAAGTATACATATTCTTAATCAGCATCATCAGCAGAGTCCATAAAGTTCACGTCAGTCTATCTGTCTGTTCTTATGAACAAACAGATCTCAGAGATGATAAGAGCTAAAGGTTTAAAGTGTATTGTACTTTTAATCCTCATATTTCCAGTCAGATGAAGATTATTTTTCTACATCCACCTGTTTCTATATACAAACAGATCTCTGAGATGGTAAGAGCTTGAGGTTTAAAGTGTATGGAACATATAATCCTTATATTTCCAGTCAGATACCTCGCCCGTAATTTGAAAAAAACAAATACTCATATCTTTCACAACTTTGTAGATAGATTGTTTGAACCTTCTAGAGATTTATTGTTTATCATTATTTTATTATGCATCGTTTTCCGATCAGATAAACGATAGACGAGTCATGAGCAAATCAATTAATTACACTGGGCAGCACAGGCGTCAACCATGATGGTCATCATTTTTATAGGTTATATACAAACTTTGGCAGGTACAGAGTTGATCACCGTAGGGCTTGACCGACTTTCTTACATGTTTGTTAATGATATGAGTAAGTTGAAGGTTACCTTAAATTCGATTGCTTGATTTATATTCAATCGTAGTCAATATTTGACTTAAGCTTTAAAGGCCTCATTCTAGGTGGCATAAAAATTTATTTCGGCACTATGCATCATATGAATAAGACAGCTTTTCAAAGGCATTCAGCTATTAGAGCTTTCCAAAAGTGTTTCTATTCATATGAAGTATTGTAACGAAATTAATTTTTGTCATTTGAAAAGAGGCCTTTAGAAATGGATTGAACTGAATTTTTTTTACATAAAATATTGAGCTTTGAAGAACTGGACCACATCTATAACAAATTAGAATTCGCTGCTTCGACCAGAAAAAATAACTTAACTAAGCCTTAGGACCAAGCTGCAGAATCTATTAAACGACAATCTTTAATGCCTGCAATAAAACCATGAAATAATTTAACATATTTAATATTTAAAAATAAAGAAGTTTTTAAAACCCTAATAAGCTTCTTGGGAAATTATTTAAATTAAAAATTGAAGAGAATATTGTAAAAATTCTGCTTTCTAAAATTTGTTTGCTTAATTGAATTTCCGTCAGGTGGATTTGGGACCAGTGTGCAATGAACATGTGTGTGTGTGTACTTTGCCGCTTGATACCACTAAAGTTCTCGCGCTCTCATTGGGCAAGCTTATCTATCGAAAGATACTTTCTGAAACGTTTGCAAACGTTCGCGATGAGTATAAAAGTTGCCGGCCGGCAAGCGTTCATCATCAGTTCCAAGCTTGGAGCTTTTTGGGCAAGCAAATATCAAAACAAACCAAACCAAAACAATTCAATATGACTGAACTAGGCAAGGCCATGCAGCAGTTAGAGATCCTGGATGATGAAATAGATTTCCAGGAGGTTCAGGAGGAGCCGAAGCCAGTAAAAAGTCAGGCCAAGTCGAAATCGCAAAAAAAATTAAAATCCGACAAATTGTTTGGCAAGGCTATTAGGAAGGCTGGCAAGGTGCAGCTTATACTAGAGCAGGCTCTTATACTGCAGGCCGAAGAGGAGGATCAGGCTGAGTTCAAAAGGTTAAAGAAACAGCAGAAGAAGAACAAGAAGAATAAGAAGGCCAAGAAACAGCAAAAGAAAGAGCAGAAAGAGTCAGCTGAAGTTTTGGCAGAGGAACCAGCAGAGCAGAGACGTACACGCTCTAGCAGCGTAAGCTCTACCAGCTCCTCAGATAGTTCTTCCAGCTCGAGCTCAAGCTCCAGTTCCAGTTCCAGCTCTGAAAGTGAGCCCATTTACCATAACTTTGGCTGGGGACATAGGCATGGACATGGTCATGGTCATGGTCATAGACACCGTCGTCACTTTAAGCCACATCACTTTGGACATCACCACCACTTTGGGCCACATCACTTTGGGCCAAATCACCATTTTGGACCACATCACTTTGGACCCCATCACCACTTTGGGCCGCATCAGTTTGGACCCCATCACCACTTTGGGCATTATAATTATGCATCCGGACCTGCAGAGAATCATCATCAGTTTTTTCGGAGCATCGGCCTGCCGTGGGCCCGGAACACAAACGCGGCCCCGTGTTGGCCGACGCAACGACGCTCTAGATCAGTGGAACCTTGTGGAAATCAGCGACACGGACACGGCGGCCAACATCATGACCATCGAGTAGATAGGAAAGGAAGCAAACATGGCTGTCGACGAGCTCATTCCAATTCCAGTTTGCACTTTGTTAACGTTGAGGAACCAAAGAAGACAAAAAAAGAATGCAAAAAAGGTCAAGATCGACGAGATTCTTCTAGCTCCAGTTCTAGTTCAAGCTCTGAAAGCGAAGAAGAATCTGGCCGTAAGGATGGATTCAAAGATTCGAGTGCCAGCTGCCAAATGAAAAAGAAAGGCAAGCATCGCTCCAAGTCCTGTTCCGAGAGTGATCATCATGGACGTCGTCATGGGCCTCATCATGGTCCACATCATGGTCCACATCATGGGCCACATCATGGTCCACATCATGGTCCTCATCATGGACATCATGATGGTCCACATCATGGTCCACATCATGGTTCACATCATGGTCCACATCATGGCCCACATCATGGTCCACCTCCACAATTCGCCGAATGGGAGGATTGTCGCTGTAAATATGGCCACGGCAGGAGATCGGCCGCTCATCAGCATTCCCCTTGGGAGCAATTCGATCAATTTGATCGTAGGCGTCAGCCAGAGGATATTCGCCCACATTTTCGCCACTAAAACATAGATGGAATATCATATATCTTCTGCTTTGGATCCTTATTCCCCCAAAGGCACAAAGAGCATCAATATTTTACATATATATATCAATGTATAACCTTCAATATTTATCCAAAATTATTCACAAAAGAAATTACCAAAGTTTAAAAAAAAATGTAGGACTGGAGACAAGTAAAATAACGATCGATAATGATTTGAAAGGCGCTAAAGGGATGCGACCGTCATAAGAAGTTGAAGGTCTATTTAAAATTATAAAAGTTGTAACTTTGATTCAATAAAAAAAAATTAAAATATAAATTATTTGTTTTTTTCCTTTTTTGTATACCCTTTACCCATTAAAAATTGGTTAAAAAAGGGCATCATGAAGTTGTGCTAATTTATGCAGCAGGCATTGAATGAAAAAATAAACTGCCCCTGAGAGGTATTAAATGCTCTTGGAAGCATATTAAACTGATTTTCTAAAATTCTGCAAAATTATAGGTCGAATGGTTCGAACCCGTTGGAAAAGTTTAAGGTTTTTCTTTCGTTGAAACATTTTTGCCTTCATTTTCGATTAATTTCAGCAAATAGGTTAAAATTAAGACCTTTTCGGTTTAAGTTTTGTTGTTACCAAGATATTTGTGCCTCATCCTTCCACTAGGCATTCACACATGAATATGCGAGGCTTGTATTGTCAGTTTTCAATTTTAAACACACACGATTTTCTGTCTTTACAGTGAATAGATAGAACGTTTATTATTAAGTATACCAAAAGGTAATCAGCAGTTGTACGCTTTCAAAATTCTGTTCATCTTGACGTCATTTTACAAGATATATCACCCTCCAATGGGACCAAGCCGAGCTTCTCGATTCTGCTTTACATACATATATAATAATTTCCTCACCAAAGTAAGTATTAAGTAAGCATTGAGTCGATGCATCATTAAGTAAAGACGAGTAACTAAAATAATATTTGATTTCGTCATATTCGGAGGTGACCCGTAGATTAAAACTGTTTGCCTGTATATCATAGATTTATTTAGAATCGAATTTTGCTTCCATTTGTTTCCTTAAAAGTATTTTAAGATAAGAAAATTTTATTGTTTTAAGATAACTTAGGTGGTATAACAGACAATTAATTATCTTTAATCTGTCTCAGCTCTATCAAAAACAGAGCTAGGTTAATAATCTTTCGCGTATTAGATCCCGTACTTTAAGACAACGTTCCAATATGTGGTGGTAAAATTTATTTTGTGGAACTGCCCTAAAAACGTTTTATATTATGCCGTAGAACCGCCCAAAAAAGAGCTACGTTAATCGATCGATGAGAACCCGTACTTTGGGTCTACGTTTAATTATGGCCCTAAATACTTTGAATAAAATATTTCCTAAAATAATTATTCTTCTGGTTTTTTATGGCCGAATATTTCTCAGCTTAAAGCTGTCTTAATAAATACTTGTAAATCTATATTTTGATATATTATGCTGAAATGACACCTACAATTTTTAGGAACAATTCTAGTCATAATTTGTCTTTTATGGAGAAATGTCGTTGATATCAGCGAGTCAGAATATCCTTTATTGGGACGCAAAATGCCTTTGATAAGACTGAGATTCCACAAACCAGCAACTTTCGTCTATTAACGAAATATTGTGACAATAATTGTCTCTAAAAAATGAAAGTGTCATTCTAGCCTTACCAGTTGATATATATATTTGTTTATTCGGTTTTTATGCTGTAACAAGATCATATGACGAATGTTAAGAGATTTTTAACCTACTGCTCAAAGCTATGTAGATTTAGGGCTGATTTCTCATTTTCTATATGTTTAATATTTAATTTACTCAGTTATTTGTTAGTTAATGTGACAAATTACTGGATGATAAATCGGACCTTAATTTGTGCGGAATTCCTTCCACATAATCAGTACCGAACTTTTTTCTGTCACTTTAACATAGTTTAGTTCAAAAAGCAATCGCTTAAGCGAATATCTAGAAATTTCCAGGACATTTCTGATTATATGTGAATCACATGAGGGCTTTTAGCGTTGTTGGATTGAGGCCTCACACACGGGAGCTTACAGACTGTTTCGAAATGACCATATCTCTCATCAGACTGTTTCTTGTAGGAGTGAATGTTTTGTTTAAGTCAAATCTTTCTTTTATATCTTCAAATTGGCTGAATAAATACCTGCGGACTTCAAGTTGACGCAGTTTTTGCTGGTTTTATGCAAGTACTGGTGTATACTTTTAGGCAGAAGTTGAAATGACTTGCAGCTCAAATACCTTCCGAAATGTGTATTTGCAATATTTGTTGAATTTAAATGTCGCGCTAGTTGTACAATACAAAACCTTAAATTTCGCTTACCGTCAATTATCCTTTTGATCATACCAAAGACCAGTCAGCCAATGAACCCGTAAGCTTTACGTAGGGTTTGAACCACCGAATCGAATTCTTCTTCAGAATTTCAATAGTTTGGAGCCATGATTGGAACACAGACTATCTCTTGAATTGTTATTTCCAGGAGAAATTGGTTTACATTTCTTAAAAAAAAATCCCCAAGCTTTTATAATGAGCTTACTCCATTTGTATGAGTAATAGTTTAATGTTAGTTTAATGTCCTGCTGTTTGATTCATTTACCAGCTTCTGACTGACCCTGACCCCTTTTTCTTGGTTTATATTGATTGCCTGGAAAACTGCCAATTTGGCTAGCAGCTCCAGCAGCGAAATTCCAGCTACTGTCTATGCCTTTTATGACTGCAACTTGGCCTGCGTCGTTAACCCATTGCAAGAGGGAAGAAGTAAAAATAGTTAAGCTGCTTACCTGCCTAGAGCAATTTTCAATTTGCCAAACCATTTGGGCAGCTTATGGATAAGTTTCAGCTTTATTGCATTTCATATCTTAGTATAGAGAATATTTTTGTTTGTTAAGCTAGGTTATATTTGCATAAGATCATGATTGATTTTTTTTGCAGTGCAGTTCTTAGGCCTTAACGCATTTAGCTAGCGTATAAATATTGAGTGCTTATAAGTATATATGTTTTGTTTTGATCTGGGAGATTAGGCGGCTTTTGAACTGTTAGCTTATATACAACTAATCACAAGAAGACGAGCAACAAATTTTCTTGTGCATGAATTTTTAGACCTCTTGATTATCTTCCGACTCGGCCACCATGGTCAGACTTCGCAGCGATCTGTGTGAAATAAAAAAAATATATATATATAAATATGAATCAAAACAAGCTGACAGATAGGCGGCGCTCAAGCTAAAGCCTTAGTACACATTTGTCTCTCAATACAGACGCACTTCGAAATGAAATACTTGAGCTACTGTGGGGTTATATGGTTAATCTGGTTAGCCAGTGTCTGTGGCGCATGTGAGTGACATTCAAATTCAATTGAAGTGATTTTAAGTGATAGTTTACTTGTCTCTCTGTTTGCCTAGTTAATGACGAATTGCCCACGTTTAAGAATGTGTGCCAACTACAGGGCGACTGGTGCACCACCAGATGCCAAATAGCCGGCGGACGAGATGGCATTTGCAATAAGGTGTCTCTCTGCATATGCAGACCTTTGTAGTGTTTGTTATTTGAATTAAAGATTGAAATACTTGAAATATTTACAATTAAGCACAGATGTGGCTGACGGATATGTAGAGGGATTTCTAGAGAAGGTCAAAGATGGTCAGGTGGTAAAGTTCGAATGACAAATGGTTAAAGCAAAATCTACCTGGAACGCTCAAAGAGCGACGGATCGGTGTAAATGGGTTCGCTGGGATCCTCAAATTGATGATTACTCGGACCCGTTGTGCGCATGGGATTTATGACGGGCAGTTGGCACATGCGCGCCAGGTTGCTATAAAGACATAAACACCTTATGAGTGAACCGGTTGTCTTGTGGAGAGATCTCTCTTTATCTCATGTTACCCCGTGGCAAAAGTCTTGTGTAATGAGCCGCCGAACATGGACATGTTGGTGCGAAAAGCGTTCGAGGCGCGATTCGATGCGCTCTGATTGGCCCCGCCTCCGACTCCCGCAACTCCACCCGTTCCTCCGCCCGTTCCTCCGGCACTGTTAGGCATGTGACCAATTTCGGTAAAGCGTTCGTGTGTGCGTATGGAAGAGTGGGAGTGGCCCAGTGAATGTATGGGCGAGTGACGATCCAAAAGGCGATTTTTTGAAATCGATTTCCAGTAGCGTCTGAAAAGAAAAAGACACAAATTTAAAAGGATTAAAGCTTAACATATGCCTGAAAGAGGTTCGAAGAAAGAGGTTAAGAAGAATGGACAAAAAAGAGGAAATGAACTGAAATAAGAGAATCCCAAAATTTGTTTAAGTTACAAATTGAAGAAGTAATTAATCGTAAGACTTTTTTCAAAAACTTTTTGTGTCTGATTTGATTTCCTAATTTCAAAATTTGGTCCTTTTTTATTTTTCTAGTTTTTCGTATTATTTTAATTTTTTATTTTTTTTTTTTTTTTTTTTTTTATTTTTTTATTTTTTTATTTTTTATTTTTTAAACCTATAAACTGTCTTACCTATAGCCCAGTCCCGCCACCAGGGTAATGCTAAACAGCAAAATCATTAGCAGAATAATGGCAGTTATCAGGCCATGATATTCGGCGGGTGTCATACACACTGTTTCCACAGGAGCCACTAATTTGCGGGGATAGGATTCCTTTTCGATTTCTTCGCGTGTCTCGAAAACCTTTAAAAGATATATAAGAAAATGCTTCAATCCTTTTAGTTGCTTAGCTCACCTCAATCATTTCGCGAACTTGTTCGGGTTCCTCGGATTCCTTGGATTTTTCTCCAGTTTGCGTATTATTAATCGGTAGCTGTCCCAATGTAGCACTCACTGTGGTGCTATTGACCACCGTAATATCCTCTGAGTTAGCTGCCTCCAGCTGATTAATTTCCCTGAGCCTCCGTCTCCGACTGCTCGCTTATGTTAAGGGAACGTCGTCGGCGTCCAAAAGAGGGTTCTTGTCTTCCGGCTGGGCCGGGACAATACGCTGGCTGACAACCTTCGCGACAAGAGCGTACCGTGGCCTCAAAGACCAGGAAATTCGATTCGGGTATCTTAAAAGCATTAAAACGGGCTTCCAGGGTATCACCATCGCGTAATTTATCCAGTTCAGGGAAAACAAATGGATCCACGGGACAGCTGCAAGAGAGTACATCAGTAAAAATTACACCCCACTGTCTCCAAACCTACCCAAATCGATCAATGAGCTGTATGCTTCGTCCCGAGTAAGGATCACGCGCCACCACATTGGTGGCAAAGATATCGGTTACATGATTATAGCCATCCTGTGCTTCCAGACGGAATGTGAGCGGATCACCCACAGCTATAGTGGTTGTTGGACGACCCTGATACAATATGCTTAAGCGCACCTTGGAGCTAAGTGTGTTCTCGGCCGGCAAATACTCAATGGGAATGGGACTGCCAGATCCGGCACCAATATAACCAGAGCTAACCACAGCCTCACCAGGTCCACGAAAGATGCAAGTCAGATTGTAGCGCTTATCGCGACTTGTTTGCACATTATCCGAGAACTGAACCACCACGATATTGGTCAAAGTGTCTCCATACTGCAATAATTGAGGCTCGATATAAATGGTAACTATTCCGGGCTAGGCTTACTTACACGCTGTGTGCCACAATCGGGATAGCCCTGTGGTCCACTGATTCTCAGCACATTTACAGTACCCCCATTGCCGCGGAAGAAACAGCGATCATAGAAGCCATACGTGTAAATCCGTCCCAAAAAGCCCTCCGGTGTGCGTATGGTAAACTCCATGCCCTCCTCGTTACATGTTTGCGTTACTAAAAAAGTCAATTTGAAATTAGATTCTGAAGAAGAGTCATTCGAAAGGTTTAAACCAGGTCGTTTGTAAGTAAGTCCGAACCAAACCTGAACCGGTGCAAATTTATGTTTTCAGACCGAACCTAAACCGAAGCAAGAAAATGCATAAAATGGTTCGATTCAAAAAAGAAGAACAATTTCTTTGAAAAATTGTATCAAGCATATTTTAAAAACTATTTTGGCCTGATTTCCCATCCTTAACATAGCGCTATCTATCACAAAATCTTACTCGTAAAAATGTAAGTTTATCTGCCACATAGCAGATATATAAAAAATGAAAAATCGGTCCTTAGTCCATTTTTCCTAATTTCGATACAATGTACATTAGAGCCGTCCGGCAAAGTGTGATTTTCAAAGTTGAATTTAATAATTGTAAAAACCCAAAATTTTTATAGTAATTTTAATCCGCCCTATCGGATAAAGTACGACTTGTAGACCTAAACAAAACTATCACAACGAAATCTTTAGGAAACAATATATTGAAAAATGGGATAATAGGGGAATAATGTAGAGTTTAAATTTTTACCGAATGATTATGAAGGAAATGAAGATATCCAAATGGGCAACACTGCGTATGAGTGATTAAAAAAAAATTGTAAAGCCTCCTTCAGCAAGTTAAATCTATCGGTCCTGTTCCGAATTCCGAGTCGATTTTTGTGTAAAAGTTTATATTTCTAGATCAAATAAATTATACGTATATAGAATGTGACAAATAAGTCTACGACTACTATAGAGATTAGGTTAGAGAAAAATCGGAATTGTTCTAGCTGTTGAAACCAATGGCTCAAAGCAAAGTGGATTCATTTCGAACAAAAACGACTACGTTATCTAGGAACCAAAAATTTGCTTATCAACTACATATAAATTGATAAAGCTAAAATTCAAAATGGAAATGTTTATACGGAATTCGACTCGGAATTCGGAACAGGGCCGTATATTTATTGTACTTAATCGTTATGTTTTATAGATTTTATTCCCTTTTTCACTAAAAATTTGTGTTATGTATTCGGCGTTGAACCGTCTAAAACGCAATCCCCAAAGCTAGTTTATGCTCTTTACCATCCATGCACTCGCCATCGCTGCGTCCAATGCTGCGCTCATAGAAATCATAGTTGGAGGCGTCAAACGAGCCCGGATCATGTATGTCCAGTTCGCGCGAGTCTCGGTCACTCAGCTCACAGTTGGGCGACTCACGATCGCGATCCTCGTAGCCGGCAGCGGCCGTGTCTCTGCAAATTGAATTGGCAATTGGATTTGTAGCCTGAACTTGTTGTATCAACCATTTATCTTCCATCTTCGTTTAGTGTACCTGTAGTTGAAGCTGCGGCACACGAAATCTCTGCTCTCGATGCACTCGCGTTCGCATTGTATCAGGCTGGGTACGATCAGAGCACGTCGCACAAAGTGGCGGCGCATCTTGTGCCTGGCTGCAATCTGTTTAAAGTTATCGCTCTCCTCGCAACGGGTGATGGGCGGTCGCGGTGGACCGGCACCCACACCCACTCCCACGCCTACATGGCCGGCATTGCCATAAGGTGTGGGTGGATGGCCCAGTCCCAGGCCAGGCAGTGGCAGGGGACGATCATCGAGGCCGCCACCTGCTCCATATGGACGATTAAAGGGAGTATCATAGCGTCCGACAGGTGGCCTTCTGCCGGGAGGACCATCGTATTCACGATCGTAAGGCCGATCGCCATACCGATCACCATAGCGTTCCTCGTAATCGTAGTCGTAGAAGGAAGGCGGACGATCTAGACCTAAGCGGGGCATATGTTTTGCTATATTATTAGGATTCACTTTGTATTCAGTGGGCTGGAATCGCGTTTTAAGTTGGTTGAAGCTGGTAGTGTGTTAGTTCTGTACTTACCGGGACGTCTTCCAAGATCACTGGGACCTAAGCGATTACCATACTTGTAGATGTCAACTGGGTAGCGATCGTTACCTACCGGAAAACGATTCGGCGTCGAGGCATACTTGCTGGCACTGCCCGTGGGCACCAGGGGAGCAGGAGGATATCGCTTGGCTGATTCCGGTTCTGGACGCCGGGCACCATGCACTATATCATCATATCGTCCGGGTGGTCCTCGCGAATCTGGCGCATAGGGATAGCGTGGCGAATCCATGGACGAAGGTCGATAGCGTCTGTCCGGAAAAATGCTATCCGGGGCATCACGACCCGTATAGCCGCCAATGGGATCACGATCACGACTGGGCGGATAACGAGGTGGGTAACGACTATCATAGCGAGTGTCGCCATAGCGTCCGCCACCATATCCATAGGGCCGAAAAGGCGCATCATCATCGCTGGGATAGGGTCTAGTGTGGGGCAAATCGCTGGGTAGAGTATTGTCATTGATACCTGGGTAAGGTAGAGGACGGTAGGGCAGCCTGTCCCGGTCCGGATAACGCCTGTCGCCAAATCTATCCGCATAACGATCGGGCAGATAGCGATCAGGATAACGATCTCGTTCTCGATCACGGTCGCCAGGATACCGGTCCCGCTCGCGATCTCGATCGCCAGGATAGCGGTCCCGTTCGCGATCTCGATCACCACTAGCACCCGTTGGGTACCGATCTGACGTAGGGTTAGTAAATTAGTTGTCAGTATAAGGCAGTGATTGCAAGAAGAGGTGGGCCGGAGACCCAATATCGATTTCGAAGACAAGTTCAGGCCGTAACGCGCTTTTTCACGAACCTTAAGGGCTCCATATAGTCCCTCCAATCGATATTGGGCCGATTTCAGGGACGGATCAGGATTTAAAACCCAGAAAAATCACCAGGCCCACCTCTAATTTCAAGTTATATTTTTTGGGTGGCATTAATGATTTTAATGATTATCTAATGATGGCTTCAAGCAGTTTACTTACCATAATCATCTGGATAACGATCGTAGGGACGGCCATAGCCCATGCCCTCATTGCCACCGGGTAAGCGAGAGCCTCCTCCCGAGCCATATCGATCGGGTGGATAACGATCTCGATCACGATCGCGATCACGATCACGTTCTCCATATGGATAACGATCTACAAGAGATTCAGTGCTAAACCAGTTTCTTCCAAGCATTTAAATCTAAACTAGACTTACCATATTCATTGGCCGCAAAATCTGGATAGCGATCATAGGGCCTGCCATAGTCAATACCTTCACCGGGCGGCAGTCTAGAGCTGCCCGTTCCCCCATTATTGGCCCCCCCACCAGCTGCAGTAGATCCGCCTGAGCCATAGCGATCGTCATGCTTATTAGGCTGTCTCCAGTTGCTGCCCGTTTGATCTCCAGGTCGCTTGACATCGCTACCACCATGACCTGCATCGCCATCGGCGCCGCCTCCGCCCACAACATTCACTGTAAGACAACAGACAGACAGACAGACAGATTACATGCCCGCAACATTAGCACCTCCTTCTGCCCACTTACACATTAGATTCTCGTAGTAATCATAATCAGCATCGTATATAATGCGCATGCCGTCCTTTTGATTGTACCGACTCAGGCGACAAGTTCGAAAACGATCGCTATACACCGCAGACCTGCAATTTGTTGTTTTACGATCATTGTGTGAGTGTGGATGAGTGGCAGATTGGTACAACAACAACAAAACCAGAAATACTTGACAACGCACCTGCACTGGAAGCTCGTCTGGCGCAGACACTCGTCCAGGCACTCACTGAGCGAACGGCCCGTGATCTCTGAGTGAAACTCACCGCCCAGTCGCGAATTGCGGTAACGCTGGAATGCTGTATCTGGCCGCCGGCCGCTCGAGAAGAGGTGCGAGGTGACTGAGTTATCTGGATAATCGGTGGCTCGTTCTGCAACGGGAATACAACACATAAAAATAGTCGTAGACAGAGAAGTTGGAAGCTGGAACCGTTGCAGTGATGGTGCACTTCTGTGTGTGTAATCTTGTTGTCGCTATGTTGGACACTCGTCGTTGTGGTCAGTGTTTAATGGTGCAGTTAGCGCTGTCTCTGGACGGTAGCCACTTACGATTATCGAGGCACACGAGATCATAAAAATGATGTGTGGGGCTGGAGCTGATGCTAATGTCATCCTTCTGTGAAATAGAGTCCTCCTCCGAGAGAATGCACTGTTTGCTCTGATCGTCAAACTCCACGGAGCGGCAGAAATACCTGCAATTTGCATAATTAAACCAAATGGACGCTCAAATAAAGTAATTAGAGTACTTCTCGGCACGCAAGCACATCGTCTGGCACTCCTCCAGCGTCATGTTATTGAAAATATCCACCTCGAAGGGACCACCCAGACGTTTGTTCTCCTCCTTGACAAAGACGGCCAGACCATCGCAGCGTCGCTCGGCTGGGGTTGGAATTAAGTGGTAAGCTAAATGAAAGTCTTTGTGCAGGTCTCTGGCTTACCATTTAGGCACGTATTTTCCAAATAGTCCGAGTTGGGGTCGTCTTCCATTAGCTCGGGATGAGTGCGTCGCGTAAATCTGCTGAGTGTGCAGGAACGCATGGTAGAGTCAAAGTTAGCGGAGCGACACACAAATGAGAACTCATTCAAGCACTTGTCCTCGCAATCCGAACGATTGGCGGCCGTTATTTCTTTGATGTCGCTAATGGGCAGTTTGAGCTTCTTGCGCGGATGCCGTTCGAAAACATACCGTCGGCTGGGACACTCACGCTCCGGGCGACTGGCTAAAGTTGAAGAAGCAATTTAGGAACCATTCACTGAGGCTGTCAACACCCACCCCCCCACTTACATGTCAGACAGATCTCATTGAAGTGCACACTATTGGGTACCAGCATCAGGCTGCCTATGCCCTCGGGTCCCGCCTGTTCGGAGGTCAAATAGCACAGCGACTCTTCGTATTCAGAGTTGCCACCAAAGGAAGTGATACGACTGCCGGGTTGGAAATCAAAGCTAGTGCAGGTACGCACCAGATTATTAGTGCCCATGCGATCGCGCAGGCACAGATCCTGGCACTTTTCCAGCACGCGAAAGGGCGGAGCCGTATCGCGTACCACATCATCATCGTAGCCCTGCAGCTGTTGATTGGGCAAACGTTCGTAAAGAACACGTCCTAGGCCATTCTTGCAGGTGGTTTGTGCTAAGGGAGGCGCACTATTTTAGCTGTCACCGGAATACTTGGGCAAAAACTTACCATAACTCAAACTGAACAGACAAACTGTCAGCAGTGTGTAAAGTAAACGCTTGGCTCTCATTTTGTCACTTCAGATTCAGTGCGGCATTATTAAATCCAAGTTGGTCTATTGAAAAATCTCGTGCTCTGACTAAAGTTGAAACAAATAATTGTGATCTAATTAGTTGATTGGCCAACAGAATGACATGAAATATACGAGCGACCTCAATAGTTAAAATTTCACTACAACCCACCCATACACCCCCCTCAAATAAAAAATGGGAAAATCACATGAATAGTTAAATATTTTGTATGCTGTATGCGACCAGCAAATCCAGCGCCATAATGTGCACAATGCGTAACGTGAATTTGGATCATTAAACCAAAAAAAAACACAGAAAAAAAAGACACCAACAATGCCAACGTGTTGGTTTCTGCTCAAAATCGATCCACAACTCCGGATGTTGTTTCCGGCTTATTGTCCACTGGAGCTATTTATGCCTGTTTAGAATAAGCATAACTTTTAGAATAGCCAACCTAAGCGCTGTCGCATTGACCTCAGAGTTGGTGACGATGATGATGATGGGTTTGGGCTATACCGAATTGTATTAGATACTTTTCCAAAATTGTGAAATTCATGGAAATGAATCATGTGGGCATTTTCATTTTCAACAATGAAAAGGTAAAGTTTAAAAAAGGGTTTTTTATATTTGCGTGGTAGTTTAGTAGATTTATATTTAGAAAAAAGCCTCACAACAACCGACTCTTAGATCCTAAAGAAATAAGCAAAAATATGCACTGGCGTGACATTATTACAAATTTACCAAACTCTGCGAATTGTGCAAGAATCTTTGTATAAAATACGATTTTTTTTCAACGTACCACAAAAAAATCGTATTCGTTTGATTTTTTCTTTTTTTTTTCTGTCAATTTCTATTGACAGATTTTGAATTAAGAACATTTTTCTTGGATTACTCAGGGCATCAAAATAACCAACTTTGTGAGGTGCAATCTTCTTGATCAAAAATTATTATTCATCTAGCCTACTCGACAGAGCACATATCAATGCTTCTGTAAAAAATCAAACGCGCAATATTCGTACATGCGAAAGAGTCCAAATTGGCCACTGACGTTATACATTTCTAGAAGTATGCTAATTTTTACAAAATTAATCATCTCTTTTAAGCTAATGCGGTTGGTGAATTGCAATTTCATTAATTTTAGCCTGTAACCAAGCATATGTTCTAATTATATACATTTTCTCGCATTTTTATTTAGACTGCTTAAGCCAAAAACACATAATAAAATTTTTGGGAGGACAACAAGATTCCTTATCCAAATTTGTATATGATTTATTAAAAGGCTTCTTGATTCCACACAGAATTTATAAAAAATGTACATCTGCTTGTGAATAAATCACATTCTGAATGATGTAGCCTCTTCACAAATTTGGAGTAAGAATTAAGAAGTCCTCCCATAAAATTAATTACGTATTTTTGTCAGCTAATTTTGCACAGGGATTTTGAGTGTTTTTTACAAAATTTCTGAAGAGAAAACCATAAATGCTTTTTCAATTTGGTTTTTTGTTTTGTGTTTATTAATTAATTAAATAAAAAAAATACAAAGAAAGAATGTTTGGAATTCAGGTCGGTTAAGAGGGCCTGCCAATTAATGTCTCAAAAAAAAGGTTTAGAGCTGGTAGCCATGATTCCGGGACTTCAGGTTATCGAGAATTAAATCGGTAAATGAGGTTATGATCAGAATTGATGTAATTGTGGCCCGCACCTCAATCATTTTTTTCAATATTTATTTCAATATTTATTTGCTCTGGCGAATCGGCCAGATAAATCCTAAAACTGGTGCCTACTGTGACCACAAGAAATTCCTGAGTGCAAAATGTACTAGATATCCATTTATTCTCCATATCCTGACAACAAGAGTTGATAGAACAAAAACTTGTTCTAGTGGGAAACTTTTTGTTCAGGGCACCAATTTGAGTTAGATTTTGATTACAGTATAGATATAGCTTCCATATCGGTCGAAAAATGTGCTTTACTAAAACAGTTTTTTTTATGGTATCAAATTTTTATGATCAATGATTTAACAATCGCTTTGAATATCTGATATCTATATCCTATATATTTTACTTTAAATCTTAAAATTTTTCTTATAAAACCCACAAAGTTACTTTTTCTTCTTTTGTTATACGCAACAAAAAAACAAAAATTTTTTTAAGAAACAAAATTAAAAGTCGTATAAAACTTTATTTTTCATTTTTTAAAATTTTTCTTAGCCACACATCTGCTTGCCCGTTTGCCGAATCGTGTAGCCACGAAAAAAATTCCCTCAAAACGCCTTTTAAAGTTCCATTCTTCCAGAACTATATGATTAGTTACAGAACCCATATCCCAAAATCCTATTTGCGAGGATAAGTTGCAGAGAACTTTTTTTTACGGATATATTTTCAAGTTTAGTTACCGTTACTTATTCCCGACATTTTTATATTTTTGAGATCTGGTATCCGACTAATATAACTAAAACATTGTATCGATACACTGATACCGATATCTGTGCAGTTTCGGCACTGCATTTTCTTCTTCTTTTCGTTTGCCGGCACAGCTTTATGCAATCTCTTTTTTTTAAGTGTAGACAGAGAACACGGCAGCGCGATTTTTACCAGCGGTCAGCTTAAAGGCCGCTTCAGTTACTTGCTTAATATTCTATTGATTGGCTTTTACTTACAATTTAAGACAGGAAACCAGCGGGCAGTAACTTCGCTAACGTTAACGTTTTCGAGCAATTTTCGGTACTTAAAAAAGTAAAACTGTTGAAAGCAAACGTTTGGCGGTAAAAATTTAGTTTATGATGATTAGTCTGTTTTATTGCACTACGAACGCTCGTCTTGGGGACTGTTTTAAATATTCAGAAGATTTATACAGTTTGATTTTTTTTAATCGCTTAAGAATTGTTTTGAAGTCCGTTAACTAATTTTTATTTGAAGTTTGTTTTAAGGAACACTGAATGCACTTTTTTTAAAGCCCGTTTGCGAATGTTCGTTTATTTTTGATTTTTTATATATTGCCTAAATTTTTCTTTGAACATACAGGATTTTAAAATTTTACCAATAATAAAAGTCAAGGTTTGGTACGTTACCGTAAACCGATAAAAATTAGAAACAAATTAAAACCTTTTACCCGAACCGATATCCCCGAGAAGAACCTAACGACTTGTTTTTACTTTAGTTCACTCACTTAGGAATAACCCAAAAACATTTGACAATAAATAATCGAATGAATGTCCTGGCAGTTTAAAAATAGTTTTTTTTTTTCAATATCCATTAATGATTAATTGCACTTGATTTAAATGATTACCGTTGAACGTGGCAAGGATCACAATTATTCAATTTAACGCCTGGATAATTTCGGGACCAGACTCGACCGATCGTTAGAATTATTTGCGACAAACTGAATGCGCTGCGGGCCAAACTTCACAGTTTGGACCATTACCATTACCAAGTACCATTACCATTAGCGCGGGCAACAGTTCGAATCACAATCATCATGGCAACTCCATGGCAACACACAATGGACAGAAAGAGGAATTAATTAGATGTGGAGACAACAACAATGAGCGAACACAAAGTTCTAAATATGTTGAATTTTAATTCAAATGTTAATCAGTGCGGCTGGCGGACTAAAGTTGACAATACTTTCCTCCCCCACTCCCGGTGTTGGGTGTGTCGGGGGCGGGTGCGGGGTGGGGTAGGTATCGAGTGCGTGTTCTGCCCCAATGTACACGCTAAGCATAATGACACCTAGGGGGCGGTTCAGGGACAGGCCGAAGTACTTTCCCAGTTGTTGTGAAGGGCATGTAACAAGTGTTCCCCGTCTGGTTAAACGATAGCCGCTCCTCATTGTCGACCAGATCTCACATGACAATGCATTTCACGTCTGAATAAGTTCGAGGCTGGCTCCAATTCAGACACAACCCACCACCAGCACCACTCCACTCTTGGAGGTTGCACCTGTCGCCGCTGGGTGTGCGTGGGTCGATCCCGCTGCCCATGGCCCATTGTTGAGTGTTATTTAGGCGCGGCTCAACCTTAACGAGCCGCATCAGAGTCATGGATATGCAAATGCTAAAAGCTAACTTTTATTTTCAACTACTACATTGATTCGCGCAGCAGCGCAAGAATGCGATAACATTGCTTCAGTATCTGCAATGGGAAGACCAGAAATTATTGCATACCCAAGGGCTAAGACAAATCACTAGCAAAATCTTACAATCGTATAAGTGCCCAGGGTGAAGGGCAGAAATGGCTTGGCCACATATTCCAGAGGCTTCTGGGAGCGCAGCATGACAAACAGAATGTCGCGTTGTATGTAGACAGGTCGAGTATGCCAATCGTTGATATCAAAGGCGGCCTGTGACACTTCCATGGACTGCCAAGTGGATAAGGTAAAAGCAATTATTGAGATCTTTCGTAAAGCGAAACCCACCTGACTATAGACCAAAGTGCCGGCAAGACACCAATAGGAGAGCTGTATAAATGTGATGACCATAAAGAGCACAAATTTGGCGGCCACCTTGGGATCAGCTGCGGCCATGGTCTCAAATGTGGACATGGAAACCAAAGCAAAGCTGGCTATCATTTGTGTAACAAAGGAACCATAGAACACACGATTGTTCTTCTCCACAGTGCTAGGGAGGGAGGATAACATAATAAGTAGCTACAAGTACACTAAGAAAAATATTCAAAAATTCGGAAAATTCAGAAAGAAAAGAAAACGCATAGAAGGAAGCATCTCCGACTCCATAAAATGTATATATTCTTGATCAACATGACGTGCTGAGTCGATATAGCCATGTCCGTCTGTCCGTCCGTCTGTTTCTAAGCTATCGCCTCCCTCAGTTTTAAAGCTATCTTGACCAAACTTTGCAAAAAGTCTTTAAATACACATAGGCTGCACATTTGTCGGAATCGGCCGGATCGGATGACTATATCATATAGCTGCCATAGGAACGATCGGTCAAAAAACTAGTTCTAGTAAGAAAAACTTTTTTGTTGTCCATCGTAGCGTCACCAATCGTGGTATATATTAGTTTTATATGTTTCCACACAATTCTGGAAAAATTTATCAAAATCGGATGACTATATCTAGTATAGACTGCCATAGTAAAACTTGCACGATCTCGAAAAAGTTGCAAGTGAGAAAAACTTTTTTGTTTTCCATCGTAGCGTCACCAATCATGGTATATATAAGTTTTATATGTTTCCACACAATTTTGGAAAAATTTATTAAAATCGGTTGACTATAGCATATAGCTGCCATATAAACGGTCGTTCAAAAAACCAGTTCAAGTGAGAAAAACTTTTTGTTTTCCATCTTAGCGTCACCAATCTTGGTTAATATTAGTTTTATATGCTTCCACACAATTGTGGAAAAATTTATCAAAATCGGATGATTATATCATATAGCTGCCATAGGAACGATCGGTCCAAAAACTAGTTCTAGTGAGAAAAACTTTTTTGTTTTCCATCGTAGCGTCAACAATCTTGGTTTATATTAGTTTTATATGCTTCCACATAATTCTGGAAAAATTGATCAAAATCGGATGACTATAGCATATAGCTATCATAGGAACGATCGGTCTGAAAACTAGTTCTAGTGTGAAAAACTTTTTTGTTATCAATGGTAGCGTCTTTGAATAACTATTTTTTTCCCAAATCTATATATATTTCTCTGAGTGTACTTCACCTACCTTATAATGTGCTGATGAAACTTCACTATACGTCGAAATTCCTGATGGAATTGATCATCGTTCATCTGCAACTTGCCCAACTTGCGCATTTCAATGCATAAAATCTTCAGATTCAATGCTGTCTGCATAAAAGTGTGTATACCCAGGAGATCAATTTGCATTATACTCATCAGATTGTGATGCGAGGTAATGCACTGCCAAATATAGAAGAACCAATGAGCTGTGGGATGTTCATCAGCCCGATGCCAGTTGTATGGATAATTCACATGAAAAGGCAAATCTGTATTGCCCACCAAGGGTTGCATACAAATTGCCACATTGAACAGCGACATCAGTACTAAAATATTGATAAAAACGCTGGATTCAGCCAAGTAACAGAGTCGCTGCCAATCCATGATCTCTGCATCATTGTTATGTGGTCTTAGTTTCATTTGATAGTATTCAAAATCCTCAATAACTTCGTCGATTTCGTTGGGACGCAAATGTATGTAGTAAATTTTGGTGTAAATCAGCGTAATCTTCAAGGAAAGTAAGAGTAAGGAAAGTATATGTGTGTGTGTGTGAAACAACTAACCCCAATGATCCAAACCATATCATCGCCCATATCAACAACATTCTTGGACTCATGCACTGCACTAATGACCGCAATGAGAAAGAACGTTAAATTGCCCAAGACAAAGAAATGACATTGCCGATACTGAGGATTGGACGACAACTTCTTGTTGGGATACAGGAAAAGTAGACTGCAAATAAATAGTTGAAGTTAGATACTAGATTATGGTGTTATGCAACAACATACATCAAGATCGCACGATGGTAATGCAAAACAAGACGCGGCGGACGCGACTTCTGCCTAAGCACAGACAGAAACTCATCAAAGAAGCCGCGCACCAGGCGTAGATTTGATTTATAATCAGCGTTAGACATAGAACTGAGACTGCAAGCTAGTAGGCTGCGGTTTTGCTGCTTTTATACACACGCACCATAGTCGATGCAGAGTTCTAATTATAATGATTATTATTTGCATATGATGGCAAAACGTTTTAAATGGGGCAACGCCCCTGAAATAGTTAGCCAGGCTATGATTTCATTAAATTGCACTCATCGATTGTTAAGGATAACTATTACTCACTCCCTATTTAGCTATTAATTATATATATGTACATTAAGTCGAAATTTGTTACATAAGAATTTTAAATCATTAAATTTTCTGCCTTAACAAATTCTGTATATTTTAGAGAAATGTTTGAAGAAAGACAAAGTTCAGAGATTTATGATTTAATTTAATAATTTATCATTAAAGAATTAGACATTTTACAAAAAGTAAAGAAAAGTCGACACAATGGGCGCGTTCCCCAGAGATACTTGATTACTGATCATTTTAAAAAAATTGCTTTTATTATTTAACATATTTTTGGGGGTCTTCTTAAGTTGACGTTTTGAAAAGCAGCAGGTAAATATCATATCAAATACAAGAGGAATAGATGGGCTACGTGAATTACCAAGAAATATATCATTGATCAGGGAGCAAGTTTTTATGCTGAACACGGCTAATGATATTTACCTTAGACAATAATATTTGTGGGATGCAGTTTGCTCGCGAGGAGCAATCATTGCATATTACTTTACGACGCTCTAGACAATAACGTGACTAATATAACGATCGGAAGCAGTCGACCAAAAGTTCCACAGGAGTTCGACGTTGATACTCTTTTCATTATAAATTAATGATAACACAGTTAAACTTTATTCTTATGTTAAATTTAAATCTATCTTTACTTAACTGAAGTAGGTTTTAATTGGTCTAGCTTACGTTTTAAATTATAAAATAGCATTACATGGATTTTTCCAGTTAAGGGGTTATCTCTAGTTAGGAGCCCTAAAAAATGAGGGTTTTCAAAAAATTAGCCTGATACAACTTCTAAATTTATAATATGTAAACATATTTTGGTAACTTTGAAGAGTATTAAAAAATTGTTTATTTGTAAAAATAACAGTTTTTGAAGCTTCTACACCAGATCTCCAGGAACCCCACACAAAAAGGGGTTTTGCGGTTACCACTATATCTCTGAAGTGGATCATCTGAAATGAAAAGGCCAAGCAGATTTCGTTAAAGAAATGTATAATCTTGTAATTAATCAAAGAAATAAGCAAACAAAAATAATTTGACATAATGGCGGCCTCTCAAAAAAAATCTTTTTTTGTCATAATTTTAGCCTTAAATTGTGCAAAAAAAAAAATTTTATCGGTAATAAAAAAGCTTCGATTAAGTACTAGAAAATATAGTTCAGAAGACTGTGTAATAATTTGAAAAAAAAGTTTTCAGAAAAACAAGTTTAAAGTTTCAGGGTTACTTTTAAAAGCTCTGACGCGTCGCTACAATTATCTTTAGAGTGTTTACTTAAATAAATATATATTTCGGAAATGAAATAAAAAAAAATAGGTTTTTGTAAATTCTACCTAGTTTTTCCAAATCCGTGGACATTAAACAGATCCAACCAGATAAACTGGATCAGTAAGACTCCCTTCTTGGAAATTGTTTTGAAAATGGCGCAAAGCACTCGTCCTACATTCAGGTTGCTTACTTCATAATTTTGTAAATTATTTAAATGCTGCATTACGTCAGGAGATTTTGATAATTTGAATCTAAGTTGGTAAAAGTGAATTTGACCATTTTAGTGCATGATTTTAAGTCAATCTGTAGTTTTGGATTAACTCTCCTTTTTATAATAATAAAGTGAAATTCCTTAGCTTTAAAATAAATGTTTTCAAACAGTTTTAAGATTTTTTTAAACGAAGTTATAGCATTTTGAATACTTATTACAAATTTAAACAAAAAATTACGCATACACATTGTGGTTTTATATGGGAGGTTAGGGTGGCCCTGATTGGATCCTTCCAAATTGTTGGCTGAATGTTATGCTTGCCACTATTATGAAATGATTATGATTAATTATTTTTACCAAATTTCAGGACTGTAGCTGTATTTTTTTGAATTTATGGAATACATGTTGATGCGCAGCAGAGAAAATTCGATCCCGTCCCGTTGCGATCTCGAAAACAAATTTTTCATTCAATTCCGTCCAACATATTGAAAATTGATCACGAACGCAAATATTGAAAATCCATCAGGTCCCGTTCCCAACCTATATCGGGAAATTTGAAATTTTGCAATGTTTCTATAAAATAACATTTTATTCAGAAATGACATTTATTGACTTAGATAAATTAACGACAAATTCTACGAACATAAAAGCTGAAAAATCGGGATCATGCCTTTATTCTGTATCGATCCCAACCTTGAATTTGAAATACTGTCACATCAAAAACTCTTGTCTCTTTCTTTATCGTATTATTCCAGCTTGACTTAAGTGATACAATAAAGACTATAAGATCCGATTATCAAGTAGCGGCGACCTTGAAGAATGGAATATTATTAACTAAGTATAACCAAAGATAAGCCTATGAAATCAATCAATTGTAATCAAAATTGGCTTAAGGGGGCAGTCTACTGTGCCAAGGTAAAAAACAGACCGATGCCTCGTACATTAAATTAAACCGTCGGAAAATCGGCCTGTTTTCCCTTGGCACAGTATACTTCCCCCTTAAAAGGACTCATCTTATTGAAAGGTTCTAATATTCTCGCAAATGTCAACTCTGCTTGAACATTTGAAGAGAAAAATTTGGATATATGTACCCTTATATATGTGTGGCTACTCTCCGCAGATGCTATGTGGCGTTCAATGAACCCACCCGCTAGTTTCGCGTGACTCCGATGCCCATTAGATCATCGGTATCATTAGGAACAATGAATAATATTATGTTTAAATTCTGTTTATTCACAATTTTTGAAGCGTATAGCAAAAAAAACATGGCTCAGAGTTCAATCAACTGGCCCCCTCCCAACCATCCACCCATCCATCCAGCCAATTGCCAATTGCCTGTAAGTTCTCACTTATTTGGCATTTGCATGAAATTCCTATAAACTCATGTTGAGTTATGTCTTAATCAGGCATCTGTGTATGTACGTGGCCTGCAGGCGCAAAGGCGACAACTCTTAAATACACACATAAATCCCAATCATAAAACACGCTTTACATCCGTACATTATTCAAATTTCCCCAACACACTTTCGGGATCGCGATCAGGTTCTGGGAAACAAGTTGCAGGCGTGTAACGGCGCTTAGATTGCCAACTGGACATCCGTTGTCGTGTCGATTGGTGTTGCTGTTTAGCAAGGCCATTGGAATCAATCTAGGATTAGGCGCTGGCGGTGGCAAGTTCACGTAACACGAGCCATCGCCGCAACACAATTGGTGGGCTGTTGACTCCGCTGGGGCGTAATAAAGTGCTTTTTTTTATGCCTAACCATATAATGGCCTCATAATGGCATAACCATTAAAACAAATTGATATCAATTTAGCAACAAAATATATATATGCACAGGCGGCGGTAGTTGCATTGAACTCCCCACTCCACCTCCCCGGCAGAGCCCCAAGCGGAGCACACACACACAAACACACACACATAGTTGCCTTGCAGCTCGCATCTGTTTCTATTTCGATGGCCAATAACAGTATAGACCAGTTCCCAGTTGGCAAAGCGCCGTTTGATGCTCTAATTTATACAGCATACTGATGAGTTGACCGCTGCGACTGCGAATTGTTCTCCAAAGGCGGAGTGGTCACGAAAAAGTGGCTTCAGAACTGGTGAAGCACACCTGACCAGATGCAGCCGCACACACACACACAAATGGAAATATTTGTAGCGGTTAGCGTTTAATTGAAATGCATTTGGCTTGTTGGCTGTCAATCAGACAATCTGTGGGATGCCCAGGCCTAAACCAGAGGGTTAATGGAGTTATTGTCCAATGCAGGATGCATGACACACGCGACCCTCTTAGCCACACGCAGCACTCGACCGTTATGGCACCCTGCGGCTGCCTCCACTGATCAAATAATTAAACCTGCCCTGCATCCTCGCCAGCCACATGCCCCGCCGAACCGTTACTGAGCACATTTTCATGTTTATTGCCGGCAATTGATAATAAGTACGAGACCGCAGAGCAGCACAAGCATTTTTCAATCGTTATTTATGAATACAATTGCAAGTTTGTTTAGCCAGAGCGAGCACACGTATCAATAACTAGCTCCTGCTCCATCCCCAGCCCCAGACAACTGAACTGGTTTCTTCGCTCAATGTCCATGGAGATCAGACAGGCAGCCGGCTTCAACTCGGGCTACGCGGACGTGTGCCGAAAGTTTGCATAAGTTCCAAGTTTGCTGGACCTGGGACATGGTACTGGCGACTGCTGGCTTCTTTTTACAGTTAAAGATTTATGGATCATGTAGTGGAAAATGCCAACAGATACGCGGGTAATTGTGTGTAGGTAACGCAGCGCGAACTCTTACAGAAAGCCAGAGGCAGACATCATCTACATAGATTTCGATTTAGATTTCAAATCGTAACCGTTACCTCAAAAAAAAAAAACAACAACACACACACAAAACTAATTCGTAAAATCAATGGGTCATAAAAACCGAAGGGGACACTTTAGTTAGAATCGTTTATGGTTCGATAATGTGAAATAAAAACCCAAAACTTTCTAAATAACTAAAAGAAAACCAACAACAACAACTGCGACTACAACTGTAAATGCTGCTTTAGCTAATAGTAAATAGTTATATGCATTTGATGCAGCGTCGCCAACTAAAGCATAATTATTGCCTTAGCCAAGATTGGGAATAGAGAGACTAAGACCGCAACGAGCACGTTCGCAGCCGTCGCCAGCCAAAGGAGATGCCAATTTTTTGTATACTCTGGCCAAAAGGGTATATGAATTTTGATCAAACATTTTGCCACACGCTAAATGAATCAATTGGATTGAAGTTCAGATATAAGCTGCTTATGTACTAGTTTTTGCTGGTATTTTATGATAAATCACTCAAGGGTAATTTATTTCATATCATTTCGAAACGAAACAAATAGTTCAAATAAGTATTTGGGTCTGCTAGCTGGATTCACAGCATATCACTCATACGTCGTGTTGTCCTTGCCCACATTTTTAGTTTTTAAGGAGAAGGCGCAAACTTGATTTGCATTCATAACATTTGACATAAGCTGCCATAATTATGGACCATTCGTTATACGTAGCAAAAACTTCTTCAATCGGACCAATAAACCTGCATGATTCTAAAGCTGCAACCGCTGAATCTTATTCTGGCAAGAATTTTTAGCAGCAACCGCTGCATCTTATTCGTGCAAGAGCATTTGATATAAGCTCGAAAAATTCTTAAAATTTTACAGCTTTTAAAATGATAGAGAAATTTCCGTGAGGAAATTTTTATACTGCGTACGTTTCGTATACGCAATTTTTGTAAAATATTTGAAACAATTTGGTAGAGGTTAACACACAAATTTAATTTTATTTGTTATGTCAACCCTAAAAGCAAGAATTAAGAATATTAAGAATTAAGATTTCTCATGGTGTCTTAACAGTGTCTTACCCTTATGTACAGTTGGGGAAAAAATAATAGCACCACTCTGACACGTTTTCTTATTAATCAAAAACCAAACAATAAGTCGTGCGATTTTTGAATTATTTTGTTTTTTATTGCTGTTTATTCCTATAGTAAAAGAGTAGTACTGCCCTTGAAATAGTTATCAATATTTTGTTTTTTTTTATACCCTTGCAGAGGGTATATTAAAATTGTCACGATGTTTGTAACGCATAGAAGGAAGCATCTCCGACCCCATAAACTATATATATTCTTGATCAGCATGACGAGCTGAGTCTATATAGCCATGTCCGTCTGTCCGTCTGTCCGTCCGTCTGTTTCTATGCTATCTCCTCCCTCAGTTTTAAAGCTATCTTGACCAAACTTTACAAAAAGTCTTTAAATACACATAGGCTGCACATTTGTCGGAATTGGCCGGATCGGATGACTATATCATATAGCTGCCATAGGAACGATAGGACCAAAAACAAGTTCTAGTGAGAAAAACTTTTTTGCTTTCCATCGTAGCGTCACCAATCGTGGTATATATTAGTTTTATATGCTTCCACACAATTGTGGAAAAATTTATTAAAATCGGATGACTATAGCATATAGCTGCCATATAAACGGTCGGTTCAAAAACTAGTTCTAGTGGGAAAAACTTTTTTGTTTTCCATCGTAGCGTCCTCAATCTTGGTATATATTAGTTTTATATGCTTTCACATAATTCTGAAAAAATTTATCATAATCGGATGACTATAGCATATAGCTACCATATAAACGGTCGGTCAAAAAACTAATTCTAGTGAGAAAAACTTTTTTTATATCAATGGTAGCGTCTTTCAAGAACTGCAAGGGTATTTAAAACATCGGCGTAGCCGATGTTAGCCCTCTATTTGTTTATGGGTAAAGTGCAAAAAATAGCAAACAAAATAATAGCATCACTTTTGCATTCTTCCTTGAAACCGCTACATTTCGCAGAATTACTTTAATGAAAAGCACGTGGTTACGAGATTTGACATTGAGTTTCTTATTTTGATCATCAAGAGTAAAGTAAATCAATACCAAAGGGTCGTGAAAAACACAGCAGTGCGGAAAAGCGACATATTATCAGAATCAAATTTATATTGAATGGAAAATCACGATTGGTTGGGTATTTAAACAAAATTATACGAAATGCAATTAACTAAAAAATACAGAAATACGTGGACAAAAACAATCCCTGTCAAGGTCCTTGAGCCAGCATAACGAAACTTTGAATTAACGAAGATCAGGTCGCTAAAAACTAACACAATCTTAGCTATAATAAACAATTATCTTTAAGAAATGATTTTAGTAATTTTTGGAATTTTAAGTTCATATTTGAAAAATTAAGCTATTATTTTTTTCCATCATATTTTATAAAAACCCTTAAAAAGGTTGAAAACGGTTTTCTTTTCTAATTTTTAAGAGTCGTTTCCTTCTACACACATATTGATAAGTTTCTAAATTTACAGATGTACTTGCTTGTAATTTGCTTGTAGGGGTGGTGCTATTATTTTTATTCCAGCTGTACATAGATATGTGGATATGTTAAAATTATGTGATACTGTTTCTAAAAAAGTCTTCTAGTACTATCCTGCAAAACTTTTGTAGTACATATTAAACATTTTTGGAAAGGTTCTTGCATTTTTTAATAAAACGTTATAGTTTTTAGATCATTTTTTTTCTATATTAATTTCTATTCTTCATATAGGTTACAATCTGACTAAAGAAAAGCTAAAATAATTTTTAAAAGAGTGATAGAAGTATAGTTTTGATCACTTTTAAAAATTTCGATACATATTTTAAACTAGCCGTTAGAGTGATGTTTAGACACAAGTAGTTGATCGTAGCGAAATTCTTCCTTACGCAAATGAAATATTCATCCAAGTTGCTAGAGTTGCTACATTGAGCTGATATTTACTCTCAATGTCATTTTAAACACAGAGAGTGATTTTTTCCCACAAAATCAAAAGAGTTTGTAAAGTCGTTTCAACTGCAAGGGTATATACACTTCAGTGCGTCAATGTTAGCTTTTCAATATGATTTTCTGGTAGTGCGTTTTCATTGCCTTCGACTTGCAAGTGCTTAACTGTTTTTAATTGAAACCAGTTTGTTGTTATTTTAGTTTTAAAAAAAAAAAAGAAAAAGAAACAATCCACCGCCTTATATGTTATAACTCGCTTATGTCAAACAGATTGTGTGTGTAATTTGAACAAACGGCTACCATAACTCAACTCTATTTCAACTCCAGCTCCGCCTGGGCGACACACACGCATAGACGTTGACGCTGGCCGCAGTCTTTTGGAAAGTTTTCACTTGTTCTAGTTTAATTTTCACCGCAACTGCAGCCGCTGCACTCGGGTGTGACTAAAATGGGTAAATTGTTATAAATTAAGCTGAACAAATGACAAATGAAGATCTCCAAATCGTAGGTTAAGCTCTTATCAAATTGGAGCGAAGACAATGAGCCGTAAATCTGGCAGACGCCAAGCGTCCATCGAACGAATGGTTCCCCCCTCCCGCTCTCTCTCTTTGGTCCAAAGAGGCGTTAATTAGTCAGCAAGCATTTTCTTATACAATTTGTCAAAACAAACTTATACTTTCGAGATATAAGAGCGGAAAGCTAGAAGGTAAAAAAAAAGAAAAACTCGTTTGAGAGCCACCAAAAGTTTTCGCTAGCTTCCTCAAGCTTCAGCTCTAATGCTGCCAGTGGCAGTCGCTTCAACGACGGCGACCTTGATAGACGTGTCTAGCGGTTGGTAAAACGTGAAGATTTTCAATCCCAAGAAGAACGGAGAAAGAGTCGCACAGATCCGTATCGTAGATAGTCGCAGTCGCAGTCGTCGCATTAAGCTTTCTAATAAACAATTACAATAAATAATTATAATGCAGTTGTTTTGTCTGGCACGAAGTGTTTCAAAAATGTGGCCAGAAATTATGGAAAATGTGCAAAATGTGTAGAGCAAAAGAAATGTGTGAAAAAATGGCAGCAAATGCAAAAAGCAGTTAACAACTCAGCGAGTGTGAAAAATCATCCTTCAAATAAAAAAAAAAAAAAAACAAAAACACAAACTAAAACACATCTTGGCCGGGCTGGTGTTAATTTAATTCAACATTTTCCACTTGAGCCGTAAGTAAGAGTTCCTTCTGCCCTCTGGGGCTTATCAGAGCATTGCCAGTTAGAGTTTAGGTCACTGGGCACGGGGCAAGTCTCTTTTTTTTTTTGTTTTTTTTTTTTTTTTTGGAGGAGAAAGTAATTTGCTTTAGTTGAAAATTGAAAACTCCAGGCTAAGTCATGTCTCATGCAAACACCCGGCCATTGCCCAGTTTAAAATCTCTGAGAGAGCCAACTCCGTTCAGTGCACTGTCGTAAATTAGTTTTAACAACTATCCAAAAACCGTTGGCTTGGCCAGCCAGTCAGCCCTACACAACAATAAGCTGGCTTAAAAGCATAAGCATAAGTACATATTAAAGCACATTAAGGCGGCGAGCAAATGATGCGCTCCTCTGGCCACACAATGGACATGAAGCGGCGCCGCTAAAAAAAAAAAAAAAAAAAAAACTAAAATGTAAAGCGGAATAAATTTGAAATTTGTTATTATGTTGGGATGGGTGCTGGTTGGCGTGTTCTAAGTGTTAGGAGTACGCCGAGTGTGACGTCGACTGCACTCGGAAGTGTAGCTCCCAGCTACACAGACAATGGAGCTGGTGCAGCCAGCCAGCAGCAGTAGAAGCTGCGTGCCGCTTGTGATTGCCCAGGTTACAATGCGTTCTGGTGCATTTTTTGAGATACCCTTGGTAAAAACAATAAGAATATTAGACAATTTAGTTTCTAAAAAAGGTTTCCAGAACTTTTTTTTTTTAAAAAGTTTGGATTCCAGTTTTTTAAGAACTTATATAATTTTCTATATATTTCATGATCCTGATACCCTGATCTCTAAAATATAAAAAATAAGGCACTATTGAAAAAAATCGAAAAGTATATGATAATGAGGTCCATTTCACTATTGTTTAGCGTTTTAAATAGGTTGATAAATTGTATGCGCTCTCTTCAAAAAATATATGTTCTTATTTTTACCGGTTTTAAGGGCAATAATTTTTGAACTATCTATGAAAATAAGCACCAAGAGAAAGAAAGAGAAACTTCTACAACATTTTAGAGGTTTTCAAGCTAACAAATTTTGTGGAGAACCCAAGGAATACCAGCGATTCGGTAAAAATTAATGTACCAATTTATTTGTATATTTTTCGAAATTTTGGAAACGTTTTGTTTGGTCCAATAATTCATTGCTGTCTGCAAATATGTGGTTCGTCTTTCAGTTTGGTCGAAATAAGCGCCACCAACTTTTGCTTAAATCTTGTAAACTTTTAAAAAACCTTTCAACTCAACTTTTGCGAAAATTTTCGAAAAATGTTAATATTAAGGAAAAGGATTAGGGACCGATTTCCCATCTTCTAAGAAGATGCTTTGTGTCAGATATAATTTAATTGTGCTCTGTTATTTGTTAGTTTATGTAACAGATAGTGCTATGAAGGAGATAAAAGCTAAAGCTTTTAATAAAATTAATGGAAAGGTGGTTCGGTTGGCTTTTACGTTCACGAGGTTCTTTATTTAGACTTAAATTTTTAGAGAGTTTGGTTCTGGGAGTGGTTAAAGGGATTCAAAAAGCCTTAACCGAACCAGTTCTGAGGATGAGTAAAGTTGAAAGTTATCAGTCCTGTTACCGTTTTCGATTTCGATCTAATCATGCGGATTTGGAAGTGGCATGTGTTTTCGGGAAAAAAAACATGGTCATGATCAAAAAGCCCAAACCGAACCAGTTCTGAGGATGAGGTTATTTGAAAGTTACCAAGCCTGTTTTCGTTGTGAGTTCGATTAAATCATGAGGATTTGGAAGTGGCAAATGTTTTCGTTAAGAAAAAAAACGATTATGTTATTCGGCAAATATCTTGAAGTTTTCTTAAACTTCATTCGATTAAACTGGTGGCAAAATATTTTAAACGCATTTTCTAAGCTTTTTTAGAAAATAAAAAACCTGACCAATTTCGATCAATTTGAAAACGAGATTAGACCTGTATGTACTCCCAACTTGTTTCTAGTTACTGAAAAAACCTCAAATATATTATATGAGGAAGCCTTTATAATTTGTTCATAGGTTAAGAATGAGCCTATATTTTCGATTCTTTTTTAAGACTCGATTGACAGAATCAACCTCCTTAAAGAAAAGTAGAAAAGCGTAGATATAACAACAAACAAAAGTTATTATAGAACAAGTTGTCCGACTTTTAATTTTTCTGAGAATCTCAATGCTGCGTTTTTTTTTTCATCGTTTTTAATAAGAATTTCAGATAATACAGTTCTGAAGGTCATATTGCTCACTTACTTCAAAAAACACGTCTTCGCCTTATCATATTCTATCTTGTGAAAATTTTCACATTCAGGCCTGTTCTCGTTTCCGAATTCGATCAATCGGAATTGATAAAGGTTTTTATTTTCAAGAAACGATTAGAGAATTTGGTGAGTTAATTTTGCCAGCAAGATAGTCGAATAAAGTTAAATGCAAATATGAAGTTATTCGCCCAATAACACAATCGGTTTTTGGACACGGAAACATTCAGCAATTTCGATCCCGCATGATTTATTCGAAATCGAAACCGATTGATATTCCTCCGCATGAGATATTAATATGTCGTTATTTCATTTCACATGATCCACTTTTTTTTTACTTACTAAAGCGGCATATGTATCTCAGTTCTGCAGACGTTATCGTGTGAAAATCGTTTAACTTTCCTACAAATCGTCATAATTTGTGGTGTAATATTATTTGTGAAATGGTAAAATAAAAAGGTGGGAATTCTTCATAATCTTTATTTAATCGTTTGTTTTTGAGTTTTGACAGTCTTAAAGCAAGTGAGCGATTATTTGTTTATGTGAAGTAATGTGCAAGACCATGTTTTCTGAAGATGACAAAATTGTTCAACATTATAAGCCAATCTAATGGTGGATGGTGGATATTAAAAGTCTCTGCTGGCTTTGCTTCGGAATCAAACCTTTAAAAAAAAAGAAATTGCAACTAGATTTCTGATTCCTCAAGTCATTAATTTGGAAGGTTTGTTTTATGGTCCGTTTCAAGGAAGGGATTTAACTATAGCGACAGGAATAGAATGAATAATTTTTAACAGCTGGAACCTCTCTTTTTTTTTTTTTACCAATTTTTCTATAAATTAATTCAAACATGAGAGATTTTAAAATCTTTTAAACGCAAATAGGCCTGGACACCAAAGTTTCAGTGGGGCTTAAATCTGGGCTGCAAACCCTAATAATTTTTTCGGAGATCCGGTTCTCGGGTTCGAACCAAAATTTATCAATGGTTAAGGTTCAGAAATTTAAGGTTCAAGGTTTTTGTGATAAGGTTTTGGTTCGAACCTTGGTTCGTCCCAAATTTTTGCACATTTGTATAGAAGAGTAATTAACTTGTTAAGAATATAAGAAAAATTACAGATTTTCTGAATTTTTGTTTACTTGAACATACGAATTCAATTATTCTCAATTTAAATTTATAATTATTTTTTCTTTGAGCAATTGTTGGTCTATGCGACTTCTTTTATCAATAAAATTCCCGCTTGTACCTTTTTATGAACCGAACCGAAAATTTTGTTTCGAAACAGGTTCAGGTTCAACTATTTTTTTCACAAGAGGTTCGGACTAAGGTTCGGTAAACAGTAAAAGAAAAGTCGGAATTTCGGGTTTAAACTGGTTCGGTTTAAGCATGGTTTAAATAGCTTTTTAATAGCTGGAAGCAATATTTTTTATAAATAAATTCAAACATGGTGCTTAGGACGGGAATGAAATTATAATTAAAGCTCGGTTTCGAGATGGGAATAAATTGAATTGAAATTATGATAATACTTCCGCATTTCATGAAAATCAAACAAAATTTTTTTAAGAATTATTCCCCTTACCAGGGTATCAAGTCTTCGTCACTTCCATCTACCCAGACTACCCAACTCCTTTTTTTTGTATGATGATGGATAAATTTATGCACAGACTTAGAACAATGTGCACACACGCTCTTGCTTCGTGTTGCTTAATAATTAATGGATGTATGGAATATGGATGGAACCCCCTGGATAATATATGCAGTCCGAGTTCAATTACCTGTTAATTGAGTTTAGCTGAATGCACAAAAGTCAAGACCTCCGGCCCGGAGCCAGCACAGTCAGCAAAAGACTTTTTTCTCAGCATCATCATCAAAATCGCATCACCTTGTGCAGTTGTGCCACAATTCCAAATGGATAATATGGATTGGGCTGAAAACCAGGTCATTACTGCCATTAAAATCGTTTCGAAAAATGCATGAGGCAAACCGAGGCAAAGCCGTAAACAAATCAACAAAATAATATTGTTATATTTAAATGCCATAACTGTACAGCAGGTTGAGTGATAGATGGAGACTGGTCAATCAAAGACCGAAAAAAAAACACAAGCCAAACGAAATTTTACTTTCAAATTAGGCCGCAACTGTTGCTTTTTATCGCGCTTTCTTCTCATTCAGCAGCAGTCGCTGCTCGCACATTATGATTGTTTTTCTTTTGTGTTCTTCTTTTGAAAAGCCCAAGCACAGAACCAACCACCAGGCAGAAACAGTTAGGAGTCCCCAATAATTTTGTTGTTTTTTTTTGTGTGAAATATTTATGTAAATTGGCCGGGCCGAAAGCAGCTGCTAAAGTGCAACTGATTAGCGGTATAAACGAGGTACCGAGCGCAGAGCGCAATCGTAACGGTACCCCCCCATACAAACTCGCACGCAGCGTTTTCCCATTGCTGCGACGCACTTGCTCCACTGCTGCATAATTCCACTTTGTACACCCCGTTTGATAAGTATACACATACATATATGTGTACCACAGAACGAGTTTTAATTGCAACATTTGTTTAAATGTTGTCCGTTAGTTGGCGCTGCTTAACGACACCGACACCAACTGGACGTGGACGTGGTTGTTTAGATGCTGCTCCATTTACGAAGCCAAACAATTTCTGCCTCATTATGGTGTGTTGCCCAAAGAATGTCAACCGGCTTGGGGGGAAAATGTGGTCTTGGTTTATTTGTTTAAATTAATTGACGGTTGCTCTTTACCCCCTCCCGCCTCTTGCAGTTTAAACCCAGTGAAGCTATGTTGCTGCTAAGATGTGGCACCAATCCTTACCGCTGCTGCTGCTATTACTCCACTGTCAAGCCACGCCCATGGGGGCAGGCGCCACCACCTCCGTCAATGACAATGCCCATCCAGTTGACGATTTAATGCCAGCCAATTTACTGTTAGAGGATTTGCAACAGCCTAACGGGCAGCTAATCAATCTGACAAGGCATCACGATGGCGATATCTTCCATACGAATGGTGAGTAAGAAAGGTGCCCAGTTATTCCAGGTGGTTCTGTGTCTGTCTGGCCTTCTCAGCGTTGACAGGCGTCAATCCTCCAGATAAGCACCGACCAGTTTTTGGGGATTCTGTCCGCGCTTGTTTGTGTGTATGTGTGTATTGTGACGGCTTAAGTCAATCCATCTTTCTCTGTCTAGGCATCTCCAGTGCTTGCAATGCGGACACCTGCATCGGTCTATCGAGCGGTACGGCGGGTCTGGTGCGTTTGCCCAGTGACGGCAATGCCAACGGTAACTAATGGATTACCATGGAAAGTTTTCTTAGTTTTTGTCATAATCCATGTGCCTTCCCATAGATGGACTGGGTCAGGCCTCAGCCTCGCTGGCTGGCGGTCAGTTGGAATTGCTCACGCGACGCCTGAAGCTACAGCAAAGAGGAGGAGGAGGAGGAGCAGGCGGAGTCGGGCAAGAGGATGTGGGTTGCTCTTGCCGTTGCCTGCCTTATTTGCGCGCCTACCGCGAGGATCTGGGCATTTGTGTGGACGACATCCACGGTAAGTTGGCAATCAAGTATCGCGGAAGCAAATAATTAGACAGCGACAGCCAATTCATATCACAAAAAAAAATTGTGTGCTCCATTTCGTGGCATGTCTCCTGGGAGTCGTTCCCATCTATTGTTTTGTCATATGCCTTCAAGTTGTTTGGTGGCCCCCCACACACAATGGTTGCTCAACTCCGATGGGCGCAAAAGAAATGCCGTAATAACAGCAGCAGCAACAAAATTGTGATTGTTCAGGGCTGCGCCGGCGCACAGAATGAAAACGAATCGTGACGCAAACCCCCAAAGGGGGAAGCCAAGGCGAACAAAAATATGTTGTTATTATTGAACAAATCGTTTGCTGTTGATGAAAGGAAACTTTCGCCGGCGGTAGCGTAAACTGCGATTCCGATTCCGACAGAAAGTAAAAACAGCAGCAGCCACCGAAATAGTTTCAATTGTTCGCTGTTTGGACGCGGCTTATCAATAAGCGTCGATGTTATCTTAGTCGCTCATTGAAACTTTCCCATTGTTTGCAGAGTGCTCCCTGTCGCCCTTTGTCAGCGGCTCATCGTCGGAGAAAATTCCATTTGTGTTTTTGCCCCTGCGCGGACAAATAATTTATCCCAGTCGAGAGATCAGCTTTCCCAGTAAGTAAAATGGTTATGAACAAGCCCAACAGATATTTTGGTCAAGGCTTGTCAATTTGTGTTTGGGATTAATTTTTTGGTAATTTATACCGTCTCTTGATTTACATTTAATCCGATTTGCAGTATTTATGGCTTTTTAGAATTTAGGGAATTGAAGGTAAAACATCATTTTTTGGATTTGCCAGAGTTCGCATATCAATGCAAACAATAAGCTTAAGCAAATCCTAAAGCTTATCAATCGAAATAGACACTAAGTTCCGATTGCTCATCTTCTAGATAGCTGTCTGTAGTGTCAGATAAACTTACAAATAACAGCAAAATTCATGTTCATCTGACACAGGTTTCATAGAATCTAGTAATCGAATTTATTCATCCAAGTTTATTTTGAAATGCAAATGCTTATTTGAAAATCTCTAGAGGTTTCCAGGGCATTGTCTATTAGGTACACTAGAGCGATCTTTTTAATGCAAAAATGGAATATCACACCCTCTTAAAGGATTATTTTTGTTATATAGTTAATAAAATATCAAACAGATGAATTTGATTTTCAGTTTTAGGGGGCGCGACGAGAACATTTTGTTTTAAGGCCTTTACTCAGATGAGATTAAAATGTAGTTTTTCACAATACTTCATATAAATAGAAACACTTTCAAGCAGCTAGAAATATGAATACTTTTGAATAGCTTCCTTATTTATATAAAGTATTGTGCCAAACTAAGGAATCGAACAAAAAGTATAATTGCTGAGAGAGATTACCGATTGCTAGGTCAGCTCACCTCTGTTGAATTCATTTACATAAATATCAACATGATATTAACAATGTAACGGACTACTTATAATAAGATTAAGATTGAATTTTATTAGTGTGCGAGTATTTTTCGATAAAAAGAACGAAAGCCACTGAATCACTTAAGGGGGTCTTCTACCTTTGAAAAATTTTTGTTTGTTTTTTTTTTGTGTTTTGCAATATTATTATAGCTTGGACATTTCTTTTTCATCTACTTTAAAAAATTCAAAATAATTTAGCAGATAAAGCCATTTTAGTGGAGCAATGTTCTTCCTAATGTAAGTATTTCTACGTATGAGTGATAACACAGTTTTTAAAAACTTGTCGCGCTTTTAAAATTTAACTTTTTGAACTTATATTTTTTACCACGTTAAGTACACATCGTAATCTTACGCATAAAGGGGCGTTAGTATGACCATAAGATGTTTATACAAAAAAAGAACGCTCTTATGTAAACGTACTTTCTTAAATTCACGATATTGTGTAGCAATATCATTGTAAAAGGTTTTGATGGTTTTTATACTCTGTATCGAAGGCACGATGCAAATATTATTTTTGCTTATGTGACCCCACACTTTAAAATTAGCAGTTATATATAAACAGGTACAGAGTATATTACAGTCACCTTTTTAACTTGTGTTGTGGCTGAATGTTAAAGCTTTTTCAAATTAAAAAATCAATTGGATAATTTTGGACAAATTATCTAATGGGACCATAAATCCCGAAATTGAGGGCAGAATTTGTAAAAGCCAAAAATACTGCTAGTTGGACTTTCAGTCTTAACTTGAAAACAAGTGCTGAAATCTGAAACCAGTTTTGAAATTTATTAGCCCAAACCAAAATGTCTGTTAGCTGGTGTCAGTAGGAATTTTGTGATTAAAACTTTGTCAATTGACACATACACAGACATCCATACGCCAGTGTGTGCGGTTACAGGTGCCCAGTATTTGGGCTCCAATGGCTGGTCGGATTTGCGTAATCCCATCGACACGGACTATCCATTTCGCATGTTTCGCGATGAGGGACGCAGCTTTTTGCAATGGCTGGGCGAGACGGATCTGCGCCAGAAGATGCAGGGTCGTCTCATAGTGGTGCATCTGGTTTGTCGGGATATGACGGTGTCGCTGAATGCCACCAAGAAGGGAGATCATATAATGCCCCCCAAGAATGTGCATTCTCCTTGTGTGGCCTTTCGCGTTAATGGCAGTCCGGTGAAATATTCCCACAGTAAGTGAAGCTCATCTAAAGAGTTTTTTCGATTTATGGTGTAACTTAACCAATTTTTTAGATGTACCAGAGGTGTTTTTCCAGCCAGCCAATTCTACCACCCTGGCCTCTACCTCCGATGGCATGACCATGCGAGAATATGTGGTAATTGGCATTTGCAGCCTTCTACTGGGCTTGATCTATGTGGCCTCAGTATTTCTGTATTTGTACATGAAGAAGCGCAAGAGTCGACGTCATAATTCGCGCAACTCTTTGGACAACCTGGCCAATGATATTAATTATCCAAAGAACGATCAGGTCACCTATGGAGCACCCTTCAGTCGGGTGGGCAGCATTTATTCGGCCAATAGCATGGGTCTGGGCAATGGCAACGAGTCGAACACTCGTACCAGCATGAGCAGTTTGAAAGAAGATCTCGGCATAGTCAAGAATAATCCTCTGCTACAGCATTTTCCCCAACTGAGCGAGAGGGAACACAACTCGGGCTTTGCCAGCGATATATCCAACTCGAATTCCGAATGTGAAATGGAAGAGAAGATCAAGGTGAGCATTATATAGGAGTTAAGTGTCCTGCAGCGTAGGCTTAGTTTTTGGTATTCTTTCACTGCAGACTTCTGTACTGGTACATCCACAGTTAAGCAAATCACCCAAGCCCGGAGGAAGTAGAACGGAGAATATCTCCTTGGAGGCAGATGACTTTCTGCAGGATAATGAGTGTTTGCCCATAGAGAATGTGGCCGTGATTGAGGATCTAATGAGTGAGGAGAAACTGGAAAGCCTTCGTGCCATGGTTAGTGGTAATGTAAGGAAAAAGCTCTACTTTAATCCGGCCTACTTTGAGCCACATCTATTGGCGGTAAGTCAGCTCATAATGTTAAACAAACTCAAGTGATTGAAACACACCTTTTTTAGGAGCCACCTCAAGCTGCCATAGAGTTTTTGCAGAAGATTCGCGAGGTCATTGCTATAGCCAAATATAAAATGGCCGCCAAACGTTATCAGCCTTCGCTTAACATCATACCCGAGGAGGCTCCTCTGGAGACCAAAAGCTCTCCCACCAAGTACAATATACCACTGCAGGAAAATCTATCCACCAAGGGAATGGGCGATAAGCGAAACAGCATCGAACAGTGGCTACAGAGTGTGCCCAATACGGAAACAGCTGCGGCACAAAAGACCTACCCTAAAAAGAATAGCGGTTCACCCACCAAGGGTTCACTGCGCAGAGAAATCTCAGCCCCAAAGGAACGACCACCACCACCTCCCCCGCACAAGCCCAAAACCGAAGCGCAAGCACAGCTTAGCAAGCTGGAGCCTGTAAAACCCAAGTCACCACTTGGTCACTCCTTTGACAGCTATACGGCCTACTCGGCGTCCGCCAATGTTTATGGTTTTGCCGAAACGGGCGGTGAGATCTACAACAATCCCAAATTTATGTTGGCCGACTCACCCGCTGCCTCTATGCGCAGTTGCTCTAGCCATTCCAAGTCTTTGCGTAAGCGGGGCGAGGTACTGGATCAGTTTGCCGCTGCCAACTCTACGCCCACCTCGCTCAACTCCTTTGATCGTCAGCACTACAATATGTTGCGCAATATGAAGCCCACGGAGATCATTTATGACTCTCTAAAAAGGGAGTATGCGGCACAAATTCCTACGCCAGACTACGATAGCACCATTGAGAAGAAGATCAAGGAGATCTACAGTAGCACCCAGAGCAGCATACCCTCAGTGCCCACGCCGGACTACAGCTCGCTGAGTCGCAAATCGCTCAAGCAATTCCAGCCGGATTCGCCCATTTATAGACGCAAGTCACCGCAATACTTGATAGTGGACTACGAGACTGACAGTCTGGAGCGTCTAGAGCCCAGCAAGCGCAAAAGTTCGCACTCCTCCAGTTCACCCTCCTCCGATGTCAGCTCACAGCTGAGCCCCAGTCTAAGCACCGCCTTGCCTTTAGAGGAGGAAATGGAGATCAGTCACACAGTCTATGATCGCTTGGGTGGATTTCGCAAGGAGGGTGAAATGAAAAAGCGACCGCATCAAACGCAACAGCGACACAAAGAAGCCGCTGCCCGCATTAAGTATGACACTCCCTTTCGGGGTAGCATGACCATAGAGGTGGAGCATGAACCACCCTCCGATCTGGAACGTACAGATAGCGATCAGTTTGAGCCGGATACGTTGGATCGCAAGCCCAAGAAGCAAAGTTTTTGCGACATCAATAACTGGGAAAGCACGGGACGTCAGCAGCCGGGCTCAAATGAGGATTTCAATCAGATTAATTCGTTGCCCGATTTGAGTCGCCAGTTAAGTCCTACGCCTCAACAGACTGGCACACCCCGCACAGCCTCGTTTATACTGAAAGCTAGTAACTCCTTCCGAAATCTGCGAGAGATTTATGAATCCCCACTAGCCGTGCAGGACAGCTGCAAGTGTGAAAAGCGCGAAGCAGCGTTAGCGGCAGAGGAGGAAGGTCGTATACTTACGCTAGAGGCCAAGCATTCGCGACGCCAGCGGGGACTGCAAACTTCACCCACTTTATCGATGGTGGATATGGCAAGGGTGAATAAGACCACCATAACCATATCCTCGCCCAAACCTGTCGAGAAGCAGCAGCAAAAAGCTGATGCTAATAAGTATGGGCGGGGTCAGAGTTCAGTAATAGTGGGCCATCGCAATCAACATTACTGCCCACCGCTGGTGCAAAGCAAACGTCCTCTACCGCCGCCCCCACCACCAACCACCGAAAATCATTCACCGGAAGAGGATGCCTTTAGCCTGCACAGTGGTACCACCGAGGTGACGGGCGTTTCGGAATTTGAGAATTCCTGCAATAATACGCTCTCCAGCGCTATTTCTGCCACCACCGAGGAGCGTTGTCCGGCCAAGCAAGCCAAGGAGATTGCTGCCCAGCAGGAAGCCGACTACGATAGCATGTACCACAAGAAGATCAACAGCCTGCGCAATGACTACAGCCTCACCAAGTATCTCAATCGACGCAAGACGCAAACGCGTGAGGAGGTCAACGATAATCAGGATCAGAAGCCCGAGGCCGAACTGAAGAACGCCAAGAATCTTAAGGAAGTGGATCTCAATCAGTTCGATGCCTTGTCCATCAGTTCACGCTCGAATAGAAGTAGCAGCCACCTCTCCGAGCGCACCAAGGAGATGTATCGCAATGCGGGTGTTCCCGTGGGCATAGCCTATCCCCAAAGAGCGGCAAATAGTGGCAATCCGAATGTTAGTGGCAATGTGCAGACTGTCTATCGCTGCGAAATCGAGCCGGCTCAGCTAACGGCTGGCATGCAAATAGCCATAGGGCTGAAGGATCGTGCCAAGAAGGCCAAGGATCTGAAGAATGCCTGGCGTAAGTTCGTCACTATGGCGGCCAATAAATTCAGTCCCAGTCAAAGTCCAGCGCCCACCTATGGCAGCAAGACTTCGGCTGGGTTTCTCGAGGCACTCGATCGTGATGAGGGCATCGCCTCCATTATAGAGTCCAAGGGTTCACAGCCCGTTAATCAGAACTACTATGAGCAGCGCTTTGGCCAGCCAGACAGTGGCTACATGAGCACCGACTCCACGGAACTGTACAAGCGTCAAGTGTACGATCGTTACAACTTCAAAATGATGACCGGACGGGGTCAGATCATACGCGTGGATACCATCGAGGATAATGAGGAGGAGAGTGGCCCCAATGATAGTCGCTTTGAGGACTTGGAGCATATGGTCTCACCCAGCCAGAGTCTCAATAATAGCAGATCTTTGACCCATACAGGCGAAGATCTTAATCTCAGCGATGCCGATTCAGACAAGACTCTAACACGTTCACACTCTCAAACCAATTCGCATGAATTGAATGTACGTGGCAGTACCACCACCATGTCCTCCTACTCCTCAGAGGATGAGCATGGACGTGGACACAGCACCTGTTGTGGCTCTTCGGAAACGGATGAAGAAACGAATGCGGAGGATATGTGGGAGTCTGGGGCGGAGAGCATAGAGACCCACTCGGTGCTCTATAAGATGATTAGAAAGAGTTAGGTTAGGTTTTAGTTAAGGGATGTGCAATATCTATAACAGACGAAAGACTTCCAATCTAGGCTTATCAGTGTGCAATAACTAGACGATTCTTGCCAAACCACAAGGTGCAATTTTTTGTTACTCATAAGTTAGTTTTATATATGAAATCATAATCCCAAATCCAAACTGTAATCATCAGATAATGTCGTGTGTGGTGTCCGTATACGCAACATGCGGATAACCCATGCGAATTGTGATAACAAATGTCAGCAGTCTTGGGCCGGAAACGTGCAATCTTAGTGTGTAGACTAAATGTAAGTGGTAAATACATAAGTTAGACTTACCTACAACTATTATATATGTAATATTTTTTGTAGAATTATCAAAAATAAAAATTTCAAAATTTTAAATCTGATTTTAAACACATAAAAAGGAGTTTGTCGAACAGCAATGGAGACATGTTCTCAATTCACTTTCACAAAAGTTTGGTGATTTAAAGACTAAGTATGGTCCAAAACTCGGTTTTAATTCAAAAAGTTTTTAAAGAAGTGGAATCAAGAAAAGATTACTACTGGTTCAGAAATTCGAAGTTGAAGGTTTTTGTCCTAAGGTTTTGCTTCGAACCTAGCTTCGTTCCAAGTTTTACCAGTTTTGTATAGAAAAGCCGAATTTATGATATCATTTATTATCGATTCATATTTAGAAGTCAACGCATATCTAAGGACTGTACCCTTTCAATCGCACATCTCAAAAAGTTCAAAAGAATCAGAATATTGACAATAAGTTAATCCCCTTTAACAGAAATAAATCATTGTTCAACTGATATTTGACCAAAAAATTTAAGCAAGTGTCTCTACGATTCGAAGAGTGAATTAATGACATTACTTAAAGACATTAAAAATCAAAAAGGTTTAAAAAAAGTCAACAGGAAGTTGAAATTGAAAAAAAATGGAGTTCAAAATCTTTAAGACCGTTTGTTCAATGAAAAAGTTGTGTACGTTGTGATAGACACTGAAATTTGTGTAAAAATGGACTTAAACACATTAATCGCCCCTTAATTTTTTTCAAAGCAGGAAGGTGGTTCCAAACAATGTCACCAATTCAAGTTGAAAAATGTAATCAGAAGATTGCAATGTCATGTCATTTGATTCAGCGGCCTTGGAACAACTTTATTTTTCACACAGGACTTTGTAAGCGCTGATATCATCATGAAGGAGGGTTTATAAAATCAATTTTTACCATTTTATTGTAAATATCAATTTTTACAATATTATTATATTATTTTGACACTCTGTCCCCAAAAATTCGTTGATTATATCTAGCAAGAACATTGATCCACTACAATGGCTATATCTGCAAAATTATTTTGAATTTTTGAAAATGGTTTGAAGGATATGAAACGGGAATGTCCAAGCTACAATAATAATGCAAAACAAAAAAAGGTGCAAAAAAAATTAATTTTTTTGCTTAAAAGAAGAATGCTTTAGAGCTTTGACCAATAGATCGATATTAGGCATTTTCCAATGAGGAGTTGCTGAAAATCTGAAAGAGCTTTAAAAAATACTGCGAAATGGCAAGACGAAGCGTTTAATTCATGTTTTGTGGGCAACCAATACATCTGATCTTGAATCTCCTTGGTATTAGCAGAAAGTACTATTCCTTAGCTTTAAAATAAATTGCCTCCTAGAGTAAAAAAGGGTATACTAAGTTCGTGCAAATGTATGTAACAGGCAGAAGGAAGCATTTCCGACCCCATAAAGTATATATATTCTTGATCAGCACCAATAGCCGAGTCGATATAGCATTTAATGTCCGTCTCTTCTTTTTTTTTTTTTTTTTTTTTTTTTTTTTTTTTCCCGCCCCCCCCCCCCCCCGCAATTTGAAAAAAACCTCATATCTCCCACAATTTTGAAAATAGACTGTTCAAACCTTCTAGACATATATTTTAATCATCATTACCTATCGATCCGCCATACATAATTTTTCGATCAGATGAACTTTAGTAGAGTTGCCACCCCCGCAATTTGAAAAATACCTCATATCTCCCACAATTTAAAAAAAAAGATTGTTTGAACCTTCTAGACATATATTTTAATAATTATTACCTATCGATCAGCCGTACATCATTTTTCGATCAGATGAACGATAGTAGAGTTGCCACCCCCGCAATTTGAAAAAACCTCATATCTCCCACAATTTTGAAAATAGACTGTTCGAACCTTCTAGACATATATCTTAATAATCATTACCTATCGATCCGCCATACATCATTTTTGTATGAAAGTAGAGTTGCTGCCCCCTAATTTGAAAAATACCTCATATCTCCCACAATTATGAAAATAGATAATTCGAACCCTCTAGACATATATTTTAATCATCACTACCTATCGATCCGCCATACATCGTTTTCTGATCAGATGAACGATACAAAAGTTCACGCCCCCGCAATTTAAAAAATACCTCATATCACCCACAATTTTGAAAATAAATTGTTTGAACCCTCTAGACATATATTTTAATAATTATTACCTATCGATCAGCCATACATCATTTCCTGATCAGATGAGCTATAGTAGAGTTGCCTCCCCCGCAAATTGGAAAGAAACTCATTTCTTCCACAATTAGGACATGTTTATATCCTGAGTAACGGGTATATCGAAGTCGAGCAGGGCCGACTTTAACTTACGCTCTCGTTTTAAACGAAGATATACCATTTTGAATGCATTAAAATACTCAAAAAAAAGTTATTTTTCCAACTCAAGGCTCAAATTGCAAAAAATTCTGACGTGATGGATCATTTTGGTAAATAGATTCGTGTTAAGTACACAAAAATCATCTGGGTTCAACACCACTTCTTCCATAAGCTGGACCAGGTTGCCTAGTGTTATTTTTGACGAAATTTTTTAACTTTTCCGATTTACATTTTGCCTGGTTTTTGTTATTGGTTTAACATATGTATTTTCCAAGTTTCATGCATTTTTTAGACGCAAACATTCTAACGATATTTATACACTTGAAAAGTGTATATTAATTTTGCCCAGAAGTTTGTAACGCATAGAAATATTCATTTCCGACCACATAAACTATATATATTCTTGATCAGGACGACGAGCCGAGTTCAATTCCGTCTGTCCGTCTGTCTGTCCGTCTGTCTGTTTCTACGCGAACTAGTCTCTCAGTTTTAAAGCTATCGAGCTGAAATTTTGCACAGAGTCTTCTTTTTACTGCACGCAACTAATATGTCGGAACCGGCCGGATCGGATGACTATATCATATAGCTGCCATAGGAACGATCGGTCTAAGAACTAGTTCTAGTTAGAAAAACTTTTTTGTTTTCCATCGTAGCGTCACTAATCTTGGTATATTTTAGTTTTATATGCTTTCACATAATTCTGGAAAAATGTATCAAAATCGGATCACTATAGCATATAGCTGCCATAGGAACGATCGGTCGAAAAATAAGTCTTTGTGAGAAAAACTTTTTTGATTTCCATCGTAACGTCTCCAATCGTAATATATATTTGTTTTATATGTTTCCACACAATTCTGAAAAAAATTTATCAAAATCGGATGACTATAGCATATAGCTGCCATAGAAACGGATGGTCAAAAAAAACTACTTCTAGTGAGAAAAACTTTTTTGTTTTCTATCGTAGCGTCCCCAATCTTGGTATATGTTTTTTTTATATGCTTTCACATAATTTTGAAAAAAATTATCAAAATCGGATGACTATAGCATATAGCTGCCATAGAACCGATCGGTCGGAAAAAGGGTTTTTTTTGAAAAGTTTTTTTTTTGGTTATTTTTTTTTTTTTTTTAGTTTTTAAAATTTTTAAATATCTGATATCTATATCCTATTTATATTTTACCGGAAGTAAAGTTTTCAAGTGTATTAAAACTTCGGCACAGTCGAAGTTAGCTTTGCCTTCTCGTTTTAATTGAGATTTTCCACTCTCTAAAAGTTTTTTGACACAGACAGATTTTTGAGCATTTTGCAAGAAATTTCGCTTAATTTTTAGATTTTACATCCAAGCTCAAAGAGTTAATAAACTGATAAATATTGAGCTAGTCACTTAACAGAAAACATTTGTGTTAAGGTATTACAAAAAGCATTTCCGAAAGTAAGTCCAGAGATGCTCAGTTTGTTCCCATTGGGGGCTGTAACAGCCAATTTTAACTTTATTCCCGAAAGTATGCAACAATTGACACATAAATTTGGCTAAGAAAATGTTCAGCCTAAAGTTCACCCACCGTGATTAACAGTTTGGATTAATTTAAATAAAGCCCAAAAGTAGGCAATATTTAATCAATACAAAATTTAAGCACAAGTTGCAACTGCTTTTTTAAACAATTTCAGGAATCCAAGTGCGTAATACTTACATATACTATGAATGAATCTGCCTGCTATCTAGACATTTCTTTAGGCTGGGGGGCTTTACCATTTTTTGTCTAATTTGCCTAAACTAACATCTCACGGCGCATTTGCTAAAATTGAATTTACGCGGAAATGCTTCTGCCAAATATTCTTCCCCAAAATAATGGAAAAAAAACAATATTTATGATGACGTTAATTTAACGATGATGCTATGCAAACTCTCTCAAATGTGTAAATACCGTCAATCAAATGTAATTGATTATCAACTCATCCTTCAGACCGAGCACCCATTCAAGCCCCAAAGTGCTGTCAATTAGTTGAACCACCTCATTATTCCCACTTCTGACAACATTGCCTTTGATTGCCATGGCTCTTGACTTATCTCCATTCAAACAGTTCTTCTAGCTACTTAGCACATTGAGTGCCTTCGACTAGTTAGCAATACACACAATATTTAATATTTGTTGTCTCTCATAAGTCCATCTGATTTCGAGGAGCTCCGGCTCACGTACGCGCGCGTACGCCGCTCAAGCCATTGAAAGCATTTCGGTCGTGTGTGTGTGTGTAAGCGTTAAATCGGAGTCTTTTGGTTATAAATAGACGCTGCCCGGTTTAAGATCCAACATTTGAAATTCAACTGTCGGCGGGTGTAAATGGATTATGAGCGCAACATTTTAATTTATGAATTTATAACGCGATAAAAGGACATTTCAACGACACAAAAGAACTGTAAAAAGTGAAAGTGAAAAAGTGCTTAAAAATGTTTGTGGAAAAAGTGGTGAGTGAAATTGGTTCACCCCTACCCCCATTATGGTTAACTGGTTGGGGCCATAGCACGTAGGTTATCGTTGCACCAACCAATGCTCTGGGGCCTGGGCCTGGCTTCAAACAAGACAAGATTATGATAATTTATAAAATTAGTGAGAAATAATCAGGTACTTTTATTAGTGAGCAAGTGCCAATTGTTATACAAATAAGCGACTTGGCTTCGAATTCTGTTGGATATGCTGGATGAGAAGAGCGGAAGCATCCCCATATGGATATTGGCTTAACGCTTCAATGGCCATTAGGCAAATATTAAACACACATACACACATTTTGGGGGGTATTGGCGTGTGTTGTTGTTCCCTTGAAAGTTCCTAATTTGCAAAAAATACTTGTCAGACAATTCTCAGCAGGCGTGGGTGTTGAACTCATCCATTTTTCTCAGTATTTACTAACAATCCCAATCTGGCCCCCGTACAACGGAGAACAAATTTTTAAATACAAACCAAAACAATTATGTCACAAATCTGGAAACAAATGCGTCCACGCCTGGGACTAGGACTGGGCTCAAAGGTGACCAAACGCCAGCATAATTCGAATTTGTGGAAACGTTTGACTTTCATGGTGGCCACACCAATCATTTGCGCCTGCATGATCAATGCCTATGTGGGCAGGAAGATTGAACCCATACGTGAGCCGTTCGTCAAGTACGAGCATCTGCGTCGTCGCACTAAACGCTTTCCTTGGGGCGACGGTGAACGCAGTTTGTTTCACAATCGTGAGGCCAATGCCCTACCCGAGGGCTATGAAGAGGAGTTTTAGACTAGATGGGAATTTCTAGCTGGAGGATATTGTTAAAATGAGCCAGGACACTGATATACATACAAAATAACACTGACAATAACACGAAATCGTTTATGTCGCATGGGCTGCAAATTAATTTAATTTCTATCCCAATAAGTGGAGGTATGTGTGTATGTGTTTTTGGTTAAATTTTATTTGCAACTTAATATCTTGTTTTTATAGCAATTCGTCACGGATACAGATCCCTATGCTTGCAGATGTGTACTACAAGGATAAAACATTTGATATTAGTTGAAAATTCATTAAATTTAAAACCAAATCTAGGTTAGAGCTCTAAGCAACCCCCTTTGTTTTTTCTCGGAACCCAATCATGAACCTTTTGCATTTTTGACTCAACGAACCTAAACCGGACCACAGATTCAAAAAAAAGAGATTCCGTTCACAAAATTCGATCTTTTTTAACTAAGGAGCTTTTTATATGCTGCTCAAAATTAAGTAGCCTACAGAAAGAAAACCCTTGTTGAAGCTTAGATTGGAAGGATAAAGAATTAAGAGTGATAGGCCACAGTTGCAAACTATTTTTACTCATTTATGGAAAAGGTTATATTTTATCTTAAATACAGTATGATAACAATATTTTGCACAGATCTAGATACCGCAAAATATGCCCGTTGATCTCGAGCTTTGCTTAAGGGGGTCTTCTACCTTTACACAGGGTTTATTGAGCATTTGTTTTTTAAATTCTGCAGAGAATACCATAAGATCTTATTCAATTTTTTTTTTGTTTTGAGTTGCTTATTAATTAAATAAAAAATAAAAAAAAAGTTGTTATTCGAGGGCAGTTCAACAAGTTAACGGCCTGCCAAATAAGGTCTCAAAAAAAAAGATGTAGAGGTGGTAGCCTTGATTCCGGGACTCCAGGTTATCGGAAATGAAAACGGAAAATGAGGTTATAATCAGAATTGATGTAATTCTGGCCCATAACCCCAAATCATATTTTTCAATATTTTTTTTTTAAATTGGCGGCAATTTAAAAAAATAATTTTTTGTCTCCACATTTTTTTTTTGTAGTTTAGTGTACAAAAAATATAGTAAAAAAATGTTTTTCCTCTCGATTGAGGTACGGGCCAGAATGACATCAATTCTGCTTCGATTGCAACATGGCTGATAAAAATCGGTTAAGTAAAACTGTCGTAATCATGGCTACCAGGTCAAAAAACGTGGTTTCGAGAAACGTAAAAAATAATCACTTTAGCAAGAACATTGCTCCACTTAAATGGCAATATCTTCTAAACTATTTTGAATTTTTGAAAATGGTTTGAAGGGGATGAAAGTGGAATATTCCAGCTATTATAATAATGCAAAACAAAAAAATCGAAAAAATACTCTCGTTTGGGTGCCTGGATACTGTAACATAGATGACAACGAGATGGCCAACAACCTCGCTAGACACTAGATACCACTACTCAGCTTCTACCGTATAGGAGCAACATGGGGGTACCGCTTGCGACCTTAAAATTACAAACAATGGAAACTAATCATGAATCGATGGCATACGATTCACACATGTGAAGTATCAAGGCTTACTGTCTAAATAGGAAGACACGCCGCAAGGCTCGGTATTAGACAAAGCAACTTTTGCAGAAGCGGTGATCTTTTAATTCAAAAATGGAAATTCACAGAGGCCGCCCCCTTAAAGGATTCTTTTTGTTATATAGTTAATAAAATGTTAAACAAATAAATTTAATTTTCAGTTTTAGGGTGCGCGACGAGGACATTTTGTTTTCAATAAAAATACTCATACGCCTTGTAAGCAACATAAATAATTTCAACAATTAAGACATTACTACATAGTTCTGTTTGTCAATTTTTTAAATCTCTCAAAATTTTTCGATGTTGTATAGAGAATTGATTCAAATGCGAATTTAAGCTGCTGAATCTATATCTGAAGTTCTTAAAATGGAGACTATGGCTACAAGGGAAGACCCTACCCCTACGATCATAGCGTAGATAGCGGGATGTATGGTAACAGGGTTTAACAACCGAGTCGAGTCGTATGAGCGCACAGATCTCAGATCTGGTCCCCGTAATTTGACAAAAAAAAATATCTCCCACAATTTTGAAAATAGATTGCTTAGAACTTCTCTACATATATTTTAATCATCATTATATATCTGTCCACCATTCATCGTTTTCCTTTCAGATGAATGATAGTCGAGTTATACGCAAATCAAATAAGTATGCTGCGCAGCAACGGCCACAACTGTTATGGGCAGCACTTACACAGTTTGTGTGATCTCACACTTCAAATTGATCAGATATATGGGTCATTCCATGTTAACTCAGCCACCCAAATTTTTTTCCTTTAAAAATTTAATCACCATCTGCGGTTCCAAGTTCTGGAGAATATAATCCTATTTTTTTAAGATCCCCACCATTAACAGTTCGCGAGATAAACGACAAAGAACATAAACCTTAAAAAAATTATAGCATGTACGGTGCATTCGATTTAAGTGAACCAAATTGTGAATTTACTATTATCATTTCTGCTATCCAAGAATATATAAAAGGTTCAAAAACGAATTTTCTTTTGTAGGATTTCAGCGAAATTTAATGGTTTTTTTTTTTTTTTTGAAGGGGCTAGCCGATATTTTTATTTTATTTATTCTGAATAATATTTTTTCTGGTTAAAGATATCCGTATACATATTTTAGAAAAAACCTCACGATGCGACAATCAATTAATGCGCGAGGAAATGTGAGATTAAAATACAGTTAAATTTAAGTTCACATTTTTTATATTTATATGAATTTGTGTAATTTTCAAAATAACGTTTGCAATGCCAAGGTAGGCTGGCAGATCTACAGTACCTCACATACCAAATATCAACATCATTCACAAAATTGATTGCCTCACTCATGCGAAATAGCTCTTGCTGTATCTCTATCTCAAGTGGCCGGCCGATGCGTGCATCGCCTTAGCGATTAACGATACAAATCTCGCACTCGCTTAGCCATTGCTCCATTTTCCTAGTGATAAAATCTGTAGTATTTAATCATCTAATTGGCATTGTCGGGCTTGACTTCAATTTCTTTTTCATTTTTTTTTCAAACAATAATTTTGAAAACTGTATATGTTTAAATATACTTCATTTACTGTGCGTGAATCTTTTCACTTTTTACGACTCAAATGTGCAATTGACCCTGAATTTGATCGTTATGTGTGTATGTGACTCAAAATTTGGTTACATTTTTTGGGTTATTTGTTTATGACAGGCGGGGGACGACGAGTACTACGGATATGCGCCATTGTCTGGTGCGCTTTTACTCTGGTTTCAGAATGCGAACAATATGTTTGTCCATGATCATCATCATTTGTCATTTATCATTGTTTTGTTTGTGTGATTCCTGTCCAAAAGCCTGTTGCATCATGAAAACACGTACGATGGAGCCAGATGGAATTGAAGATATTCAGGCGTGTGTGGGCAGGCAAGTGGGCTTGATCGGCCATAAAACATTTTATGTATTTACCGATACTAGAGATCGCTCATACGACATGTTGGCCCAAGTAATTTACACTTTCCATGCGAATGCCAATGGGAATGGGATTGGGGGGCCTGGGCCTGGGTCTGGGTCTTGGGCTTAGGGTGCTTGGGATGGGTATGTGAGTGTTTGACAATAACTTATGACACAACCAGCGACAAATTGTTGTTTATACTCTTCACACTTTGGCCACAAGTGACGTTGCCAGTTAATTAGATTCGAAAAATGTGGATACCTTAGATACATACCCAGATTCGCATGCGTTTGTTTATGCGTCCGCCAGCGTAATTAAAATGAAGTGCATTTTAGGGGCCAACTGCGAGGGGCGGGAGGGGGTTAGGCAAACACCATGCCAATCTGTTGACAGATTTTTGCAATTATACACTTGGGCTACTGCCCCGTTCTCCTCCTCTATTGCAGTTTGAACGCGCCTCAAAATCGGAGCTATGTTCAGCACTGGCCCTGGTCCTACTCAGCCTGAGCATCTACACATTTTACACACATTTGGAGACTTATCTAAGATCCGTGCTTTTATCACTACGGCTCTCGGGTCCACCTTCGTTGCCTTTTTTGGGCAATTGTCTGCTGATTAAGGAGAAGGACTGTAAGTAGTTTACAATTCTCTTCCTAATCACCTTTTGATCCTCTTTTTAACAGTGATGCGTAAGCGTGCCGCCAAGGCCTTTGATCTGTATGGTTCCCTGGTGCGTATTTGGGTTATGGTGTTTCCCTTTTTTGTGGTCTTGCAGCCTGAGGATCTGCAGGTCATACTCTCCTCCAAGAAGCACACCAACAAGGTGTTCTTCTATAGATTGATGCATAACTTTTTGGGTGAAGGCCTTATCACCAGCAATGGCCTTAAGTGGAGTACCCATCGTAAGCTGATCCAGCCGGCGTTTCATATTAGTTTGCTGGACAAGTTTATTGAGACCTTTGTGGATGCCTCACAGTCATTGAACGAGATTCTAGATGGCTGGGTGGGCAGTGAGATCAATATAGCCAAATATGTCAACGGTTGTGTGGTGAATGTACTAAATGGTAAGCACACTGAAAAAATAAATATCAAAATCTTACTTTAAATTATTGAGATAATCTTAAATACATGATACATTAGGTCTTAAAATTATATCTAAACAAGAGGTTTTTTAATTAGGTAATACTATAAAATATATATATAAATTGACTTGGTATAAACCGTCACAAACAGTTGCGCCTGTAGAGCAAATGGGATTGCAAAAATTAAAAATTGCATGAGCGTCTTCGATATTTTGAATGAAATTCTTATGATAGGAAATTTTAAATGAAATTCTTATTATAGGAAATTTTTTTAAATATACACCCCTTAATAACATGCGATTTTTATTTTAGAAGATATAACCCTTTAAAATTGACCGATTTATAATTTAAAAAAAACACACCGTTTTTAGGTAATTTTGCCTGCTTTCAGGTGGAATATCTCGAAAACTAGGTAACAAATCGAATTTTTTAAATTTCTATTAATTGATATACCTTTTAACTGTATATAACAAAAAAACAAATTTTTTACTTTTTGCTTTGAGTTTACCCAAATAAATCCCCATTTACCAACTGTCCATTTATTCACTATTAATCACCTTTGACGGAAAATAAAAAAAATGTATGATTTTGTATATTTATCATATTTTTAAAATATGCCTTTTGATTATTCCCTAACCTATTTCAAAAAGATCCATTTGTCCGCAGCTGCCTCCGTGACTGCCAAAGGTAAAATAGGTAAAAAAAAAAAGTCATGGGAAATGAGGGCCTCTCCAACATGTTGGCAGCATCTTCCGATCCACTTATTTCATCTTATTTCATGTGAAGTCAAGAAAAGAGTTAGGCTGCGTTTACTTCATGTTGTCTTGTTTTCAATGTCAAATGACAAGCTATTCACAATGAAAACAAGAAAACACAAAGGTCTACTAGATTATCATGTCTCATGCGTCGAACAATGTTAACTCAGCCTTAGAATCCAATAATTATAGTTTAAAATGATTAATCAATTAGATATACCTTCTCTTATGAATAATGAGAGTTATTTAAAAAAATGTTTTTTTTTTAATTAAAAAACTTCATACGAAAAAAAAAAATTTTTAATTTTTTTGGTAAAAACACAAACCTTTAAAAAAGAAAAAAAAAATTGTTTTTAAATATTTTTTTTGTTGCGATTAAATTGATTTCATCACAAAATTTGACTTTGTAGTAGTAGTAGGCGTAGCATCCTTTTCAAATACTTATTTCATTTCATTATTTTGCCCTGCCTACTAGGAAAAAAATTTAATAAAAAAAAACAATATCTAATGTCTACTATATACTGACTCTCATATTTGAGGCACTGACGAAGATCTAATTTTATTTCAATTTTCCACTTAAAAAGTGACCTTTTTTTCTGTATTAAATCTCATCCTTTCGAAAATCCCGTACATGTTTTACTGCCCAAAGGCATTGTCAAGATGTGGCTAAAATTTGGGGTATTGAATTAAAAACCTTGTTTCGAGAAAAACTCGTTTGAAGTTATAGCAAGTGATATCAAAAGTTCTTCAATTATCATTATTCCTATTGGAATATTCATGAATATTCAATCTTCGAAGATTTACATCAGTCAAATTTATTAAATCAGTCAAGTTTATTAAATTATGGCAAGACAGTTAAGGAAGGAACTCAATTAATAAAAATTAAATAGAATTTGTAAGAATTTATCTTGATAAATCGGAAACTTTTTATCAGACATTTGATTAGCACTTCCTTTGGAAAATTTCGAATATCATAAGAAAGTGGATACAAAACACCCACAAATGATTTATTTATTTTAATTCCATTAATTTCAAACTCATTTTTAAAAGAATTAATCATGTTTTGTGTCACCACGATTAATTATGACCTCGTACATCCTTTTAGGTAGAGGAAGTCATATAATTTCATTAGGGAATCAAGAGAGATATCCCCTGAGACATTTTTAATTCTGTAAATGAGTTCCGATTTAGTTGAGTATGGCCTTCCAGACTCATACTTTGCAGACTAGCCATTCTCCCATTGCTCCCAATCCGCTTACTAATTGCCCTCATACCTTGATCAAATACTTACAGAGGCCGTTTTGGGCGTGCCCATCCGCAAAAAGGGTCTGGATCTGGTGGATATGGAGGATTCACCCTTTCGCCAGGGTAAACTTATGATACCCACCCGTTTTACTCATCCCTGGTTGCTGTGGGATGGCATTTATCACTGGACTAAACTGGCCAGCGATGAGTTGAACCAAAAGAAGCGCCTGAATGACTTTACCCGACAAATGATCAAGCGACGTCGCGAGATTTTGGCCAACAACAACAACCCCAATGAACGCAGGTGCCTACTGGACCATATGATTGAAATCTCTGAAACTAATCCGGACTTTACCGAGGAGGATATTGTAAATGAGGCCTGTACTTTTATGCTGGCCGGTCAGGATTCAGTGGGTGCCGCCATGGCTTTTACCATCTTCCTGTTGGCCCAAAATCCAGAGTGTCAGGAATTGTGCCATGAGGAGCTGGATCGCATCTTTGACTACAGCAATCGGGCACCGACTATGAGCGACTTGAGAGAGATGCGCTATCTGGAAATGTGTATTAAGGAGGCTTTGCGTCTGTATCCAAGTGTACCGTTGATAGCGCGCAAACTGGGTGAGGAAGTGCATCTGGGTGCCTATACTCTGCCGGCTGGCAGTAATATATTTGTCTGTCCCTATGCCACCCATCGGCTGGCTCACATTTATCCCGAACCGGAGAAATTCAAGCCAGAACGTTTTTCTCCCGAAAATGCCGAGCATCGTCATCCGTATGCGTTTCTGCCGTTCAGCGCCGGACCCCGCTACTGTATAGGCAACCGGTTTGCCATTATGGAAATCAAGACCATTGTGTCGCGCCTATTGCGTAGCTATCAGCTGATGCCGGTGCCGGGCAAGACCACTTTTGAGGCCACATATCGCATCACTCTGCGTGCGTCGGGCGGACTGTGGGTAAGGCTAAAGGCGCGGGAATGAGAAGGCTTAATTTCATTTCGTTACATTTAACTTTAATTAGTATGGTAAAATATATCTGTATGTATAAGAAATCGATACAATAATTTAAGTAATATAGCTTCATATCCTAGCCTAGGTGCCCGTGCCTGTGCCTGGGTGCGTCATCTGTTCAGATTGATGTGTGTCTATGTGTGTGCGTGCATTCATATTCGAGTGTTGCGTACAGTTTCCCTTGGTTTTGCAAATAATAAAGTTAAGTGACATTAAAAACTAGGACGTGATATGTTTCGTTTCGTTGAATCTATTGATGAGAAGTCGCGCACGTGACTCATGGACATTTCGATTGCCGTTCCCGTCGTGCCGCTGAGCACTGGCCTCCGTATGCTGTTGGGCAAGACGCTCGGTAGCCTCACGGACACGTTGGCTCATCAGCCGCGTTGGCGTGGCAGAGCGCCGGGGCAACGGGGAGCTGGGCATGGAGCGAGTTTGTGTCGCTGCCGCTGGTTCCGCTGCAGGAAAATGCAATTAGATATAGGTTCATACATGCATACAAAGCCACAATATATATATATATCCTAGGTTAAGTTACTTGAATGTAGGCGACCCACGCTCGCGACTTTGGCGATTTTGTGGGGCTCAAAAGCAAGCGGTGAAGCGGTTGGGTTAGCGGCGGGAGCAACATTTGACTGAAAGCGATCCTTAAGCTGCCAGACCTTCAGCTTGGACTCACACAAGGGTTTAACCGGCGGCTTGGTCTTCTCTCGCGTGCAGCTGTCCTCCAGTGACTTTTTACGCATCTTGATGGTGTTGGTGAAATCGGAACGCATGATGGCCTCGCTGCCCTTGACAGGCAGCTCCAAGGTGACAGTAACGGCACTCTCTTCCCCCACAGAGCTGCTGGCCTTGGCAATTTGTTCTAGCTTGGACTTGGCCAGTGACAAAAGCAGCGTTTCCTGTGCTCCACTGCAATTCGAGCACTCGCTGTAGCCAGAATCGCTGCGTTCACTGCATTGGGATTTGTCGCGTAGCTTTAAAGCGGCCGGAGCATAACGCTTCTCCACCAAAGGCATTTCCACACTAAAATCATCCTCCTCTTCATGCAGCGAGGCCATTTGAGAGCTGCTGGCAATGGCAGCTGTATGGGCACTAATCATGCCCAGACCAGAAATGGAGGGACGTGGACTATTCAAGGCTCCCATGGCAATGGCGGAGTTTCTGCGCGAGGCGGACAAGTTGGCCATGCGACCCAAAGCACGTATAGCATTGCCGGTTTTCTGGATTAAGCAATAGGCAGGGGCACAGCGGGTTAAGCAACAAGAGGGCGAGAATACTAACTAAACAAGGCAGCAGCAGTTCAGCAGTATTATTTAACGTTTATGGGGTAAATTTTAAACTAAAAATATCATTGGGATGCAGATGTCCTACACATATATCAAATATATGTATATATATAAAAATTATTTTTGATTTTTATTTTAAAAATTATTTTTAAATATTCATTTTTGATTTTTATTATAAAAAATCAAGCACATTCAATCATGAGTTATTTAAAAAAAAAATAAAAATCAAGATTCATTTTTAAAAATAAAAATCACTGTGATTTTTATTTTCTAGATCAGGAAAATAAAAATCAACCTGTGTTAAATATATCAATATTTGAATTTGTCTGCAGAATCTGTTGAAAAATTACTGTTTCTAAAATTAAATCTACCATAAAAAAAATATTTTATATGAATTTATTATTCAGTTTATATACCATGGCTGCAAACCGGTCCGGAACTGAACCCCTAAGAACCGGTTCGGTTCGGGTTTCTTGAATTGGCCGACCGGACCATGAACCGAACCTTCCACATTTTTAATCCCTCGAACCTGAACCCGAACCGAACCACTTATTCAAAAAAAAAAAGGTTCGGTTCAAGATATTAAATAATTTTTCAGCCGGAAGAAATTCTCGATATGTTTATTTAAAATTTAACTTTAAATGATTTTATGTCTGACTGTAAAGAAGGGAAGATTATAAGAACAATAGAAAGCAATGAACCGATGTCAATTATAAGATCTATCAATGATGTTATAGAATTCTTCGAAAATTGTCCAATAGAACATACATCGAAAATGATTTAATATTTTGGAAAGGTCTTTAAAAAATATTCTACTAACTTACTTGTACGACCATTTTCAACACTAAAGTCTGTTCCTAAAGATACTAAAAACAGTTCCAGAAAGATATAAGGCCAACACAGTCGAAAAAAGATGTCCGGACTTAAATCAATCCCAATAAATAATGCCGGTTAATGGTGGATTCCCGATTTTATGAAATCAAAGTACAATCAGGTTCGACTCGTACTTGAAATTTTAATCCGAAGTTCGGAACTTGAATTAACTTAAACAAGGCAAGGTCGCCTATATAATATTATATAATAAAATATCGTATTATTTTTTGTTAAGTGAACCGAAGTTTGAACCAAAACCTGGGGTTCAGAGGATCCAGGAACCGGTCCGTGAACCGAACCCAAAGATTCCTCACTGGTTCGAACCTCCAAATCGAACCTCTTCCAAAATTTCGGAGGTTTGCAGCCCTGTTATATACAATCTGGTATTTTTGGCATTTTTTAGTGCTTTGGGGAATTCGAATTTCGGAACATTTCGATGTCTTTTACTATTTTCCAAATAGATCTATAGTTTATAACTTAGGTAGATCCAAATAGAAGTACGAATATTAGGTAAATATTTAACGCAGGCGGATTTTTATTTTCCTGATCCAAAAAATAAAAATCACTGATCTTGATTTTTATTGATTTTTTTAAATAAAAATCACTCATAAGTTTTATAAATGAATTTTTATAATAAAAATCAGAAAGGAATATTTAAAAATAAATTTTAAATAAAAATCAAAAATAAATTTTAAAATAAAAATCAAAAATAATTTTTCGATTGATTTAAAAAAAATATAAATCATAAATGATTAATGATTAATTAAAATTGATTTTTATAGTTATAACATATAACCGTTACGGTCTCTGCTATTAAGCGCTTGCTGCTGAGCTGCTGCTGCCTTGTTTAGTAGAGGTTTCTTTCAACTCACCTGCCATTTGCGTCGTATAATAAATTTCTTTAATTTGTCGGTGCAAATTTTATTGTTACTCAAATTGTCACCATGACGTTGTCCCAGCCACTTGGATTCCAAACACTGCTGGGCAGTAAGTCGTGCCTCCTTGCGATGAACCAACAGTTGAGAGATAAAGTCCTTGGCCTCTTGAGAACTATTCAAATATATTAAATAATAAAATCAAATAAACTATTCTCCCTGATGAACACTTACACGCAGTCGAAGGCCTCATCATCGTAGTCATAGTCCGCACGTGTAATATTCGAAAAGGTTTCCACATCGGTGTCACCCATAAAGGGCGAGAGACCAGACAGCCTGATCAAAAATAAATGTGAATAAGCTTAGATATTAAAATGTTTTCCCCCACTTACAGCACATAGCAAACGACACCCACACTCCACATATCGGACTTAAAGTCAATGGGTTCATAGCTTATGATTTCCGGAGGTATAAACTCGGGCGTACCGAAGAGCACACGCACCGGTGCCTTGGTATCCAAACGCTGGGCCAAACCAAAGTCAATGATTTTAATTTGATGACTCGTTCGGGTGTGGCACATAATATTCTCCGGTTTTAGATCCAAATGGACCACACTCTGACTGTGCATATAGGCAACGCCTTCGCACACTTGGCGCAAAAATAAAATGCAGTCCATTTCGGTCAGGGTAAAGTCATCGGCCACCACACGCTCAAACAGCTCACCGCCAGTAATGCTAAAAAGGAGTTTAATTATATAAAGATCTACATATTTTCCATAGTTCACTCACTATTCCATGACCATCACTATTTCGCGTGGACTCTCAAAGGAGGCGGCCAATTGCAGTAACTTGGGATGTTGCAGGGAACGCATTATAGAGATCTCTTCAAGCACTTTTTGACGATCACGTGATTTAATGCATTTGATTACTTTGGCGGCCAGCAGCTGTTCGGGCTGCTCACGCTCCTGCACCTTGTAGACAGTGCCAAAGCGTCCTTTGCCCAGTTCCTCAATAATTTCAAAACGTGACTTGAAATCCCCGCCAGACTGCACACTGGGCGCTGTATGACCATCTTTTGCTCCCCTGGTTATTTGTACCAACTCGCTGGGCTGGCTGGGTAAACTGCGTCCGTGTATATTCTCAGCACGCACACGAAATCTGTATTGTACCTGCGGCTGAAGATTCTTGACCGTATAGGCCAAAGTGTCCACCACGCGGGCCACCTGCTGCCAGCTGGCAGGTTCCTTGTTATCACAGTACTCCTGCATTTCAATGCTGCGAGATAGAGAGAGAGAGATTAATAGAGATTTGCTCGGATATTCAAGGTTAAAACCTACATGAAACCCGTGATCATACAGCCACCATCGTAGGGTGGACCACACCAGGCCACTGCCACTCGATCCGGTCCCAGCGAAACGCTGGGCTGTCCACTCGGCGGTTCGGGTGGTCCCTCAACAGCCACCGAGGCCACCGCTGCCTCTGCTCCATAGTCATTCATTATCTCCACGGTGTACTTGCCGCTATCATCGGCCGAGATGTCAGTTATGTAGAGCGTCGATTGTTGCGCAGTCGTTCGTATGGACACATTCGAGCCCTCCACAATGGCACGGCACTGTGAAAAAAAGAGATGAGTTTGGTGAGGCTTAACCTTCACGTTCGACGATCGCATTTGCGGTTTGCCACCCATTACGTCAATACCGCAAGCTGATCGTGACACAGTCACAGACCTAAATGTCTCTTGCCCATGCCCATAACAAGCCGCCAAGCGACGACCAGATAGGCGTCTGTGGGCTTATGAAGATAAAGAATGATATGGGATCTGAAAGGGGGGCGCCCTATAATCCCCCTGCTGTTGCCTAATTTGGGAGATCAGCAGCAAGTTGCGCAACCCCAACCCAACCCAACCCAACCCAGTTGACTTACCGCCTTATACCAGACGACCTTGGTGCCGGGGAATGGCTCGTAACGCACGCTCAGTCGCACATGTCCACCAATCAGAGCCGTGCAATCTTCGGGTCGTGTTAAAATGCTACTTCTGGCCGCCAGTGATGATGAGCTGGTGCTGCTGCTAGGGCTATTGATGGGCAAGACCAGTAGACTGGTGTAGGTACGTGCGGTGGGTATAAGTTTTCGTTCCGTTAGGGGATGTTTCACCTGCAGACGTACCTCCCCGCTTTGTGTGGGTTGCAGATTTTGTAGGCGCAACAAACGAATACCATTCTCTGGATATGACTCCAACTGTAAAAGAAGAAGTGAGAGCATTAAGTGTGGTATTTATATATATATCTTTTTTTATACCCTGTAACAAAAGTAGAAAGGGTATACTAAGTTCCTGCTAATGTATGTTATAAGCAGAAGGAAACATCTCTGACCCTTGAATAGGAGCCCGTCTGACCGTATTAACACAGATCTTAAAGATGTGAAAAGGGAATAAACTGAGAACCTACCCTATATTCTCAGTTCTCAGGCTATCCGGGTGAGAACTGTCTGTAGAGAGAACCCACCAACTGTGATCATTTAAAAATTTTTTACCATTTTTTTGTTTTTCCTTATTACACAGGCCAACAAAATGACCACTTGTGTGAGCTCTGGCCTTCTCGATGGTCTCGGTTTTTCTCCATCAGCTCTTGTTTTGAAGAAATCGCGGAAAATCCATTTTGCTATTTTTTTAGCTTATGGAAAATTATGGGGGTCACACCAAGCACAAATTTGTAGGTTTATAAGTTTTATGCGATAATTCATACATCAATGCATCCATAAAAAATCAAGCCAGCCGCATCAGCAAACCCGAAAGTGACTAAATTGGACCTTGAAGAAAATTTTTTCGTAATTTATAGCAAATTTTTCAAATCGGAAAACCAAAACAACTATTTTAGCATATAGCCTAACATATCCGCTATTTTTAAGAATTTTGTTATAGCTTGGACACTCCCCTTTCATCCACTTTAAACCATTTTCTAAAATTCGAAATAGTTTAGCAGATATTGCAATTTTTTTCGAAACTACGTTTTTTGACCTAGTAGCCATGATTGCGCCAGTTCTACGAAGCCAATTTTGATCAGCCATGTTGTAATAGACGCATAATTGATATAATTCTGGCCCGTACCTCAATCAAGAGGAAAAACATTTTTTTACTATTTTTTTTACACAAAACAACAAAAAATAAAAAAAATAATTAAAAAAAAAAAAAATATTGAAAAATTAAATTTTTTAAAAAATATTGAAAAATCAAAATAAATTTAAAAAAAAACAAAAATATTGAAAAATCGAAATTTTTATTTTATATATATTTAAATATTTAAAAAAATATTGAAAAATCTAAATTTTTTAAAAATAAAAAATATATATTTAAAAAAAATATTGAAAATATGATTGAGGTACGGGCCAGAATTACATCAATTCTGATAACAAACTTATTTACCGTTTTCAATTCCGATAACCTGGAGTCCCGGAAATCGTGGCCCTTCATCTACACCTTTTTTTTGAGACCTATTACGGCCATAACTTTTTGAACACCCCTCGAAATCTACAATTTTTTTTTTATATTTTATTATATAGTTAATTAATAACTCAAATTCAAAAACCAAACTAAAAAAGCTTTAATGATTTTCTCTCCAGAATTTAAAAAAAAAAAAACACTGTTCAAAGGTAGACGATCCCCTTAAGCGGTACTGGGTAAATTACAGTCGGGCTTGACCAGCTTTCTTTGTGGTTGTATAAAAATATTTGTTTGTGTATGCACAAGTGTCGTGGACGAAGGTTACTCTAGAACTAACAGCGGACGCTTAACGCACCAATTAACCGACAGTCGCGAGAATTGCGGGAATGGCACGAGCCGACGTCTACGATATTGTTGTTGTGGTAGTTGCTTTAACGATCATGACAATGACACTTTCACGCTCGCTCTCATTTTCATTGGAGCACAAAGCCTTACTCTTTCCACTGTCCGAGGTATTTTATCTATGCGCAATGTAAACGATATTTCGCCTTACCTGTGACATGTTGTCACGCCCTAAGGAATTTGTGGGATTTGGAAATTCTGTTGTGAGTCGCTTGAACGCCACTGAGCGAGTGTAGTCAAATTATTGACTCTCCATTGGCAGCAGCAGAGACCGCATCGCGTCGACTGCGGCGTCACTAACATCGTTTGCATGCAGCTCACATGCGTTGGTATTTCAATCTTTGGGGTCTCTGTTTTCAATTTCTTATACATACACACAACAAAAAACAAGCCTTATGATTGTTTTTGTTTTCACCATCAAGGTGTGAACCCTAGCCTGCGGCAAGGTAAAAACGGGGCCAAAACGATCTTAATTTGTTAATGGGTTTGGGTTTCTTACGCACCGTCATGTTAAGTGAGTCATCCTCAACGAGTTTTCCATTGAGATACCATTCGGCTGTTGCTTCGCAGGGAAATACACGCGCATAGTAAATTGCCTCCGCTCCAGGTCCACAGATTACGGGCAGCGGTGACTTTAACATTTGTATACACTCTTCGGCATCATTCTGGGAGAGATCACGCTCTAGAACGCAAAGTTCACCGCTGCTGCTGCAGTCGCAGTCATTGCTATCAGCAGTGTACACCTGACAGCTGTAGATGCCCGAGTCAATGTCGAAGGCATCGTTGATACGAAGGGCGAGCAAACCATTGCCGTGATCGATGTAGCTGGAAAAAATAGTTGTAAACAATTTTAATACATATTCTCTATATGAGTACAGGCATATATAAATATTGAAAAAAAATGTTGTTAAATGGTTCGAAATATTTGAGCATAGTATAAAGTCAAAATTTGATTGTTTTAGGTTTTAAGTCGTATGACTAATAGAACCTTTTCCAAAGGTTTCTTAAATATAGTAAAATTATTATTAGTTTTAGTACTTAACCAAAAATTGTAATTATACTCACTTGAACTCCTCGCCGTCGGGCAGAATGTCTCCATTACGTAGCCACACATACGAGTACGGTTGGTTGCAGTCTATGGTACAGCAGAGATCGATCACCTCGCCCTCCACCGATTTGGTTAGCTCTGGCAGGGGTTCAACCAGGACAGCCCGTCGATCCAATATCTCAGTGTTGGGTTCATGAAACTTGACATATGTAGAGCTAATCAGCGGATCATGATCGACGCCACTTATAATGCAGGTGTAAATGCCCTCATCCGCTTGCGTTACATTGTCCACAAACAGCATGGCCTCATCCTCGTGCACCACTATGCTTACACGCTCCGAGGCCTCTAGCTCCATTTGATTGTGATAGAATCTTACCGATGGCACTGAAGAGCCACGATAGCCGCTGGCCAGAGCCATGCGTCCGCCTATAGCTGTGGATGGACCCATTATGCGCCTGTAGAGATAAGCATTGCGTCGCGACGAGGAGGCACGCACACTGCGCACCGAAGGCGATTTGGAGTAGCGGGAGCTGCGTATAACATCCAAACGGGCGGTGGCCTCTATGCGTCCGAAATCATTCTCCAGGGTGACACGATACAGGCCCGCATCATCAAAGCCCACCTCATCGATCTCAATGAAACGCAAGTCATCCACCTCCTTGACAGATATGCGTGGAGTGGGCGTGACAATAAGCCCATCCTTGTCCCAGGTAGCCCAAGGCGTGGGATGACCCGCAATGGCACACTGGAAGCGCACACTTTCACCCTCCTCGACGACGCGGTTATAGGGAATGGCCAGGAACTTGGGAGCTGTGATGGCATTGCGGGCATCGCTGCGTCGTCGATCTACAACTCCGCTTAGATCGATGCTGCTGTTGCGATACGACAGTCGCCTCATGGGTGAGAAACTGCGATTGGGTGTGGATCGGGGCGTGGAGCGAGGCGTGGAATGGGCGGAAAGTAGGCCACTTGGTCGTGTCAATTGGCGACTCAGCATATTCTCCTTCTCCTCGGGCACATCCACTATGATGCAGGCCGAGGTGAGGCTGCGTCCCACAGAGTTTTTGGCCACACATGTGTATTCACCCTCATCCTCGGGATAAACGCGCGGTATACTGAGTGTGGCTTTGGTGCCATCAAAGGACATCACATAGTCCCGGTCATTGGGCACGACATGGCCATCCTTTTCCCAAATAATAAACGGCTCTGGCATGGCTTCCACATGACACTCCAATGAAATGGCGTCTCCATCGCAGCAGCGTAAATTTCGCAAGTTGCGAACGAAACGCGGAAGAGTTTCAATGTTGCTGCAATTGTTACATGTTAATATGCATGGTCTCTCAGTATGGAGTAATAGTTCTTACCCATGCCGGGTGTGGACCTTGTCCATGCGGTGATCTTTGAGTATGTCTAAAAAAGGGGAAGCATATTTATTAAAAATGCCGCCAAAAATAAGAGCTGTCAGCCCTGACCTATAGAGACTTATCGATAAATTATCGAAATGACTAAAAATAGCTAAAAGGGGGTCCTACTAATCCCAAAATAGTGTGACCTTATTTCGACCTTACCAAATAGCTGGATGATTATAAAATGAAGGGCATGATCATTGTGCCTATGGACTTGGATCCCGGTTACCGCAAAGCGGATATTCATAACCTGCCCCAACTCAACAGTGCGGTAGTTTATAATTTCTGTTTGGCAGCCGGCGGCGATGGCTCTGTCAAACCCAAACAAATGTAAGTGTGTAGTGCTATCTCGCTCTGACCTAATGTTAAGTTCTCCCATATATTGTTGATGCAGGTCTACGGATAAAAACGACTTGTTAACAGATTATGTACAAATACGCCGGCAAGGAGATGTTTGCGACCTAAAGTGTCTGGTATTCTCCGCCTCGGACTTTGCCAATACGGAAACGCATGCCAATGTGAGCCTCAAAGTTTTGGAAGGAACACGGAGCATTGCAGAGGGTCAGTGTAGTCTCTGCTTGCGAGCCGGTAAGTTACCAAATGGTATTAATTGACACTTAACTAAAATATGTTTCTTAGCTACCTGTCCTCATATTGTGGCCTTCACCTTTTGGCTGCTCAACAAGAGCTCGGAACGAAAACCTACGGCCATAGTGGAATTCTGGGGACATGAATTGGAAACTCTAGTGCAGCCTGAACCCAGCAAGGCCATGCGCATATGTGATATGATACCCAAAGATGAGGTACGTCTGGAGGTTGATTTGGACACACAGGAAGGAGGTTCAAGCGAGGGACAGGCTTTTTTGGAGTCAGTGCTGGAAGAATTGGCCATTTGTGGCCGGGATTCGGCCCTGTATCGTCAGTGTGTGGAGAGTAGCGATGAGTTTGAGTCTCTATTTGTACACCATGTGCTCTTGAGAGCCTCGGAGCTTCAAATAGTCGATATACAGAGTTTTATGCAGCATATGGAGCTGCAGGCCCAGGCGGGTCTCTTTGATAGCCTCAACGAGGTGACCAAGAATCAGTACAAGTCCAGACTGTGGGTGGAAGCTCAGTATATGCGCATACGTTGCTCCATGATGCACTTGATAGTGACACGCAAAACGATCGAGGAGGATGAGCAAATCTTTAATATGCTGTTCTGCAAGGGACGTGATAAAAACACTGAGGAACGTGTCCAACAAAAGCAACACAAACGTTTCATACTAAAGCAGACGGAGAAACTGGAAAACAAAGAGTATATCGAATGTGGTTTGCTGCTGCACGAAAGTTATCCATTTCTGTGTGCCGCTCCCGACGGCATTACCGATGATCACATAGTGGAAATCAAATCACCCAAGACTGAAGAGGATTTCGAGAAATATTTAGAAGCCCGCGAATCGATAGCACCCAAGTATATGGCCCAAATTCAAATACAAATGTTTCTGGCCAATGTGAAGAAGGCGCTCTATTGCGTGCTAAGTCCCACATTTGAGACAAATGGAGCTTTGCATTATGTTTGGGTGCAGGCCGATCCGGAATTCGTGGCCAGTTTACTGGGTATGGCCGCGGACTTTTGGAGAGAAGTGGTTTATCCACGCCTAATTAGTATCTATCCGCAAATTACTTCCAGTTGAGAGTTACACCCGAATAAATGTATCATGTCACTTACCTTTGGCAAATATTTGCAATGAAATTACAGCCTTGGCCTCGCCATGACAATTGCTGGCTATTATAGAGTATGTTCCGGTAAAGTCCAATTTGGCACTGGGAATTTCCAGACGGTATTCGGGACCCTCACCAATACGGCGGAAGTGTGGAGCGTCTTTATAGTATTCCGGCTGCAAAGAAGCAGAACAGGTGAGTTACTAAAAGTGCCTGTCGTTTGGCATGATTCACGTCTGCCTGCCTGCTGTAGTAGACACATCTACTGGTTGTGTCAAGCTTATGGCCATATAAGCACAAAATTCAATTTTGCGACTGTCAATAGGAAAACTGGTTGCCCACCCTGACCTCCTGCTTCCTTGGTGCACGACTGCGGCTAATAATTTTTTTTCGTTTTGCCTTTTTGGCTCGTAATTGTTGTGGCAATAACAAGCCTGTTATATGATATGGGTTGAACTTGAATTAGCGTTTGACAGCAGATCGGGCTTTTTGTAAGATCTGGCTTGGTATTGCATTTCTGTGTGACGCATGTGCTGGTAATCTGAGCTGTTTAATTGTTACCGTTTAAAAAATTCTCCTCTTGTTAGATATTTTTGGCACACTTTGTTCGTCTGGTTTAACGGATCAATTAAAAAATAATTCTATCCGTACGAGCAACTGTTGTAATTTGTCCACACACTTCAATCAAACTAAACTAATTAACCCACTGGGAGTTCACTTTTTATATTAAAACTCTGTACGGAAATGGAATGTTAATTGTATTTCCTGATGCTGCTGGCTGATATTAGGGCCCACGTTGGTGGTCCACCTGTACTACAATGTGAACGAGACTGCGACCCACATTTGTTGGCGCCGTAAATGCAACTGACTGGCTTGGGCTAGCGCTGCTGCTGCTGCTGCCGTTTCGGTTGCCACTTCGCCTGACGTCACAAACGTTTTTTTTAAGCTCGTAAATAAATATACTTACATTTAGAAAATCACGCAGCCAGACCACTTCGGGCTTAGGATCGCCAACCACTTCGCAAAATATGATGACATTGTCACCCTCATAGGCCTCACTAGAACGCGGCTTGACCACAAACAAAGGCTCTTTGGAGTAGCTGGAAAGAAATGAAGAAAAATTCTGAATTAAAATCGATATTTACATAAATTTTTTAATTTGATGAGAACTGAGTTTTCAGAGCCGGAACCATAACCCGAAATAAAACTTTTAAAGACAGGTAGCGGTATCGAAACCTAAATAGATATTAAATGTTAAAACCGTTAACCGTTATAATGGGCACCGAACCATACCATAAGGCCAATACCGCTATTGTTTGGGTTTCTTACAACTTATTTGATTGATTTATGATTATTTCAAATATATATTTCAACTGGAAAATAGCAAAAGCCCAAATTCTATTTTTAAGTTATATAAGATATAGAAAAAAATATTATAAAAAACATGAAAACTTTTCTTTGGTAAATATAAACCCTATAATTAAATTTAAAAGATTTCTAAGTCTTAAAAAAAATTCTCCCTTAAATATAGAAATGTTAAAAAAATTATAATATAAATTTTAGAAATAAAGTATCTGGATTTTAATAGAATTTCAAAATTTTTCGAAAAATTTTATAGAGGGAAAAGCTAAGGCAAATTTTGTGTTTCAATCTGTTTTAGTGTTTTTTAAAGCTGATATACCCCTTTGAGAATTTAACCAGCGTATTATGGGCATAGTATAGTATGGATCCCTATTTTTGATGGAAATACGCCAGATTTTAGAGCGGACCATTATTAAGCATTTTTTTCCAGCGTTATAAAAAAATAACCTTAGGGCGAGTTTGTCTGGACGACATAAGAATAGAGAATTTCTTAATTTTAGGTTGTTTTTTTGAGTAGGAATACCACTGGAAGCGTGAACAGAATAGTTTAGGGAATATGTTCGTGCAAAAATAAAAAAGACTAAAATCGGTATTTTTAAAAAACTTTCTTATGTGGCCTATTCTTCGAACACCATTTTGTTAATCTATTACATCCATTAACTTTTTAGATATCCTGAAATACATATGTACTATGAAGTTTCTAAAATTAACAAAAATTATACTTGTACCGGTACGTACCGGTAAACTAAAATAAAAGTCAGAGTACCGAATCGGAACCGAAAACCGTAATAATCTGAAAACATAAATATAACCCTTAACCGAAATTCTCATTTCGGTACGTACCGGAACCGATATTCGTTTCGGGATTAATCCCTGGTACTGGTATATAGATAGTAAGGTACTGAACTATAAAGATATAGGAACTGCAAGGGTACAGGAATATAGCTATTCTTTATAAGGTATCATCTACTTGCTGAAATTTAATCTTTTTCCGGCGACCAATTTTATAAGGTTTGGGACCTGGAAAAATAACTAAGGGCCATATCTGTAGAATTCGCTGGATAAGTTGTCAAATTTCAAACTTAAGCCTTGAAAAAAGACTTTTTTTGTAATATAAAACGTTATTTTTTCATCAGGCTGACTAAGTCGGGACTTACACGATGAAGCAAACTTCTTGACGTTTTCTAAAAAGCTCTTGCTTAAAGGAAAGAGGTGTAGAGGGGAAAGCTACCCCACCACGCCTCTTTTCCACAAACAAAAGCTTTTTGAGAAACTTCATGGAGCTTGCTTCATCGTATAAATCCGGTCTAAGTCGAGATTTACACGATGAAGCAAACTTCATGAAGTTTTCTTAGTAGGCGAGAGATTTCAGTGCATTTCTAAACTATTCCTTTAATAGGTCTGAAAGAATTCCCCTCATTTTCACGCCTACTTAGAAAACTTCATGAAGTTTGCTTCACCCCTGATATATGAAAAGTTTTATGCCGATTGCTTAACATCTGAGAGATTATTTTGTCATAGAAATCGCTAAATCTTTCTGTCTTCTTAACTTTTAATATTATCAATAAAATGTTTCTTGTTTCAACTTACGGCATATCGCTGGTCTTGATGCTGGGTATTTCCAAAGATCCCGATGCAGTTGATTCCTCCATTTCGTTCTCTTCAATGGCCACACGACAAATGGTCTCCACCTTGCCAACCACATTGGAGGCAACACACACATAAATGCCAGCATCTCGTACCGTGGCCTCGGCTATGATAAGCTCCACAAAGCCATTAGAGTCAAGTGTAGCGGTTAAACGTCGACTTGGACGTAAACGCATGCCATTGCGATGCCAGGTGACACCCACAGCAGGATATGCCTCCACTTTGGTGGATAAACGAATTTCAGCGCCCTCGCGGAACATATAGAACGGATCGAGGGGTACATAAAAATCAGGCGATATATAAGCGCGTATTCCCTTATCAACCACCAAAGTGCAGTGGCAGGATACAGAGCCCAATTCATTTTTGGCCAAACAAGTGTAGTTGCCACTATCGTCCAATGTGGTTGCTGCTATTTCCAAAGTAAAGAATTGACCATCTGATGTGATGAGATGTTTTCGATCCACATGGATGAGCTGTTCGTCCTTGTACCAGAGAATTTCCGGAGCGGGATAACCCACAATTTGACAAGTAAGTCGCACAGGATAGGTGACCTGAACTCGACGATCTCGCAGACGCATGGTAAAAATGGGCAATGAATCACCCACCTCGGCCAAGTTGCGTCCATGGGCAATTTCCTTTAAGCGTGAGTCCGCCTCATAAAGTCTGGGATCGGAGACCACCTGTAGACGTGCAAAAGTGGACACACGTCCCTTGGCATTGGTTGCCTCGCAAGTGTAGCGGCCCGCATCCAGCTCACTGACTGTGGCTATGGTCAGAGCACAGGTGGAGCCAATCTGTCGAATTCTCACGCGCTCTGAACTGCTGCTCAGTTGTATGCCATCCTTGTACCAGGTGATATTTGGTCTGGGAGCTCCACGCATATTGCACTGCAGTGTAAAGGAAGAACCCAGCAGAGCCTTCACCTGACCGGGCAGGATTTTGACAAACTCGGGCAGGCACTCAACGCCGCCCACCTGCAAAGCGGAACTCGTCTGCACGGCAGGACCCCAACCGTAGCGATTTTTGGGTGTCACACGGAAATGATATTCCACATTTGGTTTCAAATTGAAGGCGTCAAAGGAGTTAATAGGCGTCAATCCCAATTCGCGCCAGTAAGCACCACCCTCGTGGCCCAGAATCCAGGCTTCCACTTTGTAGGCAATAACGGGTGCCGAGTTGGCACTAACCGGCTTACCCCATGACAGTGAGATGTGAGTGGGACCGGAATCAACTACCAGCGGTTCAGTGGATATGCAACCCGGTGGATCTGGAGTGGGCCAAGATAATACCAATTAATGAAAGGGGAGAAATGTGAGCAAAGTTTAGGAAAGGGGACTCATTTAAAAGTACTTTTTTCATAGGGTGAATAACTGAATATATTTCAACGTTTGCTAGATTTATTTTCTGAAGTTCCAACTATCCAACCTGCAAACCGGTTTTATACTAAACCTCTGCAAAATAGCTACAAAGTAGAAGGATCTTATTATATGGGGAAAAAAGAGCATAGCGACATAACTCCGACCAGTACGTTTTTCCGTCGGAGATATGTCGTTTTGAAGCGTCATATCTCCGATCGGAGTTATGTCTTTTTAAACGACGTCGATTTGAAGCGTCAAATCTCCGATCGGAGTTATGTCTTTTTAAACGACGTCGTTTTAAAACGTCATACCTCCGATCGGAGATATGTCGTTTGCAACTCGTCGAAGATATGTCGTTTTGAAGCGTCATATCTCCGGCGTCAATTTAAAACGACATAACTCCGATCGATAAGATATGTCGTTTTTAACTCGTCGAAGTTATGTCGTTTTGAAGCGTCATAGATATGTCGTCGTAGCCATGTCGTTACCCCGAAAAAAAGTAGAACGGCATGCCCGAAATTTGATGATATCGCGTAACCTGCACATGGCATCTGTCAAGAGCAGATAAATTGGCACTGGTGTCACGGTGTATCACGACATGTCACGACGTGATCGTGAGAAAACACAGACTTTCGTGCGTGTGTATCCGTGATCCGTGCGTGCTAAAGTTAAACATCGTGAATATAAGACGTGCAATATTCCCGAAATTTTTTAATTTCATATTTGATTAATAAAATAATTCCTAAAACGGATTTGCTTTTGATTTTGTAAATCCGCTGCTCACAGCTGCTCCATACAAAAAGGAACAGTGTGGCCATTCAACACATGATGGAATTAGGGTCTCTCCACGTAAAAGTTTGGGGTTGATCGTGCGTGATCATTCGTGACCCCTAGTTTAATCGTGCATGAATAGTAAATAACGGAAAAAGGTCCAAAAAAGTGCGTCTAGAGATTTTTATATCGTGAATAGTGCGTTACGTAAAGAAAAAGCGCTCACGCGCGCTCCTCTACTTTGCAGCCCTGTTTAAAATATCAATTATTTCAAATTTAAATAAGAAATAAAAAATAATGAAAAAAAATTGTCTATATCATATATTTATTATTATATATTTTAAAGAATCTCGAAAGATTCATATTATTTATTACATTCGAAAAAAGTACCTCTAAGTGAATCGCCATATAGATAAACTCATAAATCAAACACAATACGCCCCGGAGAAATGTTTTTTATTATTTTCTTGTTTTCACTACGTAAATGTATAAGCTGGATTGCTGTGCTTTATATAATACATTATATTCATATATACGATAATAAAAATAAATAATAAGTCAATCGTTCAGGAATACTAACAAAAGATAAATACACGAATTTGTTGGATTTCTCACAGGAAATTTGATTCGTTCGTTTTGAAACGGAAAGTTGGACGACCGATCTGCAAAATATATATATACGTGCAAAACTGAATTGGTCATCAATAATCAGGGACCAAACTGAACATTTAACGAAACGGACGGAAATACCATACACACGAGAAACGAGTTACTACCCCACAAATAACGAGTACTCACCTCTGAAATACGAAGTATCGCTGTAACTGTCCAGGGGTAGGCCCCAGCGTGGTTGCGTTGGAGTTTCGGAACGTGCGCGTGGGTTTACCTATAAGTTTTGTAGTCAGAACGATATTATATTGCTTGAATGAACACATAGAGTCAGGATTAAAGCATGTAATTGTATTTGTAATTGGTGCAGGGTTTAAGGCGGCAAAAAAAAAAGAGGTTGAATTAATAAGCTTTACTCTTTCTTTTTGGGCATTTTAATCTAGAAGAAGAAGAAGAGAAGCAGAGAAAAGAAAGAATTGCGAGGGTTAGTAAGCAGAAGCATTGGTTCAATAGCAACAAGCACACAACACACACAAGTCCTCCAGCTTCTACGTAGCCTACCGTAACAGTGACAAATATCCTGTCCGTGCCAAAGTTGTTGCGGGCCACAACGAAATATGTACCCGAATCGGGAACTTGCGCTTGTTGCACTGTAAATCTGGTGTAATCGTCGGAAACCTCTTTGCTTACGCGGTCCGATTGGGTAATATCCTTGGTGCCCTTCATGAAGGTAACTGCAAGCCAACGAAGTCAATTAATTCAAAGACAAAGCAAGCTTATTATCAACACTTACGTTTGGGTTTCGGATCACCCGCAATGCGGAAGGATAGCGAGAAGGGATCACCCACGGCAATCTTCATTTCGTTTTCTGGCCTGGACAGGAATAGCGGTGGACGTTCGTCCTTGGAAGCGCCAACAGAAACATCAATATTGGCATGCGATTCGATGCGTCCAAACGCGTTCGACGCGCGGCAAGTGTAGGTGCCCTCCATCTCGGCTGAGGCATTCATTATGGTCAGTGTGTAGACACCACGATCGGCCAGTGCCTTAACATTCGGTCCGTCCACTGTCTGGCGATTGCGATACCATTTCACCTCAATGGGCGTGCTGGTCTGCATGAACTCGGCGGAAATGGCCACAGTGCCGCCATTGCAGACGGTCTGGTTGCCCAGCGGCATCAAGAAGTGCGGCTTATTCGGATCGCGATGGAAGAAGCCATGCGTCTTTTCATGCGTATAGTGCTCGCGTCCCTTGAAGTCCACCTGATGGGTCATCTTGTTCTCGGCGCCCTCATTGCGCGCCACACAGGCATAGATGCCCGAGTCCTTTTCGGTGGGATTGCGTATGAGCAGTTTCGAGTAGCCATCGGACTGATCGGTTTGCAAAAACTTCTCATCATTCATGATCAAATCATTACCCTTCATCCAGGTAATCTCGGGACGTGGCTGGCCTCGCACGCGACAATCCAGTACCAACTCATTCTCATTCAGAGAATATGTGTCTGCAAGTGAATTCAAAAAGGGATTAGCAAGGGCAAACAAACTGTAAGGGAAATACAAAAAGCGGTTAGAACAGCAAAGATGTGTATGAAGGCGCAGGCGGAATCCAAAGCAGCTTATTCCATCGTGCAATACCTCGAATTGGCTGCGAAAAAGTACTGGGCATCGAGGCTTCCTTAAAGTGTTTGTACACCCGCAACTGGGCATGAGTCAAACTCTCGCCAAAGTCATTCGTGGCACAGCAAGTGTAATTCCCGCTATCTTCCGCCACAGCGGCAAATATTTCCAACGAAGCTTCGCCATTTTGATAGACAGTCTGGTAGCGTGTATCCCGGGGCAGTGGCTTGTGATTCTTCAGCCATTCAATGTGTGTGTTCTCATCGCCGGAAACGGTGCAAAGCAGACGCAGATTGGCACCCTCTGAAATGGTGCGATCGTGCAGCAGTGTATGGAATAGCGGTTTGATTTGACCCACGCTGCGTAAGACGCGATTACCCGCGCGCTGAAGATCTCCATTTCCATTGACCTGACTGGACGAGCTTAGGTGAGGGCTGGACTCTGGCTGCTCATCACTGTTGGTGATCAGTCGTTTGAGATCGGCCGCACGTATGGAGGTACTTATAGAGTCAATGCAATCCTCCTGCTCGGCAAAGCAAGCAAACATACCGCAGTCCGAGGATATGGGATTACGTATAATCAACTTGCGCACACCGCCTGGCTCTTCCAGCATTTTGTAGCGATTATTGCTGATTGTATGATCATCTCTCATCCAACTAACATTAGGACGTCCATGTACTTGACAGCTCAATATTATTTCATGACGCTGTGCATCGTAGGATTCTAAGGAAAACAATAAATTCAGTGGTTTAGTGTGGAGAGTTGGGGTTAACTAACTCACCTGTTATGCCACTCGAAAAGCTCTGGGGCAACTGACCCTTGGACTCGTCCAAAACACTCAGTTGTCCTTCACTCTCCACAGTCTGCTTGCTATTTTTAACCACACAGCGGTAGTGTCCGCTATCCTCCACTCGAGCATCATAGATTTCCAAACTAATGGCACCATTGATGTTGTAAATTTTATGACGCGCATCCTTGGTAATGCGCTCGTCGTCCCTTAACCAATGCACATCCTCTATAAAACCCGTCACATAGCATATCAACTGAGCCTTGTTGCCACTGCCTATGGTCATGGTCTTCAAACTGGTTTCCAGGTTAAGTCTTAGCTTAGCTTCGCGTGCCTTTGCCTTGGCCAAGGCATTATCATTTGTAGAAGACGAAGACTCTTCCTGTTTGATCTCCTGTATGAGCTTATCAAATGGTTTCTTTTCAACCGCACGCCCTCTTACATAGTCGGAGGCCTGTACAAATTTGCTGATCTTCATCTGACCATTTTCGCTTTCAGCATAGCAGGTATATAGACCAGAGTCCTCAGTGTTAAAGTTTTTAATGGTCAATTGCTTGACACCTTCATTTTGCTCGTTATATTGATACTTGGCGCCCTCTAGCGGTAGCAAAGTGTTGTCCCTTTGCCAATAAATGTGTGGCTTGGGACTGCCCGATACCTTGCACTCTAAGGTGAGCTGATTGTCAGAGGATTGATAGGTATCTGTAATGTGAGAAATGAAGAGAAGACACGGCACAAACATTTAAGACAATGTACATTCTTTTAGGGATGGGGAGTTAGTTAACTTAAGCTATATAGAGGGCATACATACGTACATTCACAAGTTATATGATTCCCACATTCAAGACTAAACCCCTTACCTTTGATACCCACCACGAAATTGGGCGAAATAATCTCAACTTTACCCGTACTATAAACAAACAGGTTGCAAGTGCTCACAATTTCATTTTCAGAACCTCTCACTCTTAGCGTATATTCGCCCGCCTCCTCCTCTGTCACCCCCACCAAATTGAGCCAGGCTATACCATCCTGCATGGACATCTTGCTTTTGGGTCCAAAGGTAATCGGTTGATCGCCATGGAACCATTTGGCCGTAGGCTCCGGTCCATCGATATTAACCATCCATTTGACATTGCTGCCCGTTTTTACCGTGCGGTTGGACAAGTAATTTCGGAAGTACAAACGTTTCTTTAGATCCGGTGGCGGTGGCACTTCTCGCCTGGAGCTGGTCTGCTCCTCTTCATCGGGTTTGGGCTTTCTGCGCCTCTTCTCGCCACCCTCACCTGCTTCACCACCGGCGCCCTCTTCGCCCTCCGCTGCTGCTTCTTCACCCTCGCCCACCGGACGTGGTGGTCTGCCTTCCCTGGGTGGGGATAAACGGGGTGCTCTCACCCGTGGTTCTACAGTCACCATATGTACTATTTCCGTTTTGCCCTCGCGATTTTCGGCTTGGCATACGTACTTGCCGCTGTCCGAGGGCTTGGGATGACTGATAAACAGTTCACAGGTGCCATCATCGTGATCTACCTGCTGATATTTGTCGCTGTTCTCAATCTTAACGCCATCCTTTACCCAGGTGACAGCTGGCGTTGGTAGACCACGTACATGTACGTCCAACTGCAGTTCGTTGATCTTGCCATGCAGCGTGTCCTTGATATTGCGCGTGAAGGTGGGTGGCACATCGCCTGTACCGGGATCTTCGTAAACCTCTAGCTTGCAGAAAGTAGAAGCCTCTCCGGTTTCGTCGCGACCCCAGCATTTGTACTCGCCATTATCCTCCGCTGTGGCGCTCGTAATCTCTAGCAAGCACAGGCCTTCGCTGTATCGTCCGCGTATTTTGGGACTATTTTGAATCTGCTCTCCGTCCTTAAACCATTTCACCTGAGGTTCCTTTGCCTCCAGGAAGCAGGAAATCTTCACCTTGGAACCCTCGGCCACCACCCGATCCCTCATTGAGGTGCTGAAGTGAATAACAATGTTTTTCTCGCGGCGCTTGCTGGACAAACTGCCCGTATCCGAGGCATAGTCCGATGCATAAGCCGAGGACGCACCCTCCTCGTCATCAGCCTTGCGTGCTCGACGCTTGACCTGGCCTTCCTCAGCTTCGCTATCGGGAGCAGGTGAAGCAGCGACTGGTTTCTTTTCAACCGGTTTCTCTACCTCCTTGGGACGCAACAGACTCTTGTCAGCATGAAACACACCATGAATGTTATCTGCAATGTGTGAGGCCTTGCCCTCAAAGAGCACATAATGCGATATCTCCATTTTTCCAGCGCGATTCTCGGTCTTGACCACGTATTTTCCCGAGTCGTTGTTGTCTGGACGATCAATGATAAGCTCGCAAGTGCCATCCTGATGTTCAATAAGCTGATGACGATCTCCGCTTTGAATCTCCATGCTGTCCTTGAACCACTGAACTTCCGGAGTGGGTTGACCTCTGACAGCGGTCTCCAGAATCAGTTCATTGGTATTCAGATGATAAGTCTCTGATGGAGAAGATTAAGATTGATTAAGTTGAAGATTGCATAATGCCATTGCACAATCGGATCTATTTTTAGACCCCGCGGTTGGGTGCGTCTCCTCTTACCTTTCAGGGAGCGTATGAAAACTGGTTGAACATCTGTGTTGACCTTCGGCTCGAAAACATGCAGCAGGGCCGAGGTGGTGATCTTGCAGAACTCATTCTGCGCAACGATCGAATAGGTGCCCGAATCCTCCGCCTGAGCATTGACAAACTCCAGCACGGCCAGGCCGTCCCGGTTCATATTTCGTATACGCGGTCCATAGGTCACATTTTGATCATCCTTCTGCCACTTGATGGTGGGCTCGGGGCCACCGATGACCGCTTGCAGCTTGACCTTGGAACCTTCGGCCACATAGCGATTGGATAGATTGACCGTGAAATAGAGCATTTGCTTGGGAGAGGGATCGGGCATACGGCTGCGACGCTCATAGCCACCCTCTGCCTCACCCTCGGGCGCATCGTCCTTCTTCTTTTTGTGTGGGACCTTGGCCTTGGGCCCGCCTTCGGCTTCGCCACCTTCCTGCATAGCTGAGAGTACGCTCGAGCGGCGCGAGGTGTGCGTGGTGTCGACAACAACCGTGTGGGTGGTCGACTGACTGCCCAATTTGTTCTTCGCCGTGCAGACATAGATGCCATTGTCATTTATCGTCGGCTTGTTGATGATCAGTTCACAGATGCCGTCCAAGTGCTCGATCTGTACGATGCGATCGTCGAGCACCACGGGTATCTGATCTTTGGTCCACGAGATGGAGGGGCGCGGATTACCGCGCACCTTCGTATCGAGAATTAAATCGTTTTGCGAAGCATGATACACATCTAGGGAGAAAGCAATCGATCAGTTCAGCTATTTTCGTACACGGACGACCTCAATCGCCAACAAAAGACAATGAGTTGGCGTTGTAACAAAGACACTTGACCGACAAACGCAGAGACACTTATGTAGAAGACACTGAGACAACACACTGACACATAGAAATACCTCGCAGGGGCAGGGCAAAAATTGGCTCCGACTCGTCGCCATCGGCCTGCGCCGAATACACCTTGAAGTAGCAAGACGTTTCGATTTCGCTAAGATCGTTCTTGGCCACACACTTATAGACGCCCGAATCGGCAGAGGTGACTTCGCTAATCTCGAGAATGGCTTTGCCCTCCTCCGACAGGTTCTTCAAGTTGCCACCAACAACCACCCATTTGTCATCCTTCATCCAGCGTGTACTGGGCTCAGGTCCAATGACCGTGGCCACAAACTTAATGGTGGATCCCTCCAGCGCCATACGATCACGCAGTTGAGTGGCAAACGAAATCTTCTGCTTGGCCGGAACCAGAGGCTCTGGCGAAGCGCGCACCGGTCTCAAGCGCAGCTGTTCGGCCTCCACTTCGGCGCGTTTTTGATCCGACTCTGCCATGGACTTGAGCGCATCATCCATAGCCTTCTTGGCCTGCTTTAAGCTGTCCAGCTGGATTCTGTCGCGTGCATGGAAGATGCCGGGCACATGGTAGTGCAGATTTTTGGCCACCTCAACGGTGTGATTAATCTGGGCCTCGCCAATCGAGTTGATGGCCTTCAGGGTGTAGATGCCGCCATCCTTGTTGCCCGGTTTGTAGATCAGCAATTTGCAGACGCCGTGCGCCTCCTCGAGCATGGTGAACTTGTAGCTGGGCTTCACCTGGAACGCGCCGCGCCACCAAGTGATGACGGGCCGTGGTACACCATGCACATGGCATTCAATGGTCAGCTCATCGTCGCGCAAGTGATAGTACTCTGAAAGAGGCAAACAAAAGCTCTAAGGGAATGCATCGGACACGCGACAAACGAGTTGTACCTTTAATATACTGAATAGAAGGAGGTTTGGGTTCGTCCTTAAAGACTTCATAAATGGTAACTATGCACGACGAGGTGACCTCGTCGTTCTGATTCGAAATCACACAGGAATACTCGCCGGAGTCCAAAATGGTGGTATTAACGACCTCAAGCACCAGTATGTTGTTGTTGTTGCTAATTCGGTGGGTGCCATCGCGTTCCAGTTGTCTGCGATCCTTGAACCACTTGGCCGATAGTTCGGGCCCATCGACAGCGCAAGCCAAGCGAACGCTCTGGCCAGCCTCGGCGGTGCGATCGGACAGAAAGTTAATGAACTTTGGATTGCGGGCCTGCTCACGTCGACGCTGCCAGTCAGCGTCACGCTCCTTTTCGCTGACACGCTTGGCCATGCTGTACTTACGCATCTGCAGCATGAACTCCTCACCCTCGACGGCTGCGATACGCTGCCAGCGCTCCTCTTCGTAGGGATCCGGACGCACAAAGTCGTCGGATGAGTCGCTGCCGCGACGTTTTTCTTTGATTGGGGCCACCACGTCCTCCTCCTCGATATCTTCGACAGCACTTTGATCCTCATTGTACTCATCGCCGTATCCGGTGCCAGCCTCGGTGCCAATTTCGGTACCTTCATCGCCCTCATCTCCCATTGCTGATGGCTCCTCCTCCTCCTCCTCTGCTTCTTCCAGGGCACGCTGCTCGGCCTCCAGTCTTTCCTGCTCTTCCTTTTCGGCTGCCAGGCGTTTCTGGCGCTCTTCAAAGGTCTCGCCCTTGGGCTTAGCTCGATTCGCTTCTTCTTCGGCTGCTTTGGCAGCTGCCCGCGCTTGCTCTTCCATTTGTAGCACCATCTTACTCTTCTTTGGTGGTGGCTTAGGGGCGGCGGCTTGCTGCTCAAACATCTTCTTGCTGGCCTTTTGGCCGCCGCCCATCTCCAGTTTCAAGGTCAATTTGGGACTAGGAGATTTTTCCTTCTTTTCTTTCTTCTTGGGAGCGGCTTTCTTTTTGCCCTTTTTGACGGGTTCGTCATCATCGAAGTCAACACTATCCTCCCTGTCGTCAGCACCATATTCGCCCATATCATCGAATTCGCCGGGACTCGCCTCCTTGTCAATGGATTTCCGTTGTACGCGTGGCTTTCTAGCTTTCTTCTCCTTTTTCTTTGGTTTCACCTCCTCGATGATTTCGTCCTCCTCCACCTCTTCGTACTCTTCAACGACGTATATAACCTCAACATTGGACACGTCCATTACGGCAGCGCGATCGATTACGGACAAATCGGATGTTATGTAACGCACGGGCTTCTGCACATCCACCGGTTCGGAAATATCCATGATGAGGGCGCGATCGAAGACGGCGATATTGCAAGTGGTCTGGCTCTTAATGTCCCGGCCCAGCTCGAAGGGAGTTTTCTCTTTCTCCTCCCGCTTCAGGAATGGAGTGATGCTGCGCCATGTCGAGGGCGTGGCACTGCGTCGAGTCATATACAAGGTGAATGGAGTCTGACTGCGGCCATGTATGGGCGTGGCACTGCGTCCGCGTAGGCTTCCCGGAGTTGGTGACTTAAGCTTGCGCTTCTTCTGCGTTGGCACTTGTAAAGTGTCCTGCGCTGGCGCCGCCTCCGGCTCGGCGGAGGCTCGTGGTTCCATATCACCATCCGTCTCTCCCATCGCGCTTTGTTTTTGCTCTTTTTAAAGGATAACGTGGGAATGAAAATCGTAAATGAAAACCGATAAAAATTATATCCGTTCGAGTCGTATATAAGTATCAATGAGTTATATATATAGCCCGCAACGGTTCGATCGAGAGTTTTTAGGGCGTGAGACGTCCGTTCGATGCGAAAGAAGAATCACGACTGACACCGAACGTGGTGGACAGTTCGAAAATGTATTTCTTCTCGAACCAATCCCCAATTGCCAATCGATTGTTACGAATTCTGTTTTGTTCGTCGGCGACTTCACACAAGTACACATGCAAGCAACAACGGGGGTTGCCAAAAATCGTGTCTATTTAAACACTGGCTACTGCCTCAATGAATGCAGCAGGCAGTAAATACAATTATATAAAAGCCGCACGGCTGTCGCTTGATTTCGATTAGCTATTTTTAGACGCGTCTATTTAAATGCAATGATAAAGTGCAGCATTTACCTTCAACTTTTAACACATGCCATATTCGCAATCCGAAAGTGCGAAACGATTGCTAATCGAGCGAGGAAAGTACAGAGACACACGCTACACACACACACACACAGCAAGATGCAAGAACTTATTCTACTAGCTTAACATACTTGACTTCCTATATACTAATTTGGGGTACACATTAATCGAAATATTTGCATTTGCAATTGGTCGTTAATTAGCTTTGAAATTTTGGCCATTAGACCACTAGGTAGCCCAAGCACGGACGGCACTTACCTCGAATGTTGCGTGTAAATATTGGCGGAGTGCCAAATTTGCTTGAAGGTGCTTCGTATACAGTCACAAGGCAGCTAGTTTCGACTTCTCCATTCCGATTGGACGCTACGCAGCGATAAAGGCCAGCATCATTTAGCTCAGCCGATTTGATTTCAAGGCACGAGAGTCCGTCGTTCAATGTTTTTCTGTACTTGGCATCGTTTTCGATGAGTGTGTTTTGTTTGAACCACTGCACGTTTATATCGTGTCCAGATATGGCGCATGTCAACTTCAAATCACTGCCGCTGGCCGAGTTTCGGTTGGTTAACAATATGTCAACAGTTGGCTTACGCTTGGCGCTACGCGACTCTTTCATATCCTTATACTCATAATCCAATGATTTATATGATTTACTTTGCAGGCTAATAGATTCAGATTCTTCATCCATATAACCTCGATGAACCTTCGTTTTGGGCTCCATTTGATTTTCTTTGGTTTGTTTAGCATCAGGTTTCTTTCTTTCATCAATATTTTCTTCAGATATCTTCTCAGCGGCACCTTTTGATTCTTCTCCCCACTGGAGGTTCTTTTCAGCTTCTTTCTCCTGGATTTTGGACTCTAGTTTCTGTTCCTCTAAGATCGTTGCTTTCTTAGCTTCTTCCTCTACATACTTGACCTTCGGTTTCTTGCTTTCATCTTCAGATATTTTTTCAGATTTTTCTCCCTTTTGTTGCTCCAAGATCTTCGCTTTCTTAGCTTCAGCTTCTGAATCCTTGACACCAGGTTTCTTGCTGTCATTAACCTTTTCCTCAGATATCTTCTCAGCAACAACTTCAGATATTTCACCCTTCTGGGCCTTCTTTTCAGCATCTTTCTCTCCCTGTTTCTGCTTTTTGGCATCTAGTTTTTCTTTCTCCATAGACTGTTGTTCCAAGATTTTGGCTTTCTTAGCTTCAGCTTCTGAATCCTTGATATCAAGTTTCTTGGTTTCATCAACCTTTTCTTTAGATATCTTCTCAACAACAACTTCAGATTCTTCTCCCTTCTGGGCCTTCTTCTCAGCGTCTTTCTTGGCCTGTTTTTGCTTTTTGGCATCTAGTTTCTGTTCCTCTATCGATTGTTGTTCTAAGATTTTGGTTTTCTTAGCGTCAGTTTCTGAATCCTGGACCTCAGGTTTCTTGCTTTCATCAAGCTTTTCCTCAGATATCTTCTTAGCAACAACTTCAGATACTTTACCCTTCTGGGCCTTCTTTTCAGCATCTTTCTCGGCTTGTTTCTTCTTTTTAGCATCTAGCTTTTCTTCCTCGATAGACTGTTGCTCCAAGATTTTGGCCTTCTTAGCTTCAGCTTCTGAATCCTTGACATCAAGTTTCTTGCTTTCATCAATCTTTTCTTCAGATATCTTCTCAGCAACAACGTCAGATGCTTCTCCCTTCTGGGCCTTCTTCTCAGCATCTTTCTCGGCCTGTTTCTGCTGTTTGGCATCTAGTTTCTTTTCCTCCAATGATTGTTGTTCTAAGATTTTGGCTTTCTTAGCTTCAGCTTCAGATTCTTTGACACCAGGTTTCTTACTTTTATCAACCTTTTCTTCTGATATTTTCTCAGTAACAACTTCAGATGCTTCTCCCTTCTGGGCCTTCTTCTCAGCATCTTTCTCGGCCTGCTTCTGCTTTTTAGCATCTAGTTTTGCTTCCTCCATAGACTGTTGTTCCAAGATTTTGGCCTTCTTAGCTTCAGCTTCTGAATCCTTGACATCCAGTTTCTTGCTTTCATCAACCTTTTCTTCTGATATTTTCTCAGTAACAACTTCAGATGCTTCTCCCTTCTGGGCCTTCTTCTCAGCATCTTTTTCGGTCTGTTTCTGCTTTTTAGCATCTAGCTTTGCTTCCTCCATAGACTGTTGTTCCAAGATTTTGGCCTTCTTAGCTTCAGCTTCTGAATCCTTGACATCTAGTTTCTTGCTTTCATCAATCTTTTCTTCAGATATCTTCTCAGCAACAACTTCAGATGCTTCTCCCTTCTGGGCCTTCTTCTCAGCATCTTTCTCGGCCTGTTTCTGCTGTTTGGCATCTAGTTTCTTTTCCTCCAATGATTGTTGTTCCAAGATTTTGGCCTTCTTAGCTTCAGCTTCTGAATCCTTGACATCCAGTTTCTTGCTTTCATCAATCTTTTCTTCAGATATCTTCTCAGCAACAACTTCAGATGCTTCTCCCTTCTGGGCCTTCTTCTCAGCATCTTTCTCGGCCTGCTTCTGCTTTTTAGCATCTAGTTTTGCTTCCTCCATAGACTGTTGTTCCAAGATTTTGGCCTTCTTAGCTTCAGCTTCTGAATCCTTGACATCCAGTTTCTTGCTTTCATCAACCTTTTCTTCTGATATTTTCTCAGTAACAACTTCAGATGCTTCTCCCTTCTGGGCCTTCTTCTCAGCATCTTTTTCGGTCTGTTTCTGCTTTTTAGCATCTAGCTTTGCTTCCTCCATAGCCTGTTGTTCCAAGATTTTGGCCTTCTTAGCTTCAGCTTCTGAATCCTTAACATCCAGTTTCTTGCTTTCATCAATATTTTCTTCTGATATCTTCTCAGCAACAACTTCAGATGCTTCTCCCTTCTGGGCCTTCTTCTCAGCATCTTTCTCGGCCTGCTTCTGCTGTTTGGCATCTAGTTTCTTTTCCTCCAATGATTGTTGTTCCAAGATTTTGGCCTTCTTAGCTTCAGCTTCTGAATCCTTGACATCCAGTTTCTTGCTTTCATCAACCTTTTCTTCTGATATTTTCTCAGTAACAACTTCAGATGCTTCTCCCTTCTGGGCCTTCTTCTCAGCATCTTTTTCGGTCTGTTTCTGCTTTTTAGCATCTAGCTTTGCTTCCTCCATAGACTGTTGTTCCAAGATTTTGGCCTTCTTAGCTTCAGCTTCTGAATCCTTGACATCCAGTTTCTTGCTTTCATCAATCTTTTCCTCAGATATCTTCTCAGTAACAACTTCAGATGCTTCTCCCTTCTGGGCCTTCTTCTCAGCATCTTTCTCGGTCTGTTTCTGCTTTTTAGCATCTAGTTTTTTTCCTCCAATAGACTGTTGCTCCAAGATTTTGGCCTTCTTAGCTTCAGCTGCTGAATCCTTGACATCCAGTTTCTTGCTTTCATCAATCTTTTCTTCTGATATTTTCTCAGCAACAACTTCACATGCTTCTCCCTTCTGGGCCTTCTTCTCAGCATCTTTTCTCGGCCTGCTTCTGCTGTTTGGCATCTAGTTTCTTTTCCTCCAATGAGTGTTGTTCCAAGATTTTGGCCTTCTTAGATGCAGCTTCTGAATCCTTGACATCAAGTTTCTTGCTTTCATCAATCTTTTCTTCTGATATTTTCTCAGCAACAACTTCAGATGCTTCTCCCTTCTGGGCCTTCTTCTCAGCATCTCTCTCGGTCTGTTTCTGCTTTTTAGCATCTAGTTTCTTTTCCTCCATAGACTGTTGCTCCAAGATTTTGGCCTTCTTAGCTTCAGCTTCTGAATCCTTGACATCCAGTTTCTTGCTTTCATCAATCTTTTCTTCTGATATTTTCTCAGCAACAACTTCAGATGCTTCTCCCTTCTGGGCCTTCTTCTCAGCATCTTTCTCGGCCTGCTTCTGCTTTTTAGCATCTAGTTTTTTTTCCTCCAATAGACTGTTGCTCCAAGATTTTGGCCTTCTTAGCTTCAGCTTCTGAATCCTTGACATCAAGTTTCTTGCTTTCATCAATCTTTTCTTCTGATATTTTCTCAGCAACAACTTCAGATGCTTCTCCCTTCTGGGCCTTCTTCTCAGCATCTTTCTCGGTCTGTTTCTGCTTTTTAGCATCTAGTTTTTCTTCCTCCATAGACTGTTGCTCCAAGATTTTGGCCTTCTTAGCTTCAGCTTCTGAATCCTTGACATCAAGTTTCTTGCTTTCATCAATCTTTTCTTCTGATATTTTCTCAGCAACAACTTCAGATGCTTCTCCCTTCTGGGCCTTCTTCTCAGCATCTTTCTCGGCCTGTTTCTGCTTTTTAGCATCTAGTTTTTCTTCCTCCATAGACTGTTGCTCCAAGATTTTGGCCTTCTTAGCTTCAGCTTCTGAATCCTTGACATCCAGTTTCTTGCTTTCATCAATCTTTTCTTCTGATATTTTCTCAGCAACAACTTCAGATGCTTCTCCCTTCTGGGCCTTCTTCTCAGCATCTTTCTCGGTCTGTTTCTGCTTTTTAGCATCTAGCTTTGCTTCCTCCATAGACTGTTGTTCCAAGATTTTGGCCTTCTTAGCTTCAGCTTCTGAATCCTTGACATCCAGTTTCTTGCTTTCATCAATCTTTTCTTCTGATATTTTCTCAGCAACAACTTCAGATGCTTCTCCCTTCTGGGCCTTCTTCTCAGCATCTTTCTCGGTCTGTTTCTGCTTTTTAGCATCTAGTTTTTCTTCCTCCATAGACTGTTGCTCCAAGATTTTGGCCTTCTTAGCTTCAGCTTCTGAATCCTTAACATCAAGTTTCTTGCTTTCATCAATCTTTTCTTCTGATATTTTCTCAGCAACAACTTCAGATGCTTCTCCCTTCTGGGCCTTCTTCTCAGCATCTTTTTCGGTCTGTTTCTGCTTTTTAGCATCTAGTTTTTCTTCCTCCATAGACTGTTGCTCCAAGATTTTGGCCTTCTTAGCTTCAGCTTCTGAATCCTTGACATCAAGTTTCTTGCTTTCATCAATCTTTTCTTCTGATATTTTCTCAGCAACAACTTCAGATGCTTCTCCCTTCTGGGCCTTCTTCTCAGCATCTTTCTCGGCCTGTTTCTGCTTTTTAGCATCTAGTTTTTCTTCCTCCATAGACTGTTGCTCCAAGATTTTTGCTTTCTTAGCTTCAGCTTCTGAATCCTTGACATCTAGTTTCTTGCTTTCATCAATTTTTTCTTCTGATATCTTCTCAGCAACAACTTCAGATGCTTCTCCCTTCTGGGCCTTCTTCTCAGCATCTTTCTCGGCCTGCTTCTGCTGTTTGGCATCTTGTTTCTTTTCCTCCAAGGTTTGTTGTCCTAAGATTTTGGCCTTCTTAGCTTCAGCTTCTGAATCCTTGACATCAAGTTTCTTGCTTTCATCAATCTTTTCTTCTGATATTTTCTCAGCAACAACTTCACATGCTTCTCCCTTCTGGGCCTTCTTCTCAGCATCTTTCTCGGCCTGTTTCTGCTTTTTAGCATCTAGTTTTTCTTCCTCCATAGACTGTTGCTCCAAGATTTTGGCCTTCTTAGCTTCAGCTTCTGAATCCTTGACATCAAGTTTCTTACTTTCATCAACCTTTTCTTCTGATATTTTCTCAACAACAACTTCAGATGCTTCTCCCTTCTGGGCCTTCTTCTCAGCATCTTTCTCGGTCTGTTTCTGCTTCTTAGCATCTAGCTTTGCTTCCTCCATAGACTGTTGTTCCAAGATTTTGGCCTTCTTAGCTTCAGCTTCTGAATCCTTGACATCCAGTTTCTTGCTTTCATCAATCTTTTCTTCTGATATTTTCTCAGCAACAACTTCAGATGCTTCACCCTTCTGGGCCTTCTTCTCAGCATTTTTCTCGGTCTGTTTCTGCTTTTTAGCATCTAGTTTTTCTTCCTCCATAGACTGTTGCTCCAAGATTTTTGCTTTCTTAGCTTCAGCTTCTGAATCCTTGACATCTAGTTTCTTGCTTTCATCAATCTTTTCTTCTGATATTTTCTCAGCAACTACTTCAGATGCTTCTCCCTTCTGGGCCTTCTTCTCAGAATCTTTCTCGGTCTGTTTCTGCTTTTTAGCATCTAGTTTTTCTTCCTCCATAGACTGTTGCTCCAAGATTTTTGCTTTCTTAGCTTCAGCTTCTGAATCCTTGACATCTAGTTTCTTGCTTACATCAATTTTTTCTTCTGATATCTTCTCAGCAACAACTTCAGATGCTTCTCCCTTCTGGGCCTTCTTCTCAGCATCTTTCTCGGCCTGCTTCTGCTGTTTGGCATCTAGTTTCTTTTCCTCCAATGATTGTTGTTCTAAGATTTTGGCTTTCTTAGCTTCAGCTTCTGAATCCTTGACATCAAGTTTCTTGCTTTCATCAACCTTTTCTTCTGATATTTTCTCAGCAACAACTTCTGATATTTCTCCCTTCTGGGTCTTCTTTTCCGAATCTTTTTTCGCCTGTTCCTCAATGGGCTTCTTGTCCACAATGTCGGCTGCAGCATTATCGACAACATCCTGAATTTCTGCGAGCTTGATTTTATTTTCATCTTTAGCTTTTTCCGATGATTCTTTTTCTTCCAGTTGGCTGGCAATCAATTCTTGCAGGGATTCGCAGACATTTAACATTCTTCGTGTTATATTGTGGATTTTTTCCTGTACAATTGCAGTGTGCAGTTGTCCCTGTTTCTTTTCAATGTAGTCGTACTCGCCGAGCAATATTGTTTTAAGTTCCTCAATATATGGCTTTAGTATTTCAGTTTTTTCGTCTAGTAGGTCATCCAGGATAATAAAAATATCCATTAAATTCTGTTGCAGATTAATCATTTTCTCAGATGACTTATCCAGATGCAACTGCGATTGAATTTTTTCAGCAATATGTTCCAGATTTCTGAGCTTTGGCACCAACAATGATGGCTTTGTAAACATTTCGCTGTCGTCGATAAGTTGTATTGCCGCTTTCGTAAGAATGACATTCGTCTTAATTTCCTTCGTGTAATTGCGTATGACCTGTTCAGCTGCATTTGGACAGTTTTCGAGAAGTGCTTCGATAAATGCTTCTACAACCTCTTTATCTGTTTGATCTTCGAGTGGTTTGCCATCATATGTGTGAACTATGTGTTCTCTTAGTTTAAAGATAGACTTAGCTACTCTTTCTCCATCTTCCAGATTTGCCATCAGATCTTTGCTTTCTATTAAAATGGACTCCAAATCCTCATTACTTAGATTGGAATCTAGAGTTTCCGACAGAGCTGTAAATTTCTCGTGTAATTTCTGTTGTGCCAGTTCAGACTCATTCTTCAACTGTTCTAATTTATCTTGTGACTCTGCGGTGACTATTTGTTTTTCAGATTTCTCTGAAGAGATTCTTGTGCCTGCCTGATCAATTTCTGATTCCTTAACATCTAGTGCCGTGCCTTCTTTGTCCCTTATTTCAGAAACCATTTCAATCGGGAAATCTCCAGATACTGCTTCCATCTGCGCCTCATATTGCTGTTCTTCCTTAGTTTCAGCTTTTGTATCCTTGACCTCAGGTTTCTTTCTCTCTTCGACCTTTTCTTTGACTTCAGATACTTCTCCCTTGTGGGCCTTCTTCTCAGCATCTTTCTCCGTCTGTTTCTGCTGTTTGGCCTCTAGTTTCTGATCTTCAATCGATTGCTGCTCCAGAATCTTGGCTTGCTGAGCTTCAGCCTCTGAATCTTTGACCTCGGTTTTTTTGCGTTCATCTACCTTTTCTTCAGATTTCTTTTCAGTTATCATTTCGGATACTTCGCCCTTCTGGGCCTTCTTGTCAGCATCTTTCTCCGCCTGTTTCTGCTTTTTAGCATCTAGTTTTTCTTCTTCCATAGACTGTTGCTCCAGGACTTTGGCTTTCTTAGCGTCCGCTTCTGAATCCTGTACCTCAGGTTTCATGCTTCCATCAACCTTTTCTTCTGATATTTTTTCAGCAACAATTTCGGATACTTCTCCCTTCTGGGCCTTCTTCTCAGCATCTTTCTCCTTCTGTTTCTGCTGTTTGGCCTCTAGTTTCTGATCTTCAATCGATTGCTGCTCCAGAATCTTGGCTTGCTGAGCTTCAGCCTCTGAATCTTTGACCTCGGGTTTTTTGCGTTCATCTACCTTCTCTTCAGATATCTTTTCAGCAATCACTTCGGATACTTCGCCCTTCTGGGCCTTCTTGTCAACATCTTTCTCCGCCTGTTTCTGCTTTTGAGCATCTAGTTTCTCTTCCTCCATAGACTGTTGCTCCAAGATTTTGGCTTTCTTAGCTTCAGCTTCTGTATCCTTGAACTTGGGTTTGCTGGTTTCATCGCCCTTTTCTTCTGATATCTTCTCAGCCACAACTTCGGATACTTCACCCTTCTGGGCCTTCTTCTCAGCATCTTTCTCGGCCTGTTTCTGCTTTTTAGCATCTAGTTTTTCTTCTTCCATAGACTGTTGCTCCAAGATTTTGGCTTTCTTAGCATCTGCTTCTGAATCCTTGACCTCGGGTTTCTTGCTTTCGCCAACCTTTTCTTCTGATATTTTTTCAGCCACAACTTCAGATTTTTCTCCCTTCTGGGCTTTCTTCTCAGCATCTTTCTCGGCCGTTTTCTGCTTTTTAGCATCTAGCTTTTCTTCCTCCAAAGACTGTTGCTCCAAAATTTTGGCTCTCTTAGCTTCAGCTTCTGAATCCTTGACATCAAGTTTCTTGCTATCATCAATCTTTTCTTCTGATATTTTCTCAGCAACAACTTCAGATACTTCACCCTTCTGGGCCTTCTTCTCAGCGTCTTTCTCGGCCTGTTTCTGCTTTTTGGCTTCTAGTTTCTGTTCCTCAATAGACTGTTCTTCCAAGATTTTAGCTTTCTTAGCTTCAGCTTCAAATTCCTTTACACCAGTTTTCTTGCTTTCATCGACCTTTTCTTCTGATATTTTCTCAGTAACAATTTTTGATACTTCTCCCTTTTGGGCCTTCTTCTCAGCATCTTTCTCGGCCTGTTTCTGCTTTTTAGCATCTAGTTTCTCTTCCTCCATAGACTGTTGCTCCAAGATTTTGGCTTTTTTAGCTTCAGCTTCAGATTCCTTGACCTCTGGTTTCTTGTTTTCATCAACCTTTTCTTCTGATATTTTCTCAGCAACAACTTCAGATACTTCACCCTTCTGGGCCTTTTTCTCAGCGTCTTTCTCGGCCTGTTTTTGCTGTTTGTCATCTAGTTTTTGTTGCTCCATGATCTTGGCTTCAGCCTCGAAATCTTCGACATTGTCTTTGAATTTCTCTTCAGACACAACTTCAGCTTCTGCTACCTTCTTCTCAGCTTCTATCGCTGCCTGTTTCTTCTCTTCTTCATCTAGCTTCTGTTTTTCGATCAACTGTTGCTCCATTACCTTAACTTTCTTCGCTTGAGGTTCAGGTTTCTGGCTTTCATCGATCTTTTCTTCAGCCTTAACTTCAGATTCTTCTGCCTTCTGGACAGCATCTTTATCAACCTGCTTTCGTTTTTTGGTGTCCAGTTTTTGTTCTTCAATGGTTGATTCTTCCAATTCAATTATTTCCGAACTAGTTTGCAGAGATACATTTAATTCTTTTAGTTTATCCTGTAAGATATTCAACTGAATTTGTACCATTTCAATTAGTTCAAACTGTTTGGCTGATATCTCAGTCAGTTGAGGCTGTGAAAGAATTTCATTCTCAATTTGTATAAGTGTGGCCTCCAATTGAGCAATTTCCTCGGTATTTTCATCCAGAAGTAGAACACTCAAAGGACTATCGTTTTGCAGCCCTTCTTCTAAATCAGTTAAAAACGCCTTGCCTAACTCCACATTCTCGATTATCTGACTTAAATCAATGGACACTGTGGGCTGCTCTGTGGAAGCCAAGGAAATGGCCCTCAATTCGGCGGTTATGCCATCTATTTCCTGTAGAAGCTCAATTATGCGTAGGGAGCTTTCATTATTTTCAATAAAGTCAAAGACGGCCACCAGACTGCTCTGGGTTTTGAGCAGGCCACCCAGCAGCTCGTTATTGGCCACTTCGCTCAACTCGTTGAGGGCTCTGAATGCGGCCATTAGACTAGTTTGAAGTTGCACTATGACCGCGGAGGACTTGTCCACATCCACTTGTGGTTGAGCAGCCACTGTTGCTATGGATTTAACCAGCTTATCAAACGGTATTTTAAGATTGCCCAGCTGAGACTGGTGAAGAAGTATGAAATCATTGAAAGCCTTTTCAATTTTGGCAAACATCTCCTGGGCCAATTGCGTCTCTAAGACGGGCAAAGAAAGCAATATATCCTCAAAGGCACTTTCCACACTCTCCAATGAATCAACCAAACCAGATTCATATGTATGCACCAGGCACTCCTTCAGCTTAAACATGGTACGCGCTATATTCGCCTGTGCCAAAACGGTTTCCTGCTGTTGGCTATCTGTGACCAGGGTCAACTGTATATTCTCCAGATCTGACTTAAGTTGCTGCATTATTTGGCCCACTTGTTGCAGTTCCTGATTGTCATCAATCTGGGTGACCTCCAGACACAGCTCCAGCTGTTTAATGCCACTGGCCACACCTTGTTGTATATCAAAAACTTCCACTTGTGGCTCGGTCTCCACTACAGCTTCCTCTTGCACGCCCTGCTGCGTTAATGGCTGTTGTCCACTTGTCTTGAGCTCTGATATATCTTCCTGTGTAGAAATCTCATGAATCTGCTCCAAAACTTGAATATCAATTTGTTCACAATACTGTCTCACATCACGCAATGGTGTGGCCAAAGTTTGCAGTTGGGATAGCTCTAGTTCACTAATTTCCTCCAAGCCACTGTGCGCAATGCACTCCTCCACCTGCAAGACGCAACGTTCTAGACTGCAAAGAGCTTCGGCAAAGGTAACCTGCTGGCTACCCTCCGATAAGGAGTGGGCAGCCTCAACCATGTGAGTTTCCTGCACCAAGGCAATGCTATTTTGCAGCTCCTGCATCTTGACCATGGCTGCCTGAACCTGCTGAACGGCCTGTTCGGGCAAAGAGGTAACATCCAATTCTTCACAGTGCGAGAGCACAGAGTTAATACCTTGATTTAGGTCAGCTAGTAAGACAGCTGCCTGAGTGGGTTTTTCGCCACTAAATTCTGGCTCAGACTCTGCAGTTGATTTGAGCAATGAAATGTCATCCAAGGTGGATAAATCTTCCGCAGAAACGGTCGCCACTTTTGAGAATTGCACATTTTCGAGGGCCTGCATCAATTGAGAGAGTGGAACCACCACGGTTATTTTATCATCTGTGACTTGTTGGCTGACAATTTCCTTAAATTGACTGAGAACTTGATTGAATTCCAGATCCCCCTTGGGATTATCCAGGCTTTTGGCCAAATCTTCAAAACTTTTTCCACACTCAAACAATATTCTTGAAGTGTTGGCTTCATGAGTATTTAGCGTAGACTCCGATTCACTGAAAGTGGCCAAACCCTTGGCTATCTGCAAGATGCGCAACAGAAAGACTTGAGCTTCCTTGGCCTTGGAGTTCTCATTGAGCTTATTCAAAGCCAATTGCAGCGTTTCCATATTACTAATGGTCTCCTCCAATGAGACCTTGGTCTCCAGCACCTTTCTCAAGGCGCTAAACGATTTGTCCTGTTGTTGCTGCTGCTGCGAGGATTGCTCTTCATCCAGCTGTATTTCCTGCTGTAGAATTTTAAACTCATGCTCCTCAATGTCAATCACTGCATTGCGTATAATGCTACGTATATTGTCCAAGGTTTGCAAAGCCTGCTGGTCAGGCTCTCGAGCCGTTAGCAGTAAACCATGCCCCTGCTGGGTATGCTCCTGCAGCAGGCTCAATGGTTCTATTAGATCCGCCAGTGAACCCGTCATAGACTTGACCTCCGTTTGGCGTATGCAATAGTTGAGCTCATCAATGGGACGCTTTAGTTTGTCCAATAGCTCCACATGATGCCGGGTTATTTGTTTGTCTAGAATAGTGCCTATCAGTGCCGACAGCTCATCCTTAAGATTCTGTAGACGGATTTTGACATTAGACGAGAGACGTGGCGCGATTTGCTCAATGTTGGTTTCGAAATGTAAAACCGCTTGGGCAATGGACTGCAACAGTTTTTGTGTGTCTGCCACATCCAAGGTGGGCTCCTCGTTAGCAGCTGTGGCCTGACCACTTTCCAAATCCTGTCCCAACTGAGCCAGTCCATTTTGTATCTCCTGCAATGGCGGCACCATGGACTCTACGGTACTTACTGTCAGCATGCCCGCCTCCACACTGTTGGACTTTTCGCTTAGGATCACCTCCAGACCCTTGTTCAGCTCGAACAATGGAGGCGTTACTATATCCAAAATTGCCATATTTATTTTCTGCTCCAACGATTCGGAACCTGCCAGGGATTCTGTTTTGTCCTCAATGGACTTTAGTATGCTTTGCAAATCTTTGATGGGTTCTACTATGCTTTCGAGTACCTTTTGGTGTACTTTCTTATAGATTTGTTCCTCTGATTCTTCCTGTGATAGCTCCATCTCTACACGTTCCAGAGCCTCTTGTATCTTGGCCACCGGCTGGCAAATCTCTTTCAAAGATTTCGCTTCGCTGGGCAAATTGGCTTCTGATATGGTGGCAAAGGATATGGAATCAGGCATATCCTGCATTTTCTCCACAGTTTGTGTGAAATGCTGGGCAGCCTCCAGTTCCTGTGCTTCCTGCAGCAAAGCCTGCGACTTGATGGTGCCTTGGGTGATCTCCAGGCCCTGCTGTATGTCGTCAGCCGTGAGCTGAATTTGAGCCCTCAAGCTCTCCGATTCGAAACGTCTGCTTACTATCTTTAGCTCTTCCAGAGCACGCTTCATTTGCTCACCCACGGTATCAATGATGCAAACACTGGTACGCTGTATGAGCGTTGCGCCCGTTTCATCAATCTCCACACACTTTTCAATCACCTGCAGACCCATGTGCAGCTTGCGTATGTCATCATCCATGGACTGAATGAGTGCATCTATTTGAGTCTCACCCGAATACACACGTAGTTTGGATTCGATTTGCTTGATGGGATCAACTATATGACGTATAATGGCTATGCTTTGATCTGCCGCAGCTGGTGTCATCATCATGGTCGACTGCTCTAGTACCTCCGTCTCCACTGCTGTCAAGTGATTCTCCATTACCTTTAGCAGCTTGGCCAGCGGTACCAGGGCTATAAGATTTTGATTGATCTCCACTTCATCGGTTACAGCCTTTAAGTGTGAGGCTGGTGTCATTAATAGTCCATCTCCCACAGCGCCCGAAATATCCTGCAAGCGTGCCTCATCTTCGGTGGTCTTGGAGGAATCCGTATCGGAGGGTTTCTTGGACTTTTTGCGCTTGGGCGCTGCCAAAGACTCGGGATTTTGCTGTGAGTTGGACATTTGTGCACTGGCAAAGGTCTGCAGTTCTGAGGTCTCTTCCTCGCCCGAACCCGAAGCTTTGGACAGGCTGAAGAACTCCTCCGTCTCCGTGGGGCGTGACTTTTTACGCTTGCGCGCGGCAATGGGCGCTGACAGTGACAGCTCTTCTTCCATTTTCTCAAACGATTCCTGCACATACTGTTGCGTTTCACGATCGATTACACCTTCTCGGCCCGATGAACCGTGCACTGTTATTTCGGTAATGGATATATCATCCATATCAGCCTCCGTGCGCAGGTCCTCCTCGTGTGAGAAATACTCGGGTGCTATGTCTATCACCACGGCCTCCATCAGTAGTTTACCCGACTGTGAAGTCTCCTTGACAAATCGAAGTGGTGGCAGTTCCACAATATTATGTTCCGTCACATGCTCCGATATTTGATCGGCATACATTTCCACTATCTTCAGGGCTTCCTCTTCCGTCAAATCGGGTGTTTCGTACAGGGAAACGGATACCTCTTTGCCATCGAAGGAGAAAGAAACATCACCCTTCTCATCTATGGTAATGTCGCCCACCGGTGTTTCATACAGCTGGGAAGTGCGCTCTTCCTGTATGGTGGACAGCGAGTAATTGCGCTGCAGCTCATTCTCGTGCGGTTGCTCGCTCTTCTGACTCTGACTCCGTTGGGCATCCTCAAAGCCCAGCAGTGAAGCCGAACTGGCCACCACGCCCATGCAGTTCCTGGCCTCACAGGTATAGGTGCCCAGACAGCAGGTGCCATCCTGACCAGAGATTATACGATGAATATCGCCGGGTTTTAGCTCCACGCCATCCTTATACCATTTGAGCACCGGCTGGGGCACACCTATAACCTTGCACTCTAGATTAACGGCTCCTTCGTCAGTGAGTACGGCACGCAAACACTCCAGAAAACGGGGTTTTTTATAGTGCCTAGGTATTTGCAGCTTCAGAAAGCAGGAAGTGCTGCTCGTACCAAAATCATTGACGGCCACACATTTCCACTCGGCCTGATCCACAAACTCCACGGATTTGATGTCCATTAGCCAATCTTCGTTCTCGCCGCGATAATGATTGTAACGGTCGTTGGGATCAATGGGCAGTTCATCGCGAAACCAGGTCAGTATGGGATCTGGAGTGGCTTTTACCACCACCTTGAATTGGAAGGGTTCATTGATCTTGGCATCGGTGCTCTTCAAGCCGGTTAGAAAACGGGGTGCCTGATTCTGGTGCGTGAACACAAGACGCTCCTCGTCCGTCAGTTGATTCTGTATATCCTCGACAGTCAGAACGGCTGTGCTGCTGGTCTCGCCCATACAATTGCGGGCAATGCAGCAATACGTGCCCAAAGAGTTGGTACCCGTCAGCTGGTACACATCGCCGGGTTTCAGTTCATGGCCATCCTTGAACCACTTGAGCACGGGGGTGGGAAAGCCCACTACCTTGCACTCAAAGGAGACCAGACCTTCTTCCGTCAAAACAGCGCGTAGGCTCTCCATGAATCTGGGTTTGCGATAGTTTTTGGGAACTGCATAGACAAAGGATTAAGTTAGGACTAGGACTAGTATAGGGACAATAACCACTCACTGTCCATATTGACCGCACACGTGGAAATGCCCACACAGCCCTCAAAACTGGTGACCACACACTTCCAGTCACCAGCATCGCAGGATTCCGAAGGCTTAATCTCTATCATGTATACGCCCAGACCATCCTCTATAAGTTTATAACGCTCCGCCGTCTCCACACGCCCGTCCGTGTTGTACCAAGTGACGCTCTTAGGCCAGGGCGGCACCACCACTAAGGGGAAGGCATAGGGAAAAAATATAAACAATTAGACATCGATACGCGAGGAGGAACTTTCTCTCCCTCTCTCTCGCAAAGCGCCTCCGCATTTTTGTCAATTATCGGCTTCTGTTTTGATTCGCCCGTTTCGCCACTCTCGCCGAGATGTTGTTGACCTACCTCAACATTCTCGAGTTCAAGTTTCTAGAGCAGCAAAAAACAAACAAGCGAATATATATGGAAACCATCTACAAATGTAGACCACAAGTGTCCGTGTCCGTGTCCGAGTGCGCGTGAGAAATATAAACAAAAATGCTTTGGCACTCTGCCAGAGGAGGATGCTCGCTCGTTTCGCTCACTGGCTCACCTTGACAGCCGAGAATGATTGTCTCGCCGATGCGGACGCTCAGGTCCCGTAGTTCGTTCGTGAAAATCGGAGGCGGCGTATTATTGGAGACACTAAAGAGAAATTTAGCTTAAACCAAATTCTAATCAAGAGCAAAGATTCTTTACTCACTTGTCGGCTGGCTTAAGGGAACCCTCACGGCTGCCTCGACCCACGACATGTACCTTTGAACTGGAGTACGTAACGCCCATGCAGTTCCTGGCCTCACATGTATACGTGCCCAATGACGTGGGATCATCGGCATTGGCCGTCAGCGCAAAGATATCGCCGGCCTTTATCTCCCTGGAGTCCTTGAACCAGCGCAAATGTGGCGTTGGCACACCCACAACTTTGCACTCCAATGATACGGTGCCCTGTTCGGTTAGAACGGCACGCAATTCCTCCACAAATTCGGGTGTCTTGTAGGCTTTCGGTACTAGCACATTGAGCGTTCCCAGACAGGAATTGCGTCCACCCAAATTCTCGGCCATACACATCCACTGCCCGCCATCCTCCAATGTAACCGGGCTCACCTCCAGATAATGAAATGTGCCCTCATTGATTTCGTTTATGCGATCATTTTCACACACCCGTCTATCGTTTCTATACCATGTAAGCTGTGCGGATGATTGAATATATCAAAATCAGACATTCGAGTGCATACATTAAAGTCAAGCAGGAGATCACTCAAAAACTTGGTAATAAATGGTTTTTCGATGGATTTATGGACCTTTGAAAAAGACAAGGCCATCAATTGTATAACAAATAGTGCTCCAATGACACAGAAGTCTCTAGAGATCTTGCGACTCGGTAAATTTCGAATTTATAGAGATTTCTTATACGTCAATCTACTAAGGTAGTTTTTGTTTTAGATAATTAACAAAGTCATAAATATTGAATTTAATCCTAGTATCCCAGGAGGAATGTATTGAAGAGGCAAAAAACCACAAAATAGCCTGCTCATTGCAGTGTTCAAATCACAAAAATGTTCTTTAATAAAACATTCACCATGGCCTACTACGATTAAATTCAATTTGGAAAAACCTTAAATCCGCTTTCTAGTCATTAAATTGGATTTCATCAATCGCAAATAACATTTACCCTCTTTATAACAACATAAAAATATCATGATAAATTTTTCATTCACTTTTTAACAAACACTTTGCAAGTCGAAATTGTAGACATGACCAACTTTACCCCTATTTCGGGTCCTAGGAATCAAACTGTATCATTACTTTTTGAGCTATTTTGATGGCTTTATACAAAATTTTTTAAGTGTTTTACTAAGGTAAAAAGAAGATATATCTTATTATTGTTAAATGTACTACACTTAAAGATTTTCAATATCATTACGCTTTCAAAAGTTATGGTCAAATAACTAAATATATTTATGACTCTTTTTACATATTATTTATTAAATTTTTTTAAAATTATGTTTCAAATTCAATGTTTCCTAATTTTGGTTATCGATATTATTTAAAAAAAAAACGGAAGAAAGTTAACTTTGATTTAAATATAATTTGATTTTTCTTTAAAATTTGTTAACGTCTATTTCAAATTCACTTAAAATAATTAAAGAAAACGCATACTGAAATTTGGTTAATATGGAGTTTATGTTATATGCAAATACGCGAAATTCCGTACTTTTCTTACAAATTTACACCCAGCCAGTTCTTCCTTATCGACAGTACAAATTTTAGTTAGATCGGTTCAGTGGTTTAGGAGTCATCTTATCTATACCATTGATCTATAAAGCCATCGTTATTACTTAAAAAAGAAATAATGCAGTTTAATTCCGAAGACCCGAAATAGGGGAAAACCGTTAAAGTTGGTCATATCTCATTTTCTTCTAACTTTTAAAGTGAAATTTATTAAAATATTTATTTTATAATTTTTAAAAATTTTTTGTGTCTAACTATAACCGGTCCGACAGTGTAGATTAAGTATCTATTGTCTTATTGAAATTTATCACATTGAAGGGCATTTATCATAATAAATTTTGCGTGTGTATGGTAAAGGGTAAAGCTGAATTTTCACTTGTCTGAGTACTCATATGAGTTTCTCATGGAGTTACTCAGATAGTGTAATTTGAGCAGTTCATATGTGTTTAAGAGCCAATTTCTTATCTAATATTTATCTACTATGTGTCAAATAAACTTGGAATTTGCTTTGCTATTTGTTAGTTTATGTGACAGATCGTGCTATGTAGGAGATGACAAATCGGCCTTTAGTGTACTAGTCTGTCTAAACGATCAAATGAGTTTCTTATATGAGTTTTTTGGCAGCCAACTTTCTAACTGCCTAAGGTTTTTTTTCAGCCATCTCTTATGAGATCTCAGACGAGTGAAGTAACAGCTTATCAGTGGACTTCAGGAAATATTTCAATTTAATTTATAACTTTAAAAGTAAATAAGATTTAGGCATTTCGTTTTTTTTGCTTGGCTTAAATTTGAGAAAAAATGGTGAAAAAAAGTCTTTTATTTGAATAAATCAACAACAATATTGTTTTGAAGACCGCTATTCGTTTTTGCATCAGAAACCACGATGTCTGATGGCCTTACTACTTGTTTTCTTCAAAAACATAGCATACTTAACAGGGCTATGATGTATCAGCCATGTAATAGAATGTAACTTCAAAGTTTGCTTGTCGTCTTTGCGAGCAACTGTGCTGGCTTGTATTAACAAGCACAGACTATCTTCCTCAGTATTTAATATTCTTCAGCGCACATGACAATCCGGGCAGACCAATTTTTAATGTTGAGTAATGAATTTTTCCTTAAGCAAGTCATCATGATTTTGCTCAAAAAGTTACAGATTTCTATTACATTTCTGTCACTTCGACTCCAAATGTATGTAAAATAGCTTGGTTTTTTGCTTAAAATATTTATTAAATGCGTCTGCAGGATTTTTGCGGTACCCTCAGCTAAAGCAATTTAAAATAACATTCTCTGCCTTAGTTCGGCCTCGCTTTTATGCAAATGGCAAACAAGTCGTTATTGTTGAAATTGAGTTTATGTCATAAAAAATTAATTTGCGTAAAAATATCAAAGAGATAAAGTGCTGCGGATGCTGAATAAATGATGATATAAGCTACAAAAAGACTCACACCTAACAAATGCTATCATTTTTATCAAATCATAAGTCCTCACGAATACGATTAATTTCTACAGACTAAAGTTACATGCAGGAAAAACATGAATATTAATAAATATTTGATAAATAACATAAAAATTTCAAGGCATTCTTAAACAAAGTGCACTTTTAGTGACACTCAGGTTAAAGCTCACACCAGCATGTAAAATAGCCCAATTCTTCCAATTCTAGTATGCAAACTTTAAGGTCATTTCCTCTGTCTGCTATATAATGCTAAAAGGGAATAGATGTACACAAAATTAAGTGTTATCTGGCGGGGAGGCGCTAAATATTTTTTATATCACTCATACGCGGTGTTGCTTTGGTAAAATATATATTTATTTAGTTTTTATTTCTAATGTGGACTTATTGGACCATATTTGTAATAAATTTGCCTTTTTATATTTCAAAGTTTGACAACAATTGAAATATTATAAAGATTTCGTTGTATAAAATGTTGATTAGGTGTACGTGTCGTATGAGTAATTTCGGTAAAGAGTTAACATCAATTAAAATTAAAAACAATATTTTTTGTTATAAATTATATTATTTATGCGATAAAAACAGACTTTTTGTAGTGGAATCTTTTTTTTGAGTTTATACTGGCGCGAAGAGCCTCTAAAATTTAGGTAAATCACGCATACGCAGTGTGGCCTATTTTCATCTACAAACAGGGGGCGTTGATTTGATTCTACTTAATATTCGATTAAAAATTGTCCATTATTTTTCTTGTTAGGCAAATTTTAAATAATATTTCGCACTTTCCTACCTTCAAATCTGTTGAGCTGCGTATTTCGGTCAATAGGCGCGTACGTGTGCCCACTTTCACGGACAGATCGACCAGACGACGCACAAACACCGGCGGATCGTCACCCATCGATCTGTCCTCGACAATAAGTTCGACGTGTCGGCGCACCGTATCGTTGCTTTTCGTACGTGCGAAAAGTGTATAATGGCCGGCATCCTCGCGTTGTACATGCTCCACGGCCAATTGGACCGCATTACTGGTTTGTGTAATACGAAAGCGATCGGAGTTTTCGATAGGTATCTCGCCACGGCTCCTGCAATTGTTTTAAGTATATAAGCCAATTAAAGACGTTAAGTGGGAATCTCAGCAGCAGCAGCACCTTTTCCTATAGACTGACGAGGCAGAGGAGAGCGTGCCGTGAATTTGTTTATGTTCGTTACACTGACAGCATTTTGAACATCCGTTGCCCATGATGTTCGATTCAAGTGATTTTTACTTAATTAAAAGAAAAATACGCGCACGCGAGAAACCAATACGTCATCTATTTATTATGGCATTATTATTACCCAATAAACAGCAGCAGCAGCAGAGAATGAAAACATTAAAAACTTTGTACAATGAAAAATGACGAAAATATTTCAAACTAAACAAGAATGTTTATAAATAAATGCTCAAACTTGCCGAGGCGGACCGCAATAACTTAAACGAGAGCTAGACAACGCTTTTTTGCCAATTTATTTTTGGGATGCGTGTTTCATTTTGAAACGCTAATAACTTTCGGTTTGTACAGCGAATGAGAATTTTCGAATGTTTTTGTGTGTTTGGCTTTTCTTTTGTTGTTTTGTAGGATTTTTGTATTGTATTTATTTATTTGTAGAATCGTTTTTGTATCGCACGGGATATTGCTAAATTGCTAAATTGCTGCAGCGCGTCTCTCGATTATTATGTAATTTTTGAAATGTTGTTTGAAAGCTATTTTCAACACTTTTAAGGCATAAAAATTAAAATGTTTCGGAAAACATTTTCATTGGCAACCGAGGGTGGCAGCGACACGTTGCTCGGCGATTTGTTAATGCAGCTAAATTTAGCAGATGGCCCCACACACACGCAAATGTGGGACAAATACTACGCAGGTAGGGCCTTCCTAGACTTCACCCGGAATTCTCACGAACTTGATTGATTTTCGAGTAATTGTGATTTATTAAGTATACGCAGCGTGCACACCCCAAAAAATTTCACGCACTGCCTTATATACATATACGATGTATGTGTGTATATATGTGTGCGTGTGTGTATGCTTAGGTAGAACCGAACACAAAATGCTGGGCAACGGATATGTTAATGCGCCGATCGTCAAACTGAAACTGGCCTCTGGGCAGGCCACAGGCCCAGAGAAATCATCTCAACCGCTCACGGCAGCAGCAGCAGCAGCTGTAGCAGAGGCGCAGTCGCCGCCAGCTAGTGCTCTCCTCTCCTCTTCTGCACTCAATTGAGCACTAGCGCTGACAAGCGTGAAGGAGAAATCATATGTTAATGCGCAAATTTTGGCATTATGCAGACCCTCGAGCCGGTGAATCACTTAATGCACGGACAGGTATGTACATACATACATATATGACTTACCATTCAAATTTGAAGGGCAGCAATTCCGGTTCGTCCTCCTCTTCGCAATCGATTTTCACAAAGAATGTGGCCCGCTCGTTGGGTATGCAACGGATTAGGGAACTGGAGTTTTCACTGAAGGTTATGCGCGGCGCAGGTCTATGTGATGCAGGTGGTTCGAGGTCCTGGCCAGGAGGTTCTGCAAAATAATGCCACAATATTAAAAACGGAAATCAATTTTCAAACTGTCTATTTTGTGCCATAAACAACTTCGATCAGCATAAATATTAATAAATATTTGCAAGATATTTGAAATATTCATGTGACTATCTCTAAACATACATGAGGGGGCACAGGCAAAAGTCACTGTCTAGAACAAGTGGGCTATGCTGCTAGACTATCAGATACCCAGCAACTAAATATGAGTGCATAAGTGGATTTAAGAAATGACACGAATAATTCCACATTTTTTTAGATGAAGCATATACAAGCATTGTAGTTCGTGTACTTTCATTTTTTAGTAGCATACTTATGTGATGCTTAGGCATTACACTTTAAAAAATTAGTTTCTTCCCAATTGATCAAAGTTTTTGGCACTAGCTTATGGGTAAACCCTTAAACTGTCAAAAATTTTGGGCTGGTATTATTTTTCCCAAATCATTTCGTTGTTGAATGAAAAAAGCCCGCTTAAGGGGGTCTTCTACCTCTGCACATGGTTTTTCGAGTGTTTTTTAATTTTTTTAATTTAGTTTTTTTATTTGTGTTATTTATTAATTAAATAAAAATATAAAAAAATATAATGTTTGAATTCGAGGGCTGTTCAACCAGTTATCGGCCTACCAATTAATTTCTCAAAAAACGAGAAGGCAAAGCTAACTTCGACTGTGCCGAAGTTTTAATACACTTGAAAAACTTTACTTCAACTGATTTAACCGGTAAAATATATATAGGATATAGATATCAGATATTTAAAATTTTTAAATCATTGATAATAAAAATTTGATACCATAAAAAAAACTTTTCTTAGTTAAACACTTTTTCCGACCGATCGGTCCTATGGCAGCTATATGATATAGTCATTCGATTTTGATAAATTTTTGCAAAATGATGTGAAAGCATATAAAACTAACATATACCCAGATTAGTGACGCTACGATGGAAAACAAAAAAGTTTTTCCCACTAGAACTAGTTCTTAGACCGATTGTTCCTATGGCAGCTATATGATATAGTAATCAGATCAGGCCGGTTCCGACATATTAGTTGCGTGCAGTAAAAAGAAGACCCTGTGCAAAATTTCAGCTTGATAGCTTTAAAACTGAGGGACTAGTTCGCGTAGAAACAGACGGACAGACGAACAGACAGACGGACGGACGGACAAGCGGAAAGCTCAGCTCGTCGTCCTGATCAAGAATATATATAGTTTATGGGGTCGGAAATTAATATTTCTATGAGTTACAAACTTCTGGGCAATATTAATATACACTTTTCAAGTGTATAATAATATTCGATTTGTGAAGTTTATTTTCTTGCTGTTTAGTGTAAAAAAAAATAGGAAAAAAATGTTTCTCCTCTTGGTTGAGGTACGGGGCAGAATAACATCAATTCTGCATAGATTGCAACATGACTGCTCAAAATTTGTTCAGTAGAAGTGGCGCAATTATGGGCATGCCATAATAGGTCGAAAAACGTGGTTTCGAAAAAAACGCTCTTAAAGTTTTGAGCAACGTATAAAATACTCAACACCCACCCGCTCCACTAAAAAGGCTATATCTGTTAATCTATTTTAAATTTTGGAAAATAGTTTGAAGGGGATGAAAGGGAAATGTCCAAGCTAAAAATATGCCCAAATAAAAGCTTCTCAATTTCAACGAAACTTGGCCGTGTGTTATAGTTAATTAATTTCACAAAAATGTAAACATCAGCCAGATCGGACTCGTATATAATATAGCTGCCATAGGAATGATATGTTTAATTGCATTTGGCTAAGGTGTAGGGTGACTTTTTTTGAGTAGACGTATTGCCATAATTTCACGTTTTGGTCAAATTTCGTTTCCAAAATATGGTCACCCCTCAAAAACAAAAAAAAATCTTCTGATAAGAAATATTTTGATTAAAGTTAGGACATTTTTCTTTCCTTTCTTTTAATAATCTAATATAATATAAAGAAAGGCAAATTCTAATAACCAGGAAAATTTCAATTGAAAACAAGTAAGAAAGTCGGTCAAACCCGACTATAATATACTCTGTACCTCTCAAAGTTTGTACAGACAAACAGTGAAAATACTGCCCATCACGATTGCGCCCAGTGCTGCCCAGCGAAATTATTTGTTTTGCTTGTAACTCGACTATTGTTCATTTTATCAGTAAACTGTGTATGGTAATTCGAACAATCTATCTTTAGAATTGTAGGAGATATGAGGGGTTTTACACCTGTTACTCGTAGAGTAAAAAGGATATACTAAGTTCGGGCAAATCCAATATACTCTTTTTCTGTTTTATCTTGACTTATTCTCAGCAAGTTTCTTTTTTCTAAGTTAAGGGATATTATTGAAAAAAATTTTATTTTTTTTATTATAATACTGAATGCTATTATGCTAGTGTAATCAGATCATAAGAATACGATCTTTTTATACACTTGAAAAGTGTATATTAATTTTGCCCAGAAGTTTGTAACGCATAGAAATATTCATTTCCGACCACATAAACTATATATATTCTTGATCAGGACGACGAGCTGAGTTCATTTCCGCTTGTCCGTCCGTCCGTCTGTCTGTTTCTACGCGAACTAGTCCCTCAGTTTTAAAGCTATCGAGCTGAAATTTTGCACAGAGTCTTCTTTTTACTGCACGCAACTAATATGTCGGAACCGGCCGGATCGGATGACTATATCATATAGCTGCCATAGGAACGATCGGTCTAAGAACTAGTTCTAGTTCGAAAAACTTTTTTGTTTTCCATCGTAGCGTCACCAATCTTGGTATATATAAGTTTTATATGCTTCCACATAATTTCGAAAAAATTTATCAAAATCGGATGACTATATCATATAGCTGACATATAAACGGTGGGTCTAAAAACTAATTCTATTGGGAAAAACTTTTTTGTTTTCCATCGTAGCGTCACCAATTTTGGTATATATAAGTTTTATATGCTTCCACATAATTTTGAAAAAATTTATCAAAATCGGATGACTATATCATATAGCTGCCATATAAGCGGTCGGTCAAAAAACTAGTCTTAGTGAGAAAAACTTTTTAGTTTCCCATCGTAGCTGCACCAATCATGGTATATATTAGTTTTATATGCTTTCACGTAATTCTGAAAAAATTTATCAAAATCGGATGACTATAGCATATAGCTGCCATATAAACGGTCGAACAAAAAACTAATTCTAGTGAGAAAAACTTTTTTTTTCCATCGTAGCGTCACTTTTCGTGGTATATGTAAGTTTTATATGCTTCCACATAATTCTGGAAAAATTTATCAAAATCGGATGACTATATCATATAGCTGCCATATAAACGGTCGGTCTAAAAACTAGTCTTAGTGAGAAAAACTTTTTAGTTTCCCATCGTAGCGTCCCCAATCTTGGTATATATTAGTTTTATATAGTTTCACATAATTTTGAATTTTAATTGCCATAGGACCGATCGGTCGGAAAATGTGTTTTACTAAGAAAAGTTTTTTTTATGGTATTAAATTTTTATTATCAATGATTTAAAAATTTTAAATATCTGATATCTATTGTTTTTCAAGTGTATTAAAACTTCGGCACAGTCGAAGTTAGCTTTGCCTTCTCGTTTATTTATATCTTAAGCAATTTTAATATTCGAGTCTCAAAACTATTTATGTAGTTGTACCGGTACGTACCGGTATACCGAAATAAAAATCCGGATACCGTATCGGAACTGAATACCGATATAAACTATGAACCGAAATATAAGTTTTAACCGAAACTCTCATTTCGGGATTAATCCTGGGTAAAAATAGCCATAAATCGAGAAAAGTCTGACTTAAATTTTTTGTCTGTGAGACCTAGGCTTAAGGTACAGTTGTGTACCAATAAGAGTGTCAATGAATTTTCAACACTATAAGTCAATGGGTTGCCAAAGACATGGACTTGCTAAGGTGCGATAAATATCTTTATGACGTTCCTTACTTATAAATGATTATTTGATCTTTTACGCTTCCTGAGATTTTTTAGTGCGTGAGACAATTGATCAAGCTTGAAGAATATGTGAAATTGATTAATAGTGGCTTCATCATTCATTACACCAAAATCATACAGATTTAAGTGCGCCTTTTCCTCTCTTCTCTTCTTCTTTTTAAGAATCCCCACTTGAGGCATTATCTCACAGTGTAATCCGTTAATTATTGCTCGCTTTCTGAAAATCTTCTAATTATTTTCGTATTTTTGTGATCCAAATACCAAGCAGAAGCAGAAATAGAGTAAGAACCTGGACGCATTCACTGAAATTTCGCTTAGCCAAATGATGTGCAATTAAATTTGATTTTTACACCAAGCAAATAAATATTTAGATGAATGTTGTTTAGTTTAGGAGGAATTACCCTGACTTTTTGTTTTTTGCTGATTGCGTCAGTACAGATTTAATGTCTCTCTCTCTATATATAGAAAAATATTATCCTCCATTTTAAATGGCAAACCTAGTCCGAACTCAACATATCCCTGGGCTTTGTTACTGGGTAGACGAGATATGCACTAAAAATAGTTTTCAAAAATATTATTCATAAACGCAGACACTGAACTGTTTCCCCCGACCATGTCAAAGCTTTCTGCTTGAGAGCAACTATAATCAAATGTGAAGCGAAAATTTAACTGAATATTCGAGTATACGCTTGAGCTCTCGATCCTAGGCTGGGCACAAATACACAATGATGACATTTTCCAACGCACGCATTTTATGAAATTTTTCCCATAGACAATTTGAAAATTACGTAACCGCACAGGGGCCGGATAGATACACGGAGGCAATGGCCATAAAAATACGCACACTTCAAGTGTCTGTATTGTCTGTTCGAGGAGGAGAAATCGCATTCCCGGCACACTGGGTGTTGCGTGCTGCTTACCTACAACGACGTCAGTCCCGGCTGCTGGCGTTGTTTCCATGTTTTTAAGAGCAGGTCTCCGCGCTGTATATAATTAGCCAAAACAGGGCCAGCTTAACATGGGGGCAAACACTTGGGACAAGGGAGACTTTTATCAGGACTTTTGCACAATATCAAGAAAACCGTTAACCGATTTTTTATATTTAGAACTTGTAATTTTTCACTAAAAATTGTAAATAATTAATATACAAAATATTTAAATAAATTTGGAAAATGCACTAGATACACACACACACGCGCGCACAGCAAGTTTTCTTCTTTTCTATATATAAATAATATGTACAACACACAGCGTTTAAAATGTGCACCACGTCCAGCAGACACCTCCTGGATCTCCGATCGTTTTTCTCAGACTAAATTATAGAAATAGAGTCGTGTAGAATTTTGCCCACAGAATGGCTCTCTCGCGAGCAGCAGCCGGAGAGCACATTAGCAGCTGGGGATCTCACTGAAAAGCTGCGCATGCTTCTGTTTTTTTCACAATTTTATTACACATAATTTCAAACATTGTTCTTTAAGTGGTTCAAAATAAATATACATTATTTTAGGGTTTACACAGAGAAAACAGACACACATACTTGTATTAAGTAAAAAATATAAAGAAATTACAAAAATTTGCACGCCCTCTGCAGGAATCAACAAGTGGCGGCTACTTGTTGATGTTGTTCGATTAAGCTATATAACTCCAGGGAATATCCCTTTTAGACCGAATAGAAATGTGAACTAAATTTTGTGCGACAAGAGGGTTCCGTAAAGGGTGAGAACCAGGCCAAAGAGAAGCGTCCAAACACAGATTGTATGCTCTTGATGCGTGATTTTTTGGCCCAACGTGCCTCCTCCTTCTTGAGTTGTTCAATTCCCTGAAAATACCACGTTATAGTGAATCCAAATTGCACTCCCAGTATGTCCACTCACCGTTTGATCATTGAATATGGCCGTCAGTTGAGTGGCCAGCATAATGATGGTAAAAATGCCAAACATTAAACCCTCAAAAGTGAGAAAGAGCAACAGAAATATGGTGGCTGGCGGCGAGTAAGGTGAGCAGGTGCGCCAATCGTTTTGCACACATTCGGCAAACTGTGTTAGTACCAAAAAGAGCGTATGCAGCGAAATGGAGGCAATATAAAACTGCAAACAGAGAGAGAGCTAGCATGAGCGGGGGAAAACTCTGTGTTTTTTTTTTGGCCTTACCGTAAACAGTACAAAGTACTTTTGATTATTCTCGCCCACACAATTGTTTACCCAGGGACAATGATGATCCATTTTGCGTATACAACGCTGACACACGGAACAATGATGTGCCCGATCCGGCTTAATGCTGCAGCATTTGGGACATTTGTAAAACATTTGACCCTCTCGATAGCCCATTTGTTCAATCATTTCTTTGGTGGCATTACCCCGAGGTACAGCTCCCTGAAAAAAAAAAAGATTTACATTATATGTTTAGCCTTGATCCTTTTATCTTACCGGATCCGAGAGCATGGTGCGTATATGTGAGGCAAATGCCAGAAAGGCCAATGCTTGGAATATAATCATATTGATGGTACTGAATACCGTATAATTGCTGGGCATTAATATTAGACGCATCACCACAAATTCGGCAAACAGTATAAGACACCAGGTTAGAATTACACAAATTATTCCGCATATGTCCTTCACACACCAGGCTCTACTGCCACAGCAACGATTGTGCTGATCGGCTCCAGTGGCCAGAGCCGTGTAGGTGTAATTCATGTTAAATAATTAATGACACATCCTCCTGATAAGCGCCAATTAACAATAATCAAGCAACATGGCCAATTGATAGAGCCAAATACGCAAAAAGAGGTATTCGCTGAGAAGCATCTCAGCTGTTGCCAAACAACAATCAACAGAGTAACAGTTACTTTTAACATACGCATGGTCGTGACTGTGAAGTGACCGTGAGTCACGGGCAAAGTATAGAAAAACTTAATTAAGTGTAACAAAATTAAAATAAATAAAATAAAGTATACAAAATCTTAATTAAGGACAAAAAAAAATTTAAATAAAATGTTTTCCAACTATTACAAATATGTGTGCTGCATTTTAATGCATTATTATGCTCAAATCATTAAATTTTTGAATATTTTTATTTTTATTATTACCAGGGGGGGGGCACAGCCGTGCCGCACCCAACCCCTCGGGTCGGGTTGGGTTTGGGTTTTGGGGGGGTGAACCGAACCGGGAACCGAACCCCATTGAAAAAATCACAAAAACAAAACAGATTTCTAATTGATGGGGTTCGGTTCTAAAAAAATTCAAAACAGATTTTAATTTTGCACTTTGATGATAAAAAATATTTTATAATGATGAACAAAAATGTATCCATTCTTATGCCCATGTATGGACGGCGGACACTCTTCCCGTCCGCAACAAAAGACTGGACAAAATAACACAACCTCAAGCAAGGGAATTCAATTTGCATCCGAAACCGTATTTCTGGGTATTATTTTGTTCGTACGGAGATGCAACGGCACGGCGAAATAAAAAATACAAAGGAAAAGTTGTACGTCATTTAAATGTCTTCATTTTTTTACACAAGTCACAAGTTAAATACTTTTAGCATTTCACTCTCACAATATGCCAGTCAAAGCCGTGCTGTGGCGGTCCCATTCCTGGAAAAAATACCTCTGACTGGAATTCGCGGAACTGTATAAACGTGTTCGGCCACACTATAAGTTAGGGATGAGACAGATTAAGTCACTGTCACTGGCAATCATCAAATCACCGTGACGGCATATAAAAAGCAACAGTGTGATTTGGTGACTACAAGTCACTGTGACTTAATCACATATGGCCCATCACAGTTACTAAATCACGGGTACGCCGATAAAGGTCATCTCTTATTTAAAGCCAAAAGTGGCCGTGTTTTTTGCAGGTTTCATAGCCACAAAAAGCACATCAGTTTCAGGAATCCCACTAAAGAGAATCGACTTTCGCTGAGAGTGCAAGTTGGCAGTATCGCTGAACTCTTCTAAACATACATACAATATCTGATTGTCTAGTCAATCTAGACAGATCATTTATGTGATTGACTGCCAAAAACTGCAGCATAAGGCATCTCTTCTTCAAACTCTATTAAATTATTTATTATGTACATAAATATATAAAATGCAATCCGGAACCCGAACCCGAACCCGAACCGGAACCTCGGTTCTCAATTTAAAGGGAACCGGTTGTGGAACCGAACCCCAAGCGTAGGGTAAGGGTTCGAACCCCGAACCGAACCCCAGTCGAAATTGGAGGGGTTTGCAGCCCTGATTAGAACTTCAATTATTCGTTGAATTTTTTTTAGAAATATTTTTTAAAGACTTTTTTAGGGCCTCTTACCAGATGACATATAAACTTATTTCAGCAGAATACTTTATATGAATAGAAACACTTTAAAAGCTCTGAAATCTGAATGCTTTTCAAAAGCTGTCTTATTTATATAAGGCATAGTGCCGAAATAAATTTTAATGCCTTCTAAAATGAGGCCTTTAGTATAAAATATTGTAAACTAAAATAATCTCCAGATGGTATGTCGGAAAATTTTGACATTATATTGACAATAAGGTTTTAAAGACTTTTCACTATGGTGTAGAGCTACATATAGTTCAGGGGGAATGTAACTTGGCTTTTATTTAAAAGCGGAATGTAAGCCTTGTCAATATTATTCAACTATGCAATTTTTAAGTTTTATCATAACAAATAATCCAAAGAATTACGATTATATCGGGGAAAAGTATGTACTAGAAATAGGTGAGGGGTGGTTGACGTGCCGAATTCGACATATTTATTATTTATAATTTATTCGTATTTTTGCTCAAAATTTTTTTCTTTCAGCTTGAAGAGCCCAGCCCAGATTGCCCCCCCAAACACTGGAACCACGAGGAACTGATTAGCCTGCTTATAAGCTGCCAGAATAAAGATCAGGAGTTTAGTTTGCTGATCTGTTCGCGTTTATTTCTCTCCACCCAAAGAGCTATTACAGCGACTCAAGGACAAGTGTGCCACAGAGCAGAGGACAGACTGCTGGAGCCCTAAACCACTGGCTGGAGTTATGTCCCTCAGGATTTAACAATGAGTTGCTTATGCAGCAACTAAATCAGCAAACTCTTAAAAATGCCACACAAAAACTGGCCCAAGTGGAGGAGCAACGTCAGCAACAACTGCAATATATGTTAATTAAGCAATCCTCATCCAGCTCCCTGGGCAGACAAAGCAGTATTAAGTCCTGAAACGTTTCTACAAAACGGACAATATGCTAAACAATTGCAATAATCCCTACGAATTGGCCCATCAATTGTATGCCATAAAATATGCATATGTTTCCCAGCTCAGACTCGAGGAATTTGTGGAAATGTTGAGCAAAAGGTGAACTCAAATTAAGCCTGGAGCAAGCCAAGGCGAGTACATTAAGTGCGAATGGCAGGAACCAGGTTAATATAGCCGCCTATGTGCAATGGTTTCATCAATTGAGTCGACTAACTGCCACAGAGATTTTGATCCCACCTCCAGCAACTTTTGCCCTCATAGGTCGCAGGGAGTGTTCCAGCACAGATCTTTAGCAGGAGGACCAAAATATATGCTTCCATGCCTCAGGGGATCAAGAGAAACTGCGCAACTTGGGAAAAATCCGGACATGTGGAAAGAGGGCTATACCTCTTCGATCTGGCTATGCCTGCCTGGGAAACCCAAATGGAGCAGATAACCAGGGTTTATTCCAATTATTGATGACTTGATTTACAGATTGCCAGTGGCCACACCAACGATGCCTAAAGGTTTCTTGAACAGATCCATCCAATTGTTTCATAAAATCGTTTTTAATTATTATTTTTTGTTCACTTTTACATCTTAACAAAAACAAATTCACATACATATATCAAGGTCTCGTCCAAAGTTTATAATAATATCTTTAGGCAGGTGCCAATTTGGCTGTGGGCTCCAGTAGCGCCCATATGCCAGCCACCGATGAAATTGCTCCCAGCAGGCCAATTGTCCTGGGCGTTAGACTTGTATAGCCCAATGCCGTCAACGGTATAAAGAAATCGCACACATTTTAATTGTATCCACTGCTATGTCCTTCTGTCCCTGCACCAGCACATATGACTGCAGAGCCAAGCGTTTAAAGTCCGCAGCTGAGTTAAGGCTGGTGGAAATCGCGCAGCGGGAAATGCCTCCCACAACTGGCCCGATGTAAGTCCAGGGCCCGCACTATCTCATAGAAATCGCGACACAGATTCATGATTATAGAGAATAACCTATTGACTGGCCATGCTGGACCAACGTTTGACATTAACTGTGGTCAGGCCAGTCCTGGCCAACCACAAAAAATGGTCCGCCAAAAGGAACAGAGACTGCGATAGTTTGCCCAGCGTGAGCGTAACACGAATAGTCAGGTCCGATAGTGTATTAGTGCGCAGTGAGCCATAAAAAACATCCATGCATTTGCCAAAACGAAGCACTAGGGATTAAGATAAGATTATAATAATGTCGATTCTATATATATTTGGGGTTTTCCACTCACACTTGCGGAATGTGCTCAAAATATACTCAATGGTCTTAAAGTTATCCACCAAGGCTGGAGTAGAATTGGACATTTCCAAAGTGTCCCACATAGCCCGTGAAGCATATTGTATGAGTCTGGGAAAGGAAGTTTAGAGTAGCATGAGGTGCCTTGTTTAATATGTTGCTGGCTTTTTACCTGGCCAATTTTGCCCCTGCCTGCGGCTTGGTTTTTCAATTCTACCCACTTGTCCATGTTTATCTAATGAAACCAGCCAAAATAAAGTTGAAAGTCCATCGCTCGTTATATGGAAACGCCCTTTGCAACACTGATTAGACAATAGGGATGAGCGTCAGTGCTGCCAAAATAGCTCTTGTTTTTGCCGGCAGCGAAAATCTGGCTTGTTTTATAAATTGTTCTGCTGCCATTGAAGTAATTCAAAAAAACAAGTTTAATAGGTATTTTAATAACTCCAAATGCGAAATCCGCGCAGTATGTAACTTTTATTTAAAAATATTTAACTTGCAAAAATTCTATCATAAGCATTTATTTTTTAAAATTTTTGAAAAGTGACCTACAGCTTAACACAGAAAAGCTTTTTTATGATGTCCTCAGCAGCAAGCAATTCAAAAGCAGAATTCATGCAAATTTATGTTTTAATACATTTTCCCATATTAACTCTAAATCTAAGCTTTTTTCCGTTATCGATAGTCGATAGCACTTTTGACCGAACTAGCTGTTTCACGCCAACATTGCTCATCACAATAACAACATGCAGTCTGGCAGCCGTGGCTTGGTGTTTTTATATCAGTATCAAAATTTCTATTTGAAAGCTTTTAATTTGATAATTTAATTTAAAAAAATTTTGTGTTAAATTGGTGATTTGCTTTTCTTATACTTTTCTTTTTTTCAAGGTATTAAGGGTAAGTTTTGGACTTTTTGTAAAGGTGGTCAAGCCGGCTTTTCCAAGATGGCGGACGCAAATGCGTCTTGCCAAGTGATGCAGTGTGTAGAAGAGAGAGAAGAAAATAAAAACAGTTATTTCTGATAGCAATTTGAAGACATAACGGGGAATCAAAGGAAAGAAATGAAAAAAATCGTGATAAATGGATCTTGAAGTAAGATTGCCAAGAACATCCACAAATGTAGTAAAAAAGCAGGTCTTGCCAAAAATGTTCGTGCTGATAAAGGTTCACTGTCGAACAAGATCAGTGCCAGTAGTTTCGGGAAATGTTGTCGTCTGGGATGGCCGAAGTGTGTGCTTCGGTGGAGAGCCTTTTGGCTTCCACTAGCAAAGCTAAGGCTATTGCAGAGGCTCAAGTTCCGGAAAAAGTAGAGCAGAAGACTGTTGTTGATGCAAACCTTGAAAACAGGGTGCCTACTGATATTAAAAAACTTGAATTTTTCTATGATGACAATCATGTTGGTGAGGCGAGTTTGTTTTTTGAGACCAGCAAGGTTGATAATATGCACAATATAAATATAAAAATGGTCTTTTCTTCTATGAAAAAAAATTAAAGATTTAAAATTGAGAGGCCTAAGTAGCATTGTTTGCTCTGGGAGTGTCTCTTTGTAAAATTTACTCAAGAACGGAGCTTATGCCAATGGAGGCAGTTAAAAATGATAGTGTTAAGAAGATGAATATGAATGCCTTTATCCCCAGAAATTTTGTTGAGACTTATGGTGTTATTAGAAATATCCCAACACACATATCCGTTGATGAGACAATGGGATTCCTTCAATCATATTTGAGTTAAATCAGTCTCTCGCATAATGCGCAGAGTAAAATCAAATACAGGTGGGGACTCCGAACCTGTGTATATGAACCTACCTTGGCTGTTAAGATAGGTTTTTCCAAAATGAGATACCCCAAACTGTTGTTCAAACCTTTGCCTTCTTAAGGTTTCGCACTTTTTACCCACTGTCCGGCAATGCTTTAATTGTGGACGTCTGGGTCATTCATCGAATAGATGCAAGTCCAACCGACGTTGTCTGCGTTGTGGATTTGAAAATTGTCAGATCCTCAATGCAGTCGTTTTGAAATGTATCCTATGCAACGGGATCTGACCATTCCTCTCGTGATGAGCTGCTTGTCCTAGAGTGGAAAAGAGAAGCTGACTTCATAAAAATAATGACAGTTAAAATTAGCGAAGGAAAGAGGTGCTTTCTTCGTACTCTTTCAACAATTCTTTTGACATTCTTCTTGATAATGAAGAAGTTTTTCCAAGGTCTTAAAACTAATAGACCAAAAACAATTAACAATGACTCAATCAGGAACAATCGATCAACAGATCTCGATATAGCAAAATTGTGGAGCGGAGATGGTGCCTCTTTACACAAAACCACACTTCACTTTACCGAAAGCGTATACAAACGACACCAGTGATTGGAACTATCGTTCCCAATAAAAGAGCATACAAATGTGACAGAGATCACAGAAATATGCTCACAGCTCTTTGGCCTAATCAGGCCTTTTATTGATACGGACGTGAGAATTTGTGCTCATCTTTTTCAAAATCTTAAAGATAAATTCAATAATACCAACAAAAAAAAACAGATTTAACACAACCTAAAAAAATCCCTTTGATTTGAATATCACTTAAATAATAATTACAAGAATGTTGATTAAAGTTCTGCAACATAATATTCCAATCTTTGAAATCCCACAAAAATGATTTTGAATTTATGCTTAATACAGAAAATTATGATATCGCTTGTTTGTCGGAGATATTCTCTCATGGAGATGATCCGACTCTTCCAAGAAATATTGTCAATTACAAAGAAGCTGTGGAAAAGCTTCGAATGGATAACTATGGTGGTGTTTCACTGCTGTTCCAAAATTCGATTAATTTTAAAAAACTACCTTTCAAATCAAATGCTGATATCATTGTCTCAAACAATTAATCTATCAAAATCTAACTCTTGCTTCAGTATATTGTGATCCCAGATGTCCTATAGAAACTTTTAAAAAAGACATGAAATGTTTGTTGAATCTGTTAGAAAACAGGAATGATTTTCATTTTGTGGTGACTTCAATTCTAGAAATGCTCAGTTTGGTGATAGAATTAGCACAGCCAGGGGTAGATTCCTTGAAGATGTGACAATGAATGCTGGTTTTAGATGTGTTAATGATGGTAGTATAACCTTCAAGCAGTTCCTTGATAAAGACTCTGGATCAGTATTAGATTTAACTTTTACAAACTCAAATTCTAGCAGTTGAATGGAGTGTCAAGCCTTGCAGGATTGGTGGGAGCCATCATTTTCCCATCAGTTTCACTATTGATAATATTGATAAAGCCATTATTTTTATTTCTAAGAAAAGCTTCTCAACAGTTTAACCAATATTGGATTTCAGTCGACATTCAGGATCTTACTAGTAAGATTAAAAAGTAAAATTAAGGCATCTACACACGAATTAAAATGGTAGAACTCCCAAAAATTCTGGTGGAATGACGATTTGACACGTCTTAATAGAATTTTCGAAGAGCTTCTACAATCCATAGAATCAAAATTTCCATGTATTGGAAATTTTGAGGGGAAGCCAGTAAGGATCGTGAAATCGCAACAGTGCTGTCAAGAAGGCAAAACGTGAATCCTATCTTAGTAAAATTGATGAAATTAATTGAGCAACCATCGTCAAAAAAGCATGGCGCTTTCTTTCTAACCTTAAAGGTTTGGGCAAATCTCAAAAAGTCAGAGAGTGGGCTGTGTCAATGGTCGAGACTACCTTGACTTTTCTTAAGAAAGCCAAGTTCCAGTCTCGTCCCTTGACACTTCCATCTACTTAATCTTATGCCTGTCTCTTACCTAAGGAATCTGATTTTACGCTTGAGGAGATGGCAATAGTTATCAAGAACAAAAAATCTACTGCTGGGGGTTTTGATGGAGTAACGTATGAGATTGATTGCTGCGCTTAATAGGGATGTTGCAGAGAAGCTTTTGGCATGTTTTAATGACCAGTTTACAAAATGTGAGGTACCCTGAACAATGGCGATCAATTAAAATCTGTCCCATTCCTAGAATGTGGCAAAGATCTTAATGATATCAGGAATTTTAGACCTATTTCATTAATATCTGTCCTTGCAAAAACTCTAAATGGCATGACTAAAAATCGACTAACAATTTTGTTGGAAGGGATGAAATGATCCTGCCATAGATGCTTTGTGCATATAGGAAAAGAAAAAGTGCTGCGATGTGCATAAACGACGTTATTTCAACAGTAAGTCACTTAAATCTAGGTCTGCCAAAGTAGTTGTTGCTTTTGGATATAGAAAATGCTTACAATTGTGTGGAAACTAGATATCTTGTATCGAATCTTGTTAGCTGAAAAAATCCTGCAACCTTTTGTCCATTGGATTATTAAATTCTTATCCATTAGGTTTTTAGAGACTTGGTGGTGAAGGGGAGGTGGTGAGAGATGGTTTACCGCAGGAAGCTGTCTCTCTCCTGTTCTCTTTAATATTTATACGAAGCGTTTACATCAAATTGAAGATCCAGACACACAAATATTTCCGTATGCGGATGATTTCATCATAATGTCAAGTACTCTCAAACTTGCTGAAGAGAATCTTCAGGCTAAGTTGGAAGATTTTTACCTTCTCTGCAAGGACATTGGACTTAGTTCAATGCTTCCAAATCATCTGTCATGGCTTTTACACACCTTATAGTAGGACGATAATCAACATTAAAATTGAGAATCAGGAATATAGGCATGGTCAGAGAATTTAAATTTCTTGGTAGAATTATCTCAGCGACTATGTCTGATAAAAAACATGTTGAAGAAAATAAGAAATGATTTTAGTTCTGGTTTTCGTCTCCTACAGATGGCTACCAATATAAAAGGAGTGGTCTAAGGCCACTTATTGCCCCTAACATCTATCGATCTATATTAGGGTCAAAATCAGAATATGCAGGGACCACTATGGCCAATTTAAATATTGGTAATAGCGAAGCGACTGGCAGCTAACCAGTCTAAGCACTTCGACGATGTGTTGGTGTCCCCTCGGACACACCGCAGCATAGTTTTTGCACTAGCTGGTGAGATTGCCCCCTAAATATAGGGGCTGACTCCTGTCAAGGAGTTGCTCAGGATAAAATGTCTTAATCATGATTTGTACCTAAAACATGCCGATGTCTAAATGTTAACTCCTCCTATTCTTTTGTGGCAAATCAGTTCAAAAATATTTAGAAGAAACCAAATCTCAAAGTCAATATATGTTCAACAAGCGCATTAAGTTTCATCTGAGCCCTTTTAAAGAAAACAAGTCAAAATATCTCAAATGAACAAATAGTAGTCACATATAATGCAATTATGCATAAGCTCCGTTCTCAACAGTATCATATTTTTTGCATCAGATGCTTCAGTATCTATCTGTGATAAAAAATGATTGGTATTGGGATTTGTGATATTATTAGGAAATAAAACTTTCAAGTACAAATCTAGTATAAAAATTGTCATCTACTATGGCTGAACTAGTAGCCATAAATCTCACTTGTCATTTAGCTAAAAGACTGAATATTAAAAAAGCTGTCCATCCTAACGGACAGCTTGGGTGCTTCTTTTTTCGTTAAATATCTCCAAATCAGAGTCGTATATTGTTGCCGACATTCATAATCTTCTACATGGTGCCTGATCTTTGTTCTGTTGATCTCATGGGTGCCTGGGCATAAAAGGTATTAGTATTAATGGAACAAGCTGATCTCGCTGCCCAGTCTCTGCAATTACAACGGTATTAACAATAATTTAAAAAACTCAATCGGGGGAGGCATCTTAGAGTAAAAATCAAAAAAAGGAAATATACAGTTTGTGGAATAACCATTATAAGGAGGCTTGCTACAATAACTGGAAGATTTTTTTCCGATTTGTTTCCTACCTGTGAAGAATCACATTTTTGTAGGAATTAAGATATAGGGAAAATATTTGTAATTTTAAGTTGTTTTGTAGGATTTAAGGAGTTAGGGGAAATATTTGTAGTTTTAAGTTGTTTTGTAGGAATTAAGGAAACATGGTTAGGGACGTTTTTAATAGTTTGTAA
>JAEIFT010000850.1:0-60615 GCA_018904225.1 Lordiphosa mommai
TATAAATAAGATACAATAGTATTGTGATTAACATTATGATTAGTATAGTTATTGTAATTATTTGGAATACATTATTATGTTTCGTGTATTCTTGAATTATTTTTAGTTTGAATATGCGATAGTGGGTCTAGTTTTGTTACATTATTGTTGACATAAATTGTTTGTGTAAAATCTAATAGTGTGTTTGTGAGCAAAATTTCTTCAAGCTGAATTGAACAATTGAAAGCCTTTATAATGTTATTTCCTTCGATTATTATTTCCCTGTTTATGCAATTTTGATTTAATATTGTTTTGGGAAGATTCCATGTGATGATTATGTTAGGTTCTACATAATTTATTTCAAGATTTTTGTGCATTTTTGTATATTTACATTCTGTGGAAGCTTGATTTAGTATACCAGTGATACATTTGTTTAATACTAAATCTTTTGAACTAACCGTGTAGGTTTGATTGTTTTGAACAGAAATATTTATCATGAATTATTTCTGTTAAAATATTGTTATTCTTGTCTGAGAATGGTAAGATTTTAAAAATTGGTGTTTTAATATTTGACGTGGAATATGGGATATAATCAAAATATCGTTTGAAGTAGTTTTTTAACCAAGTTGAGGTTTTTATGCTGAGAAGTTTCTCTGAGATTTATATGTGTTAAAGAATCGTGTCTTAATAATTTAGGGTTAAAAATACCAAGACTGGTTAGTTGCATTCTAACTCTATGTCTTCTATGTATTCTGTGAACTGTTGTAAGTTAAATATTAGAATAGCTAATCTTTGATCATTTACATAAATGATATCCATTTGGTTGATTCCGTGGTTAATTGCTTCAATAACGTGATTTAAGTCGTTTGTTTGTATACTGTTTTCTGATAAGTTGCTTATTTTAAGCTTTAGTTCTTCTTTGTCTTCTTGATCTAAGGTTCCAAATAAGTATTTGAAAGCTGTCCCTACGAAATTTGCAAGACCTCTTTTGTTGCGTTTTGTGATTCTAATTCCATTCATTTCCCTTTCTAGTTTTCTATTAAGTATTTTATTTGGTGAGATTTTTAAATTCTTTTGATCGATGTAATAAGGTTTCATAGGTTTGTTCGGTTTTGTTATATTTACTGACAGATAATGGTATTCATAATTTACTGGTAAGTCTAATTCTCCATTTTGAAAATTAAATAACCATTATTTGCTTGAATAGAGTTTACTTCGAGGCTTTAGCAATTTGCTTTTGAATAAAACATGTTATTAGGAATAGTATTAAAAAATGATGTAAGATTAAGCTGAATTTTTTTGGCTCGGTTGATCGACTGCTGATGATCTGGAATTATCGTATTTGCTTTTCATTAGTTTCTTTTTTCTTTTTAAATTTGGCTTTATCATGAGTTATTTTCTTCCTCTGTTCTTTTCTTCGTAATGTTTTTCGTCAATTTGGGTAATTTCACCCGTCTTTTAAAAAGGGTTAGTGGTTTACTCTTTACTAAAGGTGATTGTCTGTATCTAGAGTCAACTTCAAATTGGATTCTATTTTGTTCAGTTTTCAATTTCGTTTATTTTGTTGTTTTTGGGTATTATATTCTGGTGTTCCAGCGTAAATAAAAATATCTGCAGGTGTTCTTCCTGTAGTATTATGTTTAGTTTTGTGATTGTAGATATATAAGATTGTTGCAAATTTATTTATTTTGTTTTCTTGATCGGTTTCACTGTTGATGATTCTCAATTTTTTCATTGACTGTCTTGTGGAAATCGTTCGTCATCTGAAACTCCATTTTTACTTGTAGTTATTATTATGTTTACGTCTTCTGATCTTGTAGATTTGAAGCGCTGCACATATAAGCTGAGTCTTTATCTGCTTTAATTTCATTTGGCTTACCCATTTCATTGAATATTTTGAGTAGGGCTCGTTTGGCTTCTAACCAATCTCTACCATTTACTTCGATTAAAGCTGCGTATTTTGAATATGCGTCGATACAAGATAAAAATTGTTTAGTGTCAACCATGTAGAAATCGATGACAAATCTTTCTCTTGGACCAAAAACTTCTGGGGTTATTTCATAAGCAAGTTTTGTATTTCTGTGCTCAGTTTTTGAAATGTTGCATATTTCACATTCGTTAATAATGTTCTGGATTAGTTTTTGGTAATCGGATAGTAAAATTTTTTCGTTAAAAAGTAGTATTGTTTTTCTCAATACCTGGGTGTAGTAAATCACTGTGAGACTTAATAATTGTTTCTTTGAATTCGGCAAATGTTTGAATATCTACCAGCTTTTTGTAAGTTCTCATTAATTTTATCAAATTGTTCGGACTGATGATTTCTATAAATGCATTTTGGAATGTTAAGAAATCAATTTCGTTTTCGAAATATATTACACTATTTTTTGTGCATAGGTATTCTTTAATAAGATTTTGGCATGCTCGTTTGTCATTTCCTTGTAGATGATTTTATATTTAGTTTTGTGAAAATATCTTGTCGTTTGTACTTCATTTGATTCACCTTTGATGAATTCAAATTGACGGTTGTAATCATTTATGGGTCTTTCTGTGATAGCAATGTATCTTTGATTATCTTCATGTGCGCTGCACTGTAGCTGCAATACTACTAGGTGTTTCTCCCAAGAAATTTTCTTCGATTTTAACTCTTGATAGAGCGACTGCTACATAGTTCTCTTTACCTGGAATATACTTTATGTGGTAGTCAAATTCGTTTAATTTGATCTTCCATCTTTGCAATTTCATGTTTGGCTCTTTTATGTTGTTAAGCCAAACCAAAGGTTTGTGGTCAGAAAGAATGTCAATCTTTCTTTCATAGAGGTATGATCTGAAGTATTTTGTTGCCCACACAATAGCAAGGAGTTCTTTCTCTATTGCGGAGTAATTGATTTCATGTTCGTTTAAAGTTTGCTGGCAAAGCATATTGGTTTGTGGTCTTGAGATAATACTGCGCCTATGGCAATATTACTAGCATCTGTAGTTAGGAAAAAGGTTTTTCAAAGTTTGGGTATGTCAGTATTGGATCTGACATGATAAGCATTTAGTTTTTCAAATGCTAGAACATAATCTGTTTCTTTAATATTGAATTTCGATCCTTTCTTTAATTTGAGTGTTAAAGGTTTTGCTATCTTAGCAAAGTTTGGGATAAATTTGCGATAGAAACCACAAAGGCCTAGTTTTTCTATTAAGTATTTTATTTGGGTAAGATTTTTAAATTCTTTTGATCGATGTAACAGGGTTTCATAGGTTTGTTCGGTTTTTGTTATATTAACTGACAGATAATGGTATTCATAATTAACTGGTAAGTCTAATTCTCTTGTTTTGAAAATTAAATAACCATTCTTTGCTTGAATGGGGTTTACTTCGAGGCTTTGGAAATTTGCTTTTGAATAAAACATGTTATTAGGAATAGTATCAAAATGATGTAAGATTAAGCTGAATTTTCTTGGCTCGGTTGATCGACTGCTGATGATCTGGAATTATCGTATTTGCTTTTATTAGTTTTCTTTTTCTTTTTAAATTTGGCTTTATAATGAGTTATTTTCTTCCTCTGTTCTTTTTCTCGTAATGTTTTCGTCGATTTGGGTAATTTCTCCCGTCTTTTAAAAGAGTTAGTGATTTTACTCTTTACTAAAGGTGATTGTCTGTATCTAGTGTCAACTTCAAATTGGATTCTATTTTTGTTCAAGTTTCCAATTTCGTTTATTTTGTTGTTTTGGGTATTATACTCTGGTGTTCCAGCGTAAATAAAAATATCTGCAGGTGTTCTTCCTGTAGTATTATGTTTAGTTTGTGAGTGTAAATATAAAGTTGTTTCAAATTTATTATTTTGTTTTCTTGATCGGTTTCACTGTTAATGATTCTCAATTTTTCATTGACTGTCTTGTGAAATCGTTCGACATCTGAAACTCCATTTTTACTTCTAGTTATTATTATGTTTACGTCTTCTGATCTTAGCCAGATTTGAAGCGCTGCACACATAAAAGCTGAGTCTTTATCTGCTTTAATTTCATTTGGTTTACCCATTTCATTGAATATTTTTAGTAGGGCTCGTTTGGCTTCTAACCAATCTCTACCGTTTACTTCGATTAAAGCTGCGTATTTTGAATATACGTCGATACAAGATAAAAATTTTTTTATTGTCAACCTTGTAGAAATCGATGACAAATCTTTCTCTTGGACTAAAAACTTCTGGGGTTATTTCACAAGCAAGTTTTGTATTTCTGTGTTCAGTTTTTGAAATGTTGCATATTTCACATTCGTTAATAATGTTCTGGATTAGTTTTTGGTAATCCGGATAGTAAAATTTTTCGTTAAAAGTAGTATTGTTTTCTCAATACCTGGGTGTAGTAAATCACTGTGAGACTTAATAATTGTTTCTTTGAATTCAGCAAATGTTTGAATATCTACCAACTTTTTGTAAGTTCTCATTAATTTATCAAATTGTTCGGACTGATGATTTCTATAAATGCATTTTGGAATGTTAAGAAATCAATTTCGTTTCGAAATATATTACACTATTTTTGTGCATAGGTATTCTTTAATAAGATTTTTGGCATGCTCGTTTGTCATTTCCTTGTAGATGATTTTATATTTAGTTTGTGAAAATATCTTGTCGTTTGTACTTCATTTGATTCACCTTTGATGAATTCAAATTGTCGGTTGTAATAATTTATGGGTCTTTCTGTGATAGCAATGTATCTTTGATTATCTTCATGTGCGCTGTGCACTGTAGCTGCAATACTACTGGGTGTTTCTCCCAAGAAATTTTCTTCGATTTTAACTCTTGATAGAGCGTCTGCTCCATAGTTCTCTTTACCTGGAATATACTTTTGTGGTAGTCAAATTCGTTTAATTTGATCTTCCATCTTTGAAATTTCATGTTTGGCTCTTTTAAGCCAAACCAAAGGTTTGTGGTCAGAAAAGAATGTCAAACTTTCTTCCATAGAGGTATGATCTCAGTATTTTTGTTGCCCACACAATAGCAAGGAGTTCTTTCTCTATTGCGGGTAATTGATTTCATGTTCGTTTAAGTTCTGCTGGCAAAGCATATTGGTTGTGGTCTTGAGATAATACTGCGCCTATGGAAATATTACTAGCATCTGTAGTTAGGAAAAAGGTTTTCAAAGTTTGGGTATGTCAGTATTGGATCTGACATGATAAGCATTTTAGTTTTCAAATGCTTGAACATAATCTGTTTCTTTAATATTGATTTTCGATCCTTTCTTTAATTTACAGTGTTAAAGGTTTTGCTATCTTAGCAAAGTTTAGGACAAATTTGCGATAGAAACCGCAAAGGCCTAAGAAGATTTAATTTCCTTAGTAGTTTTAGGAATTGGAAATTTTTCAATGGCTTGAATTTTAATTGGGTTGGGTTTGATACCTTCAGTGGTTATGATATGACCTAGAATTCTGTTTCCTTTTTAAAAAATTCACATTTATCAAGCTGAAGCTTGAGATTAGCGTATCTTAGTTTCATGAAAACTTTCTTTAATGATAATAAATGTTCTTCCAATGAAGTGGAAAACACGATTATATCATCCATGTATACAAGACAATCTTTATAAGTAAGATCTTCTAACAGATTGTTCATGCAACGTTGGAAAGTTGCTGGTGCGTTTCAGACCGAATGGCATTCGAGTATACTCATAATGTCCATTTTTAGTCGAATGCAGTTTTGGGAATTGATTCTTCGTCCATTTAGATTTGATGAAATCATTTGGCGAGATCGATTGTTGTAAAATATTGGCATTTGCCTAGTTTGTCAAGTATATCATCCATTGTGGGATTGGATGTTGTCACTTATGGTGTTTTCGTTCACATCACGGTAGTCATTGACTACTCGGAATTTCTTTCTTCCTGATGCATCAGCGTTTTGGAACTATCCAAATAGGCGAGCAATAAGGAGAAGTGGATTTTCTGATAATGCCTTGTTCAAGCATATCTTTAATTCGGTTTTCGACTTCTTGGTCAAAAGCCTGGGGATATTTATAAGGTTTCCTATAAATAGGTTCTTCGTGTTTTGTTTTTATTACGTGTTTAATAGTACTAGTAAAGGTCAAATTTTCACCCTCTTTGTACTGGATGTCACTAAATTCAAAAAGAACTTTAGTGAGTTTCTTTTCTCTTCTTCATTTGGGTGTTCTAAACGATATTCGTTACTTTTGTAACTCATTATTATTGCGAACAATGTATGTTCGTCTTCAGTTTAGTGGTGGATCGAGGCATTCATATGCGGTCTCGTCCGAAATTTCTTCATGTTCATATTTCATGAGGAATGGAAGGTTGTTTATTAGTACTGTTTTAGCACCATGATCGATTATTGCTTTAGTATCTTCTAAGAATACTCGACCATGTAACATGTCATAATTATTAGAAAAATTATGCAAGTAAAATGTTTGACGTGTAGGGCAAAGTTTGCTGGGTTTTAAGCATATGCTTTGATTTAGTTTTACTACACCATTAATAGTGTACTTGAAGTTGGTTGTTTTGATTGGAAATTTTAAATGGTTTTTGTCATTAAGTTAATAGATGAACCTGTAATAGATAACCGTAATAACGCATTTTAAATTTTATTATTAAAAATCAAATTTATGTATAGGTTTGTTCTCTTCTTCTTCCTCTTCCTCTTCCGTTTCCGAGGCTACTTGATGAAAATTTTCGGATGTGTCCATTTTTGATGGCCACTTCCACTTTCGCGTTGCCTTTTACAGGTGGATTAGGAGCAGTAGAATAATTTGATTTTGTTGATAATTGGCAAGATTCTGGACTCTACCTTGGGTTAGTTTTTGTTTAAATTCTTGATGCATTTGCTGATTAGATTCAGCACGAGTCTGATTTTGATTTGGTTCTCAATTTGATTCTGATTATTAATCTGAGGTTGACTGAAATTTTGAGAATAATTTCCCTTATTTCCCGATTGTCATTATTTTTCTGATTTCTGTAACTTTGGAGGTTGATTGACCATTTGATTGCGTCGATTTTGTGCGATCAGAATAATTGTTTTCAAAAACTCCTTCTTTCTGAGCTACCTGTTTTAACTTTAATACTAAGGTTATATCATGTCTTGCAAGGGTCATAAATAACCTGTCAGAAGTTTTCATTATAACCTCTTTAATTGTATTGTTCAAAGCGTTAGTGTAGATGTGTGTTCAGTGTGTTGTCTTCCAAAGTTAATTTACTTGAACCAACAAATGACTTATATTCTAATTCTTCGGTAAACTTACGGATACTTCCGTTAAATTGAGTGTTGTATGGACGTCTTGAAGTTCTTCAAATGGGGTTTGGACCTTGAAAGCTTCGATGAGTGCGATTTTAGTGCTGTCCAGTTGCTGGCTGCTGATAATTGGGAAACTCAATGGGCTTCTCCGAATTTGCATTTTCGATTGCTCGAATATTACGCTGTGTTGTCGAACATCTCTTGTTGGGTATAGTTGCATAATGAAGTCGACTCGTCTTATGAATGCACTCAGGTCTTCTGATGATCCAGTGAAAGTAGGCACCTGCTAATTTGTCCTAGAGCCAAGCTTAGATGTTGCTCTGATAGCTGTGGACGTGTGCTACTGCTGTTGCTGATGCCGATGCGGATGTTGATGCTAGGTCTGTCATGTTGATTGGTTTTTGGAGACTTTTGTTTAGATTGTTCACTGGTTGGTGATATTTCTTTTGGGGTATGATTTGCGATTTTTAGTTATTTAAAAAAATCGACTTTGTTTTTCACATAACTGCTGGCGGTCACACTTGAATTTAAGCGGGCTTTAATTGCAAAGGGTTGTTTTTGTTTTGTTGCGAGTTTAAAAATCAAATTCAATTTTCATATAACTTTAGCGGTCACACTTTGTTTTAAGCGGGCTTTAATTATGAAAACTTTTGCGTCACGATTAGCGGTCACACATTTTAGGTTTAAGCAGGCTACGACGACTTTGATTTTATTTCACGCAGGTTCTTGTGCGGATAAGTATACAACGTTTAGCACTGAGTATTTTCTTTGCAAGTTTCACAAACCGTACTAGCACTAAGATCTTGATCGATCCTTAAAAAGGTTCTTTAAAGAACAAAAAAAAAAAAAAAAATTAATTATAGACCATGACCGTACTGTAATTTGAACTCAGGTTTTGTTGACTTTCAGTCAACTCACACCTTAACCTATACCATTGTCACCAATGTCGAAGTGACAGCGTAGTGTGCTTTATAAAATAGTGGCGCTTTATAATCAAAATACTACATTTCTGGCACCTAATAGGTACACACTGTTTGAAGTGAAATTCAATACTTTAACCAGGCACTACATGACCCAGCTCTAGGCTGGTGATGTCAGCTTATTTTTCGGTAGTACATTTTGTTGTTGGAGATTTCATTTTTTAACAGATTATCTATTAAGCAAGTTGTCGTGAATCCCCTAAATGATTTAAAAATTTTAGATATCTGATATCTATATCCTATATATATTTTTCCGGTTAAATAGGTTGGAGTAAAGTTTTTCAAGTACTACTAAAATTAAAAATCAAAAAATTTGTAATTCTGTTCGATTTGAAAAAGAATGACGCATATTCTTTATGGGATCGGAAGTGCTTCCTTCTATGCGTTACAAAAATCACACCAATTTTATATTCTATCTGCGATATACTCTCTGTATTAAAATAATTAATATGTTCCATTTGACTATTGAATGACGTAGATTAATTAATAACTAAAAATTAAGGGGGAATATGTGTGTTTTTACCGGCATATTTAAATTCGCCGAAAATAGCGGAAAATGTGTTAACGATCTGATAAGCTATGAGAAATGTTTCAAGCAAAAGCCTTTTTGTTCGACAAGCTAAGACAAAATTCGGGAACTGAGCCTGACACAACGATGTTGTCGAACCTTCGGACCGAACCCCTCAGAATTCAAGAGGTTTTGCAGTCTTGCCATTAAAAACTTTCTCTGCTGACTATACAACTATCGAAGCGTATGAATGTCTGCCAACTTCTCTGCTGCTGCAGCCATACCCCTGCTTTTGATTTAAGCTTACGTAGTTTGTATTTTGACATCCGTCATCGGCGTTAGAATCTCATCGCACATGTGCTTGTATCCCACTGGGAAGTGCATGAGATATAGGTCGATGTAGTCGAAACCTAGAGATTCTAGTTGATGCTCACATATTCGGCGCACGTCTCGGGGATCATGGTGAATATTCCATAGCTGTTTAGGGTTCAAATTAGAATGGTTCTACCTGTATCAGATACGATGTAATCAACTCACCTTTGTGGTCAAAAATATATTTTCTCTAGATATGTTACCCATTTGGATTTGGGTACGAAGGGCCTCACCTATTTCCTTTTCATTTTCGTAGTAATACGCAGTATCAAAATGACGGAATCCTGTTTCGACCGCGCAGTGGACAGCAGTTGAATCATTGATACCCCTCGCAAAAAAAAATACTGTGATAAGCCTCTTGGGACTCCACGTACATACCCTAATTGCCAAACTGAATGGGCATCTCTATGACCGCTGCTCAACTTAACTTTCGGCGCTAAAAGTAATGCTTTCGCCCACATGCAGGCCGGTGATCGCTACCAAGTATCATTGCCACCCGCGAGTTGTCAGCGTCATCATTATCGCAGATGGTCAGGCAATGTGCGGGTATCATAAGGGAAATATTTATAAAGAATTGTGAAATATGAATATGAAAAATTTTGATCGGAGGAAAAAACAGCTTAATATTTCCGGTCCAGTTCTTTCAAAAGTGGTAAACGGAAAATCAATTTTGTTATAACAGAAGAAAAAATATTTTACAATTTCTTCCTGGCACTCTATATAACTAACTATACCCGAGGGGCAAATTTTTTTTATAATAGACGTTGGGCAAAATCGCAATCTATGGACAACTTTCAAAACATTTTCCCAAGAAACCTCTAGTGGCCAGGGAGTCGCATAGGAGTTAATGATTTTGTAGCATATTTATAATCTTATTAATGTTACACATTAATCAATTCCTATTAAAACTAGTAGCTTACTTTTGGGCTTACGAATATTTCATAACAGCTTCTAAAAAACTAGTAGCAGAGAGTAGAAACAGAGAGTAGAAAATACAGATGAAATCGCTCTCACTGTTAACTTAACAAAAAAAACCATGAAATTATCCGGGGCTTTTTCAGTTTTAGGAGTAAGCAAAGACAAACAGCAGAATGGAAGCAAAGAAGCACAACAAAGTACCAAAAAAGTAATGACGGCTTGGTAAAATGCGTAGTTGGTTTTCTTGTTGTTTCGTCCAGGGACCGACCAAATCACTCCTTTATATAAAAATCAGAAAATAAAAATTATTTTTATTTTTAATTTTTTTCCTCTCGAAGTAATAGTTATAAAAGATTTTTATTATTTTTCATCGTTAATAATAATTTTGCCTGATTTTATTTATAAAAAATCAACAATGATTAGTTACTTGTCGAGTTTTATTTGAAAAATCATTGATGATGTTTTATTTCGAGTTTTATTTTATTTATTCAAGCATAACGATTATTCTCGATTGTTTTTCGTTTCTAATCAAAGTATACAAATTATTATGGGTTTTTTTTTTTTTGAAAATCAAGAAAATTAATCCCAATAAGAATTTGTTTTCAGAAGTTGATTTTGATACAAAGTAGGCGGGGGTCGGGATTTTTGATTTTGATTTCCACTATGAAAATTACGAGTGACATTAAATAAAACTTTTCTGAACTCTTTTCCACACCACCAATATGAGGTAAAGTTCAAGGCGCGTGTTTTATACCCGTTACTCGTAGAGTAATAAGGGTATACTATGTTCGTGCAAATGTATGTAACATGCAGAAGGAAGCATCTCCGACCCCATAAAGTATATATATTCTTGATCAGCATCAATAGCCGAGTCGATATAGACATGTCCGTCTGTCCGTCTGTCTGTCTGTCTGTCTGTCTGTCCGTCTGTATGAACACCTAGATCTCAGGAACTATAAGAGCTAGAGCTACCATTTTTTCAGTGTAGACTTGTATCTTCTGCACGCAGATCAAGTTTGTGTCAAATTTTTGCCACGCCCCCTCCCGCCCCCGCAATATGAAAAAACCTCATATTAGTTAGTTTATTATTAAATTGGTCATCCTAGCACATAGAGTTATTAACTTATATATATTGTGCTAGTCACTTGATGGAAAACATTTTGTTATACACATTACTACATTAAATAAGGACATTAGATAAGACTTAAATTTAGTTAACATAAGAGACAGAACAAAAATTTGGACTTAAAAAATTAAATTAAATGAATGTAAGAATTTATTATTATTTCTACCGTTATTATTAATATTTTTATTTTATGTGGTGTGAAGGTGACAAGATACTTTTTCTTTGAATTGAGATGCGCTTGTAATTGTTTTAAGGTTGTGTGGAAGTTGATTCCAGAGACGAACGGCATGAACAAAGAAGTGAGGATCAGAGCCATCTAACCTATTTTTGTTACAAATTAAATTATTTGTCCTTAGTGACGCACTAAAGGTTAGCATAGAGTACAGGTACGACGGTTCCTTAGCATTAATAATTTTGTGCAAGGTTATGACTTTAAGGGGAAATACAAGATTTTAAGTTAAGGTCAAATATTTGATTCGCAAACTCAGTGATGTGATCCATTGGTTTAATGTTAAAAACATACCTTGCAATATTATTAAATAAAATATTCATTTTGTTAAAACTTATGGCATCACATTTTCCAAAAACTTCAATTCCGTAAAATAAAGAGGGAGTTAAGTAAGCTTTGGCAATTAAAAGTCTAATTTTTTGGGGTATACAAAGCCTTGTCAAGTTAAGTTGTCGTAAGATTCCGTACGTTTTGCCAACTGCTCGATTTACATGATTGCCCCATGAGAGAGTTGAACTTAATGTAACTCCAAGATTTACAGCTTGGTCAACATACTCAATAGGACAGTCATTAATTTTAAGTTTTGGAAGATGTTCAGTATTTAATTTCTTCTTGTAAATAACCAGACATTTCGATTTCAAGGGGTTTAGCCCAAGACCATTTTCGTTTGCCCATTTGCTTATATGTCGAAGCTCACTGTTGCACACATTTATACATTGACTAATTTGACTTAACTGACTACTAACATACATTTGGACATCATCAGCATACATGTGGACTTCACTGTTTAACAATACACAGGGAAGATCATTTACATAAATGGTAAATAATAGAGGACCGAGGACAGAACCTTGAGGTACACCGCGCTTTGTCGGAAGAAAACATGAAAAATCAGATGACGTAACAACAGCTTGAGAACGATTAGAAAGGTACGAGGATAAAAGCTTAACAGATGTTTCAGAAGTTATATAATTTAGACAATTTAGTGCATAGAATTTCATGGTTTACGGTGTCGAAAGCTTTGCTGGAAATCAGAGAAGAGTGAGGAAAGTAACTTGTACGATATCCATTTTTTTCCCTATATCTTCTGATATTTTTAACATTGCTGTCGTACTGCTCCTGCCTCTACAAAAACCAGACTGATTGTTATTTAGCAATTTGTTTAAAGATAAATATTTGTTTATTTGTACTGCCATGAGCTGCTCAAATGCCTTGGATAAGAAAGGAAGTATTGCTATTGGACGGAAGTCATCTTTTGATTTCGGTACTGGGACAATTTTCGTAATTTTCCACATATCTGGGAAAGTTGAAAAGGTAAATGCTGAGTTGAAAATAAATGTTATTTGTGGCAAGATTTGAGGTAAGACTATTTTTAGAAATTTTGGATTTATGTTGTCAAGCCCCACTGCGTTTGACTTTATTTTAAGAATTGCTTCAAGGACATCACAATCACTAACACAATTAAAACTATAGCTAGTATCACAGTTGTTAGAAGATAGGACATGTAAGTAAGGATTTGACGAGACATTAGGTACTGCGACATCCACAAAACATTTATTCAGTTTATTAACATCTACTTCAAGTTTCTGGCCGGTGTTCTTCTTTCCAATGCCCAAATTTTTAATTTCACTCCATTTTTTTTTGGAAGTAATTGCTGCGTTAAATTTTGTAAAGTATTGTTGACTTTTAGCCGAACCAACCATTTTACAGACCGTGTGTCTCAATTATTTATACTGCCTATATGTATGATCTGTACGGTATCTCCTCCACTTATGGTAAGCAATATTTCTCCTGCATATTCCTTCCTTAATCTTATTATCAAACCAGGAGGGTTGATTTGGTTTTATTAATTTTGTTCGAGTGGGACAGTGCGGTTAAAAATATAGTCAAGATTAGATTGTAGATGTTCTAGCTGAGAGTTAACAGTTGTCAGAGAGTAGATTTCATTCCAATCACATGAAAAGAAATCAGTGCTTAATGTACCGAACTCCAGATTTTTAAAGTCCCTAAACTTAATGGAGTAGTCAGTTTGGTCAATAAATATAGCTAAGTCATATGTCATAAATATAAGGTCATGTCTTGAGAATACGGGCACAGAAACTTGGTCATAAAGTAGAATATTTTCAGGACTATTGACAAAAAATACATCAAGAAGGGTATCAGAAGTATTAGTAAAGTTGTTGCCAGGGTGGAGTTGACTAGTTCCATTCCTAGAGATGACATGTCATCAGATAGGTGATGCTCACATAACATGTTACTATTGAGGTCTCCGGCTATAACTATATCACTATATTGCAGGCTTAGTTCAGATATTTGGTCAATCACATCATTATATTCTATTCTACAATGTGGTCTATATAAGCAGCCATCGAGGGTTTTTGATAGATCACTTATGTTGCCTATTTGGATAAATAAATATTCTTCCAACAGATTTTTTACATATTAACTTAGCTCTTAAATATTTATTTATATATATTGCAACTCCCCCACCGTGGCCCTCACGATCAGAACGAAACAAGTTATATCCCTCACACGCAACAAGAGAATCACACATACTAGACGAGAACCATGTTTCAGAAACACATACAATGTCTACATTCGAATTTACAAACATATACCTAAATTCGTCAATCTTCTTTGTTAAACTTTGTGCGTTAATGTGACAGATTTTAAGGCCTGATTTTTGCTTGCTGAGAACTCTAATCATTGCATATCCGTTCGTCTCAGTTGTGTTCATTTGATTAACCGTCTCTGTACTCTTAAATCAATTACCAGCGCACGCATTCTATTCTGAATACAAATATAAATAAGATCAAATGACCTACACACTATTACAAAATCATAATTAAAACTTACTCTTATACTAATTATAGAATGATAAACAAAAAAGCATATTGAGCTTTCAGCGACGAAAAGAACTCTCAAGCCCATGATTCAAGTCTTCGGATGAAGAAGAGGAAGCACTAACAGTTAAAGCAACTGCAGCGAATTGAGAAAGATTTTCTAAAGATTCAACGCAGGTGTAGTCAGCATTCTCTTTTCCTTTGACATGGACAAGTCCACGGCGAGTGAAAACAGCTGAAAGCATCTTAAGCTTTTCATACGCATCGCCTCTCTAAATAGCATGTAATTGGCTTTCGACAGTTGCTCATTTACGTAGAACGGAGTAGCTACGTCAAAGCCCAATAGCTGAAGATCAAGAGGCTGCTTCTTTTCCCGTCGGTATGACCCAATTGCACGCAGTAGGGCCACCCTTGTCGCGCACGTGCTCAAGTTTTAAAATGATCACCGGATCAATAATATTGTGTGCTATTTTTGGCTTAACTCTGAATATAGCTGAAGTTTTAAGTGCGGGGTATGCCAAGTGAGAAGCAGAGACTATTAAAATGCTCTTGAGATTTTCGTCTTCAGTGAGTGGGATACCATGGATGCGGAGATCACTGGCGATTTCAGAATTGGCCTGAGTCGCAATCGTGTGCTGAGATTAATCTCCATTCCTCCTACACTTGGCTTGAAGATCACCCACCTGTGTCCTAAGACCACGCAGGTCTGCTACTTCGCCTTCCAGTTGCTGGACTCGGTCAGAAAGCACTTTCATTTCTCCAGCCATGTTCAATAGCTTCTCCTCCAGCACCTTGAGAATTCGTTCCTCTGTCCTGCATCTTGGCGGCCTGATCATCAAATCGCTGATTGATCATGGCATAAAGAGCAGATGGCGAATCCGAATCCCTGGTCTTCCTCTTCAGCTCCGAAGTGGGCTCGTTGCTGATGGTTGTCTTGGCTTTCTTCGCAGCTCCAGCCATGTTATAGTTGAGTGATTGTTGTTTAAGTTGAGTGTTTTTTTGTGGTTTGTGAGTGTTTGTTGTTGTGAGTTTTGCGCTTTTGTTGGGCCCGCCAACAAAGTAAGTGATTGCAACTTTTGCAAGGAATGAGCAAACTTCAACAATAGTTGTTAAGGCAGATGCCTCGATAGTTGAATAATATATTGAACACAGTTTGGTGTTAATATAATGGAAATTAAATTTTATTTACGGGAGCTTGGTTTATATGCGGTGTCTTCGATATCGATATCGATTGATAGCCTCATATCTCCCACAATTTTTAAAATAGATTGTTCGAACCTTCGAACCAAAAATTTGATACAAACTTGATCTGCGTGCAGACAAAACAAGTATACACTGAAAAAATGGTAGCTCTAGGTCTTATAGTCTCTGAGATCTAGGTGTTCATACGGACGGACGGACAGACGGACATGTCTATATCAACTCGGTTGATGCTGATCAAGAATATATTTACTTTATGGGGTCGGAGATGCTTCCTTCTGCCTGTTACATACATTTGCACGAACTTACTCTACGAGTAACGGGTATTAAAATACCTCATATCTCTCAATTTGGGCAACCTTACCCTGAGTAACGGGTATATTGAAAATTGAAATCCTTTGCTTCGTTTTTTGCTTAATGTAAGAGTTCAGATAAAAGTAAGATCAAAATTTCAAGAGCATCGCCAATATTCAAAATATTTTGTATTAAACACATAAAATAATCCAATTTGACTGTTAAAGGGGCTAGCTTTGAAAAAATGTTTTACGATTTTTTAGTTTTGTATAATAATTGCTTGAACATTCCGCTTTCATCCCTTTTAAATCAATTTCAAAAAAGTTAAGCAGATATAGCCATTTTAGTAGAGGAATGCTTTGCTAAAGGGATTATTTTATACATGGCTGGAAAATTTAAGTGCGTTTTTCTCGAAACCCCTTTTTTTGACCTGGTAGGCATGATTGCGCCAGTTCTAAGGAACCGATTTTGATCAGCCATGTTGCAATCGACACATAATTGTTGTAATTCTGGCCCTTACTTCAATAATAAATAAACAATTTTTTTTTACTATTTTTTTCAGTAAACTACAAAAAAAAACCGCAAAAACAGTTTTTTTTTAAATGGGCGCCATCTTTTAAAAATAAAATTGTTCTTCATTATTACCTTATTTTATTTGTATAAGTGCAATTCGTAAGTGAAAATGTAAAAAACGAGAAGGAAAAGCTAACTTCGACTGTGCCGAAGTTTTAATACACTTGAAAAACTTTACTCCAACTGATTTAACCGGTAAAAATATATATAGGATATAGATATCAGATATTTAAAATTTTTAAATCAATAATAAAAAAATCGATACCATATAAAAAAATTTTCTTAGTAAACACATTTTCTGACCGATCGGTCCAATAACAGCTATATGCTAGTCATCCGATTTTGATAAATTTTTCAAAATTAAGTGAAAGCATATAATACTAATATTTACAAAGATTGGGGACGCTAGAAAAAAAGTTTTTCTCACTAGAACTAGTTTTTTTGACCGACCGTTTCTATGGCAGCTATTTAATATAGTCATCCGATTTTGATAAATTTTTACTGTATTATAGCATAAAACAACCATAAAACAAAAATTATTGATGTACGATGGAAAACAAAAAGATTTTCTGGCTAAAACTAGTTCTTAGACCGATCGTTTCTATGGCAACTATATGATATAGTCATCCGATCCGGCCGGTTCCGACGTATTAGTTGCGTGCAGTAAAAAGAAGATTCTGTTCAAAATTTCAGCTCGATAGCTTTTCTAGCTAGTTCGCGTAGAAACAGACAGACGGACAGACGAACTGACGAACGGACGAATTCATACAAAATTTTTTGAATTTGATTTTCGAGTTCAGCGTTCCAAAATACATGGAAAATATGGTGACCAAAATTTTGATTTTTTGAACCTGCTGTGCTGTGCGACGGCTGCAGCTCTAGACTATACAGCGCCAACTACAATTAATTGAATCGCTAAAATGCTACGTTGCCAATTCTCCGTCCTAAGTTGAAGTAAGTTGAAGTCGGCCCTGCTCGACTTCGATATACCTGTTACTCAGGGTTTATTAAAGAATATTTTATTAGATCACAACATGCCCAAATTGTGGGAAGATATGAGTTTTTTCTCATATTGCGGGGGCAGGAGGGGGCGTGCCCAAAATTTGAAACAAACTTGATCTGCGTGCAGACAAAACAAGTCTTCACTGAAAAAATGGTAGCTCTAGCTCTTATAGTCTTTGAGATCTAGGTGTTCATACAGACGGAAAGACGGACGGACGGTCGGACGGACGGACAGACGGACATGTCTATATCAACTCGGCTGTTGCTGCTGATCAAGAATATATATACAGGGTTGCCCATATTCGACGGACCCATCTGGCAACGCCATAACTTTTGACAGAGATGTCAGATCGCTTAATGACATACCGCGTTTGAAGCTTCAGTCCAAGCAGATTTTTACCATGGAACAATACACGCCACGCGAGCGCTCTGAAATAGTTGAAATTTACATTCAACAGAACAAGTCAATTGTGAAAACTCAACGTGCAAAATTATCATGTCCGATGAATCCCATTTCACATTGAATGGGACCGTAAATAAGCAAAATTGACGTATTTACGCCACTGAAAATCCTCAGGAGATTCAAGAAGTGCCTCTTCATGACGAAAAAGTCACAGTTTGGTGCGGCGTTAGTGCGAAAACGGTCATTGGGCCGTTTTTCTTCCAAAATGAAAATGGCCATGCTGTTACCATCAAGCAGGAGCGTTATCGCGATATGATGACCAATTTTGTGATGCCAATTATTCGTCGAAAGCGTATGAGGCAGCTCTGGTTTCAACAAGACGGCGCTCCACCGCACACAAGTCGCATAACAATCGATTTTCTGAAGAAATTGTTTCCGGGCCGTTTGATGTCGAAAAGTGGTGATTTGGACTGGCCACCGCGTTCGCCCGATTTGACGCCGCCTGACTTCTTCTTGTGGGGATATTTGAAGTCAAAGGTTTACGTTAACAAGCCAAGGACCGTAGAAGAGCTCAAGGACAACATTCGTGAAGAAATAGCCGCTATTCCGGCCGAAATGTTGGCGAAAACGATGGAAAATGCTGCAAAAAGTGCACAATACGCCATCAACGCCAGAGGCGGCCATTTGAGAGATATCATATTCAAAAATTGATGTAAACAAATCTACTTGGAACAAATTAAATGATTAAGATTGCCAACCGCCAAATTTTTTTTTTTTTCTTTGACTTTTTTAAAAAAAAACATGGGTCCGTCGAATATGGGCAACCCTGTACTTTATGGGGTCGGAGATGCTACCTTCTGCCTGTTACATGCATTTGCACGCACTTAGTATACCCTTTTTACTCTACGAGTAACGGGTATAATAAAAACAAAGAAGCAAGGGCAAAGACAATGCCCAATAATTTATTATCCGAACATTGGATAACCCAGGATAACGCATGATTACACACGTATACAAGGTTTTGGACCAGAGCAGATAGCATTCGTTTCCTATGTATTTTCAAGCGCTGAATTCAAATCAATTATCCGTTTTCTCTGGTACCTCTTGTTCAGAAGATATTTAAATAAACGTGTATTATACGAGGTATGCTTACATTTTTAATTCTTGTGGCCACATTAATTAAGCTATTCCAACCATATTTTTTTAATGTGAACTAAGATGAATAACGATACAGAAAAAAAAACATGACGTTTTTATTTTGTTCTTAAGATACCGATCTATTGTTTTAAAATGAAAAAATACCTTTTTTTTAGTGAAACTCCCTTTTTCCCAAGTTCAAATAATTCTTACAAATGTTCTACAAATCCAAAAAAATCTAGTTTTAAATTTTCAATAGACCTTTGTGTCCTCTTATTGACTACGTTCACAGTTTTTCGATATCATCGCGATTTGAAAGTTATGTTCCAAAAACTATAAAGCTGTACTACATTTTGATTCAAAGTACTTACTACCAAAATTACTTTCAATTAGAAAAACAAAGTTGGCGTTTTAAAACAAAAAGTTTGACATTAGAAAAAGTATGGCAAAACAAAATGAATCGGAATACGTGCAAGGTTGGCACTCAACACTTTTGCTATGTTTGTGGCCGGTACATCCTTGGAAAGAGTGGCCGGAACATAACGCAATCGTTAAGAGATGCGTATTATCAATATTTTGGATTGCATGTTCGGAATACCGAAAAGCCATGGACGCCAGACAAGTTTTGCAACTCATGCCGCGTTACGCTGTACAAGTGGTCACTGGGAGAAAGATATATTTTTCATTTTCTGTGCCAACGCTTTGGAGAGAACCGCAAGACCACGCCAATGACTGTTATTTTTGCCTAACAGACGTGACAGGCATAAGTTCTAAAACCTACAGAACATTGAAGTACCCAAGACTTTCTTCAGTTTCCACGCCAGTTCCTCGACATGCAAGGGATTATTTACCTACACCCACTACAAACACGGGGAAAACTGTAAGCTCCGTTGAAGAAAGTGAGGAAAGCGATTTTGAAATTAACAAACACCACAAAATTTCGCAAGCAGAATTAAGTGATTTAATAAGAGACTTGCAATTGTCGAAGCAAAAAGCGGAATTGCTTAAGAAGGAAGCAAAAGTAACACTGTATAGGGAAAGAAATAAAAATTTGTTGCCATATTTTTCGAAATCTGATAAAATGTGCTTTTGCAATAGTGTTGATGGTTTGTTCTCAGAAATGAAACAAGAATACATCAACGAAGAGTGGCGTCTCTTTATAGACAGCTCAAGTACAGTCTTAAAGCCGCTTTATTGCATAATGGCAATAATAAACCATCAATTGTACTTGCTCATGCACATGACACAAAAAAAATTACGAAAAGATGTCCCAGATTTTGAACAACATTCAATACAATAAACACAATTGGAAAATTTGTGGGGATCTTAAGGTATACATATTATTATATATTTAATTATACAAATTTAATTTGGATAAATCTTGCATTCCAGGTGATTGGCTTGTTCACCGGTATGCAGCCCGGCTACACAAAACACTGTTCTTTTCTTTGTTTGTGGGACAGCCGTGACAGAAAAAATCATTATTACAGACAGACGGACGGACAGACGGAAATGAACTCAGCTCGTCGTCCTGATCAAGAATAGATAGAGTTTATGGGGTCGGAAATTAATATTTCTATGCGTTACAAACTTCTGGGCAAAATTAATATACACTTTTCAAGTGTATAATAAACGGATAATGTTTGGTGTGTTCTGGCCCTCAGCCAGCCGCTTAAATAGTTGTTGTTGTTGTTGTAGCAAATTGATAATTGCGTCGTTGTTGGAATGAAGCCCGATGCTGCCATTCCCGTTTCCTTGATGTGATGTACTTGGATGTAGTGCATTCCGTTTCTCCATGAGCAATGCGTTTGCCCGTAGGTACTTCTCCTCGTAGACTGCGTTGTCTGCCTCTGGATCCACATACCCCTCCTCATCCTCATGTAGAGATATGCAATCGCCATATTGGTTGAACTCCCTCCAAACTGCGTGGAGCAGTTCCATGCGTGAGGTGACCTCTGCCGCTGTAGCCGACTCCGCTCTTTCAGCCCAAGCCAAAGTGCGTGTGATATTGGCCTTGAGTCTGCCACGGCTGCTCACCAATGATTCCTGAGCACCAAAGTACTTTAACAATTAAAAAAGAATCCGTGCTCCGAAGGACCAACAATATGATCAGAAAAAAGACGATTGAATTTAAGTGGACTGTATGATTTTTATTCCTGTTCGTTGCGAAGTGTTTTGGTACTGAAAATGAATTTCACAATTAGACGCCGACGTAGCGGCGTGCAAATACATAGAACATATTTGTATGTGTGCGTGCTTTAAGGTATGCAAATAGAGATGGCATTATGCGCCTAGAGTTTGGAATACAAATATAGAGATGACATTATGCCTAATGATGGGTTACAAATATAGTTTGAATTATTGATAGAAATATAGTATTATAAATTCAATGCGTTCACGAACACTTGGTATAAGTTAGTTTTATATGCTTTCACATAATGCAGGAAAAAATCATCCAATTCAGATGACTATATTATATAGCTCGCATAGAAACGGTCGGTCAAAAAACTACTTCTAGTGATAAAAACTTTTTTGTTTTCTATCGTTGCTTCCCCTTGGTATATATTAAAAAAAAATCACATAATTTTAAAAAATGTATCAAAATCCGATGACTATAGCATATAGCAGCCATGGGACCAATCGGTCGGAAAATGTGTTTTAATAAGAAAAGTTTTTTTTTATGGTATCAAATTTTTATTATCATTTAGGGGATTCACGACAACTTGCTTATTTGATAACCTATTGAAAAATAATATTTAATCTTTATCTGTCGTGAACACACTTTTGTGTAAATTTCTTGATTATTAAAACTCAATAAATCAGAGACAACTATATTGAAAAAATTTATGTTACGTAAATTTAAAATATACGAAAAGATAATAGCATAAAATAATATGTGATTGCATTTTATGTAATTGCAATCGTTAAAAGGTTCTTAAAGAACAAAAAAAAAAATTAATTATAGACCGACCTTACCGTAATTTTAACTTAGGTTTTGTTGACTTCCAGTCTCACACCTTAACCTCTATACCATTGTCACCAAGGTCGAAGTGACAGCTTAGTGTGCTTTATAAAATAGTGGCGCTTTATCATCAAAATACTACAATTCTGGCACCTAATAGGTACACACTTTTTGAAGTGTTTACCAATACTGAAATTGAATTTTAACCAGGCAACTACATGACCCAGCTCTAGGCTAGTGTTGTCAGCTTATTTTTCGGTAGTACATTTAGTTGGAGATTTCTTTTTTTAACAGGTTATCTATTAAGCAAGTTGTCGTGAATCCCCTAAATGATTTAAAAATTTTAGATATCTGATATCTATATCCTATATATATTTTTCCGGTTAAATAGGTTGGAGTAAAGTTTTTCGAGTGTATTAAAACTTCGGCACAGTCGACGTTAGCTTTGCCCTCTCCTTTTTACTAAAATTAAAAATCAAACAATTTGTAATTCTGTTCGATTTGAAAAAGAATGACGCATATTCTTTATGGGATCGGAAGTGCTTCCTTCTATGCGTTACAAAAATCACACCAATTTTATATTCTATCTGCGATATACAGCCATGCTCCCATTTTCACTTTCGCAAAAATTTTTGCGATTTCAAACCGGTTTTAGGTGCAAATTTGGTCTCCAAATCGCAAAATGTTTGCGAAAGTGAATATGGGAGCCCGGCTGATACTCTCTGTATTAAAATAATTAATATGTTCCATTTGACTATTGAATGACGTAGATTAATTAATAACAAAAATTAAGGGGAATATGTGTGTTTTTACCGGCATATTTAAATTCGCCGAAAATAGCGGAAAATGTGTTAACGATCGGATAAGCTATGAGAAATGTTTCAAGCAAAAGCCTTTTGTTCGACAAGCTAAGACAAAATTCGGGAACTGAGCCTGACACAACGATGTTGTCGAACCTTCGGACCGAACCCCTTTACAGAATTCAAGAGGTTTGCAGTCTTGCACATTAAAAACTTTTCTCTGCTGACTCACAACTTCTATCGAAGCGTATGAATGTCTGCCAACTTCTTTGCAGCTGCAGCCATACCCCTGCTTTTGATTTAAGCTTACGTAGTTTGTATTTTGACATCCGTCATCGGTGTTAGAATATCATCGCACATGTGCTTGTATTCCACTGGGAAGTGCATGAGATATAGGTCGACGTAGTCGAAACCTACACTCAGAAAAAAATCCGTTCTAAATGTACCGAAAACCGTGTTTTTCGTTCTCAATAGTAGGGTAAGTCCGTTTTTTCTTAAACCGAGAACGGCGGGCTTAAGTTAAGAACGCTTTTTTGAGACCGGACGTTCTGCGTTTAAGAACCATCCTGTCTTGAATTCGGAACGGAAAAAAATTTATTCCGGACCTCCTCCGCAACCGCCCCTCCTCCCTACACCAAACTCTCTCTCACTTATTTTTATACTTCTCAAATAAATCAAATTTCGCAGTAAGCAAAGTTCTTTAATGTTGCATTTTTTTTTTTTTCGCTGGCCCTGGGACTTGAGCCTCGGCCTTCTGCACATTTTTATATATGACAGGCATCTTAAACAGTTCTACCACCGTACCGAGTTAATATGTCGTGCCTAATCTCAGTGTTAAAGAAATTCGGTAATTTTTCAAGAACCATTTCAAGAACTGATTTTCTCAGTTCGTTCGTCGATTTAGAACGGATGGTATACTTTTGAGAAAGTGGGCTTATTTCAAGAACGGAAAAAACGAGAACGGGTCGGGTATAAAAGCAAGAAATTTGTGCTGCCTTTTAGAACGTCATTTTTTTCTGAGTGTAGAATCTCTAGTTGATGCTCACATATTCGGCGCACGTCTCGGGGATCATGGTGAATATTCCATAGCTGTTTAGGGTTCAAATTAGAATGGTTCTACCTGTATCAGATACGATGTAATCAACTCACCTTTGTGGTCAAAAATATATTTTCTCTAGATATGTTACCCATTTGGATTTGGGTTCGATGGGCCTCACCTATTTCCTTTTTATTTTCGTAGTAATAAGCAGTATCAAAATGACGGAATCCTGTTTCGACCGCGCAGTGCACAGCAGTTGAACATTGATACCCACGCAACTAAAAAATTTTACTGTGATAAGCTTATTTTGGGACTTACGTACATACCTTATAAGTACCAAACCCAAGAATGGGCATCTCATGACCGCTGCTCAACTTAACTTTCGGCGCTAAAAGTAATGCTTTCGCTCCACATGCAGGCCGGTGATCGCTACCAAGTATCATTGCCACCCGCGAGTTGTCAGCGTCATCATTATCGCAGATGGTCAGGCAATGTGCGGGTATCATAAGGAAAATATTTATAAAGAATTGTCAAATATGAATATGAAAAAATTTTGATCGGAGAAAAAACAGCTTAATATTTTCGGTCCAGTTCTTCAAAAGTGGTAAACGGAAAATCAATTTTGTTATAACAAAAGAAAAATATTTTACAAAATCGCTATCTATGGACAACTTTCAAAACATTTTCCCCAAGAAACCTCTAGCGGCCAGGGAGTCGCATAGGAGTTAATGATTTTGTGGCATATTTATAATCTTATTAATGTGTAAGCTCAATTCCTATTAAAACTAGTAGCTTACTTTTGGGCTTACGAATATTTCATAACAGCTTCAAAAAAACTACCCAGCGGCGCACTGCTAAATGAGGTGAGCCCACATCATGCACTACAACAGCCCACAAGTATAGAACACTCTCGCATTACTTTGTATGCAGAGTTGTTATATGGTGATTTGGCATGACTTCAGTGCTTCGATCGTCGTTAATTCGAAAATCACTCGTGTTTTCTACTTCGTGTTGGTTTGTCTATATGCTTGTTCCTTTTTCTTTCTTTTTTATTAATACTGAAACAAACATGTGTGTAGTTTCAATCAATTCGTCAAGCGTTTAACACGCAAAAGAGACGCAGTGCATAGCAAAAATATGATAAAAAAGCAAAACTTATCAAAAATATTGATATAAATGATAAGGAAAATATTAATAATGAAAAAGAAAAAAATTAATAATATTGATTCTAGTTTATAATATGTTTTTAGGTTAAAATACAGTATTTTTAATTATTATACACTTGAAAAGTGTATATTAATTTTGCCCAAGTTTGTAACGCATAGAAATATTCATTTCCGACCACATAAACTGTATATATTCTTGATCAGGACGACGAGCTGAGTTCAATTCCGTCTGTCCGTCCGTCCGTCTGTCCGTCTGTCTGTTTCTACGCGAACTAGTCTCTCAGTTTTAAAGCTATCGAGCTTCTTTTTACTGCACGCAACTAATATGTCGGAACCGGCCGGATCGGATGACTATATCATATAGCTGCCAAAGGAACGATCGGTCTAAGAACTAGTTCTAGTTAGAAAAACTTTGTTGTTGTCCATCGTAGCGGCACAAATCTTGGTGTATGTTAGTTTTATATGCTTCCACATAATTGTGAAAAAATTTATCAAAGTCGGATGACTATATCATATAGCTGCCATATAAAGGGTCGGTCAAAAAACTAGTTCTAGTGGGAAAAACTTTTTTGTTTTTCATCGTAGCGTCACCAATCGTTGTATATATCAGTTTTATATGCTTCCACACAATTTCGAAAAAATTAATCAAAATCGGATGACTATATCATATAGCTGCCATAGGAACGATCGGTCGGAAAATAAGATTTAGTGAGAAAAACTTTTTTGTTTTTCATCGTAGCGTCACTAATCTTGGTATATGATAGTTTTATATGATTTCACATAATTCTGGAAAAATGTATCAAAATCGGATCACTATAGCATATAGCTGCCATAGAAACGGTCGGTCAAAAAACTAGTTCTAGTGAGAAAAACTTTTTTGTTTTCCATTGTATCGTCACCAATCTTGGTAGATATTAGTTTTATATGCTTTTACAAATTTTTTAAAAAGTTTATAAAAATCGGAGGACTATAGCATATAGCTGCCATAGGACCGATCGGTCGGAAAATGTGTTTTACTAAGAAAAGTTTTTTATGGTATCCTATTTTTATTGTCAATGATTTAAAATTTTTTTAATATCTGATATCTATATCCTATATATATTTTACTGGTTAAATCAGTTGGAGTAAAGTTTTTCAAGTGTATTAAAACTTCGGCACAGTCGAAGTTAGCTTTGCCTTCTCCTTATAGCTTTAAGTTTTCTGAATTTTTTTTATATTTTATTGCAAGAAATTAATAAATAAGTGATTTAATATTTTTGTGCATTCATTACAACCAGGGCTGCAAACCGGTCCGGAACCGAACCCTTCAGAACCGGTTCGGTTCAGGTTCTGGTGATGCCTGAACCGAACCGGGAACCGAACCCCATTGAAAAATAATCACGAGAACCGAACCCGAACCTAACCCAGATTTCTAATTGATGGGGTTCGGTTCTAAAAATAAAATTGCAAGCACAGAATTTATTTTTGATGTTAAAAAATATTTCATAATTATGAACAAAAAATGTATTCACTCATATGCCCATGTATGGACGGCGACACTATTCCCGTCCGCAACAAAAGACTGGACAAAATAACACAACCTTAAGCAAGGGAATTCAATTTGCATCCGAAACCGTATTTTGTGGGTATTATTTTTGTACGTACGGAGATGCAACGGCACGATGCATACAAGGAAAAATTTTATTTTTTTACCCAAGTCACAATTTAAATACTTTTAGCATTTCACTTTCACAATATGCCAGTCAAAGCCGTGCTGTGGCGGTCCCATTCTTGGAAAAAATAGCTCTGACTGGAATTCGCGGAAATGTGTTCGGCCACACTATAAGTAAGGGATGAGACATACTGGCGTGTCTGTGATTAAGTCTTTGTCACGGGCAATCATCAAATCACAGTGACTGCATATAAAAACAGTGTGATTTGGTGACTACAAGTCACTGTGACTTGGCCAATCACAGATTACTAAATCACGGATACGCCGATAAAGGTCATCTCTTATTTATAAGCTGTGGCCGTGTTTTTTCAGTTTCATGGCCACAAAAAGCACATCAGTTTCAGGAATCCCACTACTGTGAAAGAAAAATGACTTTCGCTGAGAGTGCAAGTTGGCAGTATCGCTGAACTCTTCTAAACATACATACAATGTCTGATTGTTTAGTCAATCTAGACAGATCATTTATGTGCTTGACTGCCAAAAACAGCAGCAGTTTATAGGGCATCTCTTCTTCAAACTCTATTAAATTATTTATTATGTACATAAATATATAAAATGCAATCTGGAACCCGAACCCGAACCGGAACCCCGGTTCTCAATTTAAAGGGAACCGGTTGTGGAACCGAACCCCTAGCGTAGGGTAAGGGTTCGAACCCCGAACCGAACCCCTGTCGAAATTGGAGGGGTTTGCAGCCCTGATTACAACTCTTAACACTCCTTGTATTACAGTATATGGAACAGTGCTGCAAATGCATTACTACTTCATTTACTTTAGCATAAGGGGTTGTACTGCAAATGTATTACCACTCCAAACACTATTTCTCAAAAGTATATTAAGTCGTAAAGTATCTGCATTACGACTGCGCATACTATTTAAAAATTGTGTGTTGTTGTGTGGCCGGCCCATTCACACCGTCGATAACAATTCTTTAATTAGTATAGGCAGTTGTAATGGAAACCCGAAGAATGTTTGTCCACCGCCTACTTTCTCGATTACAAGTAACGAGGTTTTGAAAGCACGCAGCCCACAAAGCGGCCATGCCTATAGAAAAGTATACCAGGTTGTAATCTATTCTGTCTGCCACACAGCATGCGAAGTGATAAGGAGGTGCTCGATTCCGTAATGTGAATTTGCGCCGCTGGGTAGTAGCAGAGAGTAGAAACGGAGAGTAGAAAATACAAAGAGATGAAATCGCTCTCACTGTTAACTTAACAAATAAAACCATGAAATTATCCGGGGCTTTTTCAGTTTTAGGAGTAAGCAAAGACAAACAGCAGAATGGAAGCAAAGAAGCACAACAAAGTACGAAAATAGTAATGACGGCTTGGCAAATTGCGAAGTTGCCAAATTTCTTGTTTTGTTTTGGTTTTCTTGTTGTTTCTACCAGCGACCGACCAAATCACTCCTTTTTATATAAAAATCAGAAAATAAAAATTATTTTTGATTTTTAATTTTTTTCCTCTCGAAGTAATAGTTTAAAAGATTTTTATTATTTTTCATCGTTAATAATAATTTTGCCTGATTTTATTTATGAAAATCAACAATAATTAGTTACTTGTCGAGTTTTATTTGAAAAATCATTGATGATGTTTTATTTCGAGTTTTATTTTATTTATTCAAGCATAACGATTATTCTCGATTGTTTTTCGTTTCTAATCAAAGTATACAAATTATTATGGGTTTTTTTTGTTTGAAAATCAAGAATATTAATCCCAATAAGAATTTGTTTTCAGAAGTTGATTTGTGATACAAAGTAGGCGGGGGTCGGGATTTTTGATTTTGATTTCCACTATGAAAATTACGCGTGACATTAGATAAAACTTTTCTGAACTCTTTTCTACACCAGCAATATGAGGTAAAGTTCAAGGCGCGTTTTTTATACCCGTTACTCGTAGAGTAATAAGGGTATACTTAGTTCGTGCAAATGTATATAACAGGCAGAAGGAAGCATCTCCGACCCCATAAAGTATATATATTCTTGATTAGCATCAATAGCCGAGTCGATATAGACATGTCTGTCTGTCTGTCTGTCTGTCTGTCTGTCTGTCTGTCTGTCTGTCTGTCTGTCTGTCTGTCAACAGCCCACAAGTATAAAACACTCTCGCATTACTTTGTATGCAGAGTTGTTATATGGTGATTTGGCATGACTTCAGTGCTTCGGTCGTCGTTAATTCGAAAATCACTCGTGTTTTCTACTTCGTGTTGGTTTGTCTATATGCTTGTTCCTTTTTCTTTCTTTTTTATTAATACTGACACAAACATGTGTGTAGTTTCAATCAATTCGTCAAGCGTTTAAGACGCAAAAGAGACGCAGTGCATAGCAAAAATATGATAAAAAAGCAAAACTTATCAAAAATATTGATATAAATGATAAGGAAAATATTAATAATGAAAAAGAAAATAATAATAATATTGATTCTAGTTTATAATATGTTTTTAGGTTAAAATACAGTATTTTTAATTATTATACACTTGAAAAGTGTATATTAATTTTGCCCAGAAGTTTGTAACGCATAGAAATATTCATTTCCGACCACATAAACTGTATATATTCTTGATCAGGACGACGAGCTGAGTTCAATTCCGTCCGTCGTCCGTCTGTCTGTCTGTCTGTCTGTCTTTTACAAATTTTTTAAAATATTTATAAAAATCGGATGACTATAGCATATAGCTGCCATAGGACCGATCGGTCGGAAAATGTGTTTTACTAAGAAAAGTTTTTTATGGTATCCTATTTTTATTATCAATGATTTAAAATTTTTTTAATATCTGATATCTATATCCTATATATATTTTACTGTGTTAAATCAGTTGGAGTAAATGTGTTTTCAAGTTATATTAAATCTTCTCAGTCCGGCACAGTCGAAGTTAGCTTTGCCTTCTCGTTTTTTACTATTTTTTTCAGTAAACTACAAAAAAAAAACCGCAAAAACAATTTTTTTTTAAATGGTAGCCATCTTTTAAAAAAAATTGTTCTTCATTATTACCTTATTTTATTTGTAAAAGTGCAATTCGTAAGTGAAAATTTAAAAACGAGAAGGCAAAGCTAACTTCGACTGTGCCGAAGTTTTAATACACTTGAAAAACTTTACCCAACTGATTTAACCAGTAAAATATATATAGGATATAGATATCAGATATTAAAAATTTTTAAATCATTGATAATAAAAATTTGATACCAAAAAAAAATTTTCTTAGTAAAACACATTTTCCGACCGATCGGTCCTATGGCAGCTATATGCTATAGTCATCCGATTTTGATAAATTTTTTCAAAATTAAGTGAAAGCATATAATACTAATATTTACAAAGATTGGGGACGCTAGGAAAAAAAAAAGTTTTTCTCACTAGAACTAGTTTTTTGACCGACCGTTTCTATGGCAGCTATTTAATATAGTCATCCGATTTTGATAAATTTTTACTGTATTATGTGAAAGCATATAAAACTAACATATACCAAGATTAGTGATGCTACGATGGAAAACAAAAAAGTTTTTCTAGCTAAAACTAGTTCTTAGACCGATCGTTTCTATGGCAACTATATGATATAGTCATCCGATCCGGCCGGTTCCGACGTATTAGTTGCGTGCAGTAAAAAGAAGATTCTGTTCAAAATTTCAGCTCGATAGCTTTTCTAGCTAGTTCGCGTAGAAACAGACAGACGGACAGACGAACTGACGAACGGACGAATTCATACAAAATTTTTTGAATTTCATTTTCGAGTTCAGCGTTCCAAAATACATGAAAAATATGGTGACCAAAATTTTGATTTTTTGAACCTGCTGTGCTGTGCGACGGCTGCAGCTCTAGACTATACAGCGCCAACTACAATTAATTGAATCGCTAAAATGCTACGTTGCCAATTCTCCATCCTAAGTTGAAGTAAGTTGAAGTCGGCCCTGCTCGACTTCGATAAACCTGTTACTCAGGGTTTATTAAAGAATATTTTATTAGATCACAACATGCCCAAATTGTGGGAGGTATGCGGATTTTTCCAAATTGCGGGGGCGGCAACTCTACTATGACTCCTCTGTACGGCGGATCGATAAGTAATGATGATTAAAATAAATGTCTAGAAGGTTCGAATAATCCATCTTCGAAAATGTGGGAGATATGAGGTCTTTTCCAAATTGCGGGGGCGGGTACTTTTCTATCGTTCATTTGATCAGGAAATGATGTATTGCGGATCGATAGGTAATGATCATATAAAAAAATATGTCTAGAAGGTTCGAATAATCCATCTTCAAAATTGTGGGTGATATGAGGTATTTTGCAAATTGCGTGGGTGGTAACTCTTCTATCGTTCATCTGATCGGAAAATCATGTATGGCGGATCGATAGGTAATGATGATCATAATATATGTCTAGAAGGTTCGAACAATCTATTTTCAAAATTGTGGAAGATATGAGTTTTTTCTCATATTGCGGGGGCAGGAGGGGGCGTGGCAAAAATTTGAAACAAACTTGATCTGCGTGCAGACAAAACAAGTCATCACTGAAAAAATGGTAGCTCTAGCTCTTATAGTCTTTGAGATCTAGGTGTTCATACAGACGGAAAGACGGACGGACGGACGGACGGACGGTCGGACGGACGGACAGACGGACATGTCTATATCAACTCGGCTGTTGCTGCTGATCAAGAATATATATACTTTATGGGGTCGGAGATGCTTCCTTCTGCCTGTGTAATGGTCAGGTTCAATGGACACAGCTTAACTCAAGATCTTACATAATTCCTGTCAGTCCGCCAATTATGCAAAGTCTTAGTTTCGCTTATAAAAAGGTACACCTGCTATTAAGGCGACCCCATTGCGTGGGTAGAGGAATTCGGGGTTTGTGCACTATGCATCGCTCTATGCTCGCTCGTCGGAGGTCGGGGTTCTTTCCGTTTTCCTACATACCCAAAACACACTAACATAATAATTAAAGTGCACGTAACAGAAACTACTCGAATAAGTCAAATATCAAACTAAATAAAACAGAATGGTTAGGATTTATAGACCCGACACGGTATTGAGAATTCGCGGTGATGATTTAGCATTACTACTTCTAGGAATTGGTTTATAATAATTTAATTGTAAGAAAACTTTAAACAATTATTAGAGTTTTAATAATATTTAAAATATTTACTTCACTTTGTTATATTCATTTAGTTGACTCAAAAAATTAAACTCACATGTATTTCCATTGCGCAACGATCGTAGGGCCCCTTCGACGTAACTGCTGTTAGGCTGTGATTAATAAAATTAATAAATTATTTTAAAAAATTATTTAAACATTAGAGGAGCTGCTTATTAAAAATATTAAGTAAAATATTTTTATGGAAATATTTTTTAAATTCGTTTAAACACTTTTAATTGTACTTTAACTTTTAAATTTACGTGACGGTGCAATGCACGTCAGTCACTTTCAAAGGCAAAAACGAAAAGAACATCGTGGTTGCTAAGCAGAACACGCGTAGCGAAAACGAAAAGCAAGGAGAGCTTTCAAACGGGACATTTCCAAGAGCGAGAGCTTTGATCTTGGCTGCGCTTTGCTTTTAGTGATGAGCATCAAACTTCTTTTAGCATAGATATGTAACTATCGTAAAAGAAGTTTGAACCTTTAACCCTTATGCAGTTCCCTGGCCACTACACCACTGATAATGTCACTAGAATACGCGAAGGGACATTATCTGAAAAAGGACAGTTATTTGCACCGGGTTTGTAAATCTTTAAGATGATACACTCCCAAGATTTTTCCAGTCGAGTTACTCAGTTCATAATACAAAGGACTTAGCTTCTTGGTCACTGTGGCTTTAATAAATACAAGGTCAAGTTTGCGACTGAATTGTTTAGCAGCGTTGCTCTGCGAGAAATTTCGAGCATATACGTCATCGCCAACTTTAAATTGAATTTTCCTGCTACGTAGGTTATATACTCGCGCGTTAGCTTCATGTGCTTTCGCCACATTTTCTTTTGCCAAATTGGGAGCAATTTGAACCGAATTCGGATAATCAATTCTTGTGTCATCCTCAAGAATGTTCAATTTCCGCAGCAATTCGTAATCTTTAGCATTTAAGATCATATTCTGTCCGAATGTCAAAAAATATGGGGAAAATCCTGTGCTACTGTGGACACTAGATCTTAAAGCGGCACTTATTTGATTTAACTTTTGATCCCAATCAGTGTGATCGCTACCTATATAGGAACGAATAGCGGCCAACACTGATCTATTGAGACGCTCACTTGCATTCGCTTGTGGCGAATACACAGCAGTTAAGACGTGTTTAATAGAAAAGCGCGTAAGAAAACTCTCAAAGTATCCCGAGCGGAACTGGGATCCATTGTCTGTCAAAACAGATTCTGGCACTCCGAAAGTGTAAAATATAGAGTTTTCAAGGAAGTCACAATTTTGGGAGAAGTAAATCGCTTTAAAGGACATAAAAATGGAACTTTGTGTTGTGATCCACCACTATCAATAAGCCTATGTTACCAGATTTCGACCGAGGGTAAGGACCAAGCAAATCTATATAAAGACGTTGAAAAGGCCTCTCTGATGTAACTGGCTTGCCCATTGGTGGTTTTAAAATTACATTGGGGCTCTTAGTTTGCCGACATACGTCACAATTCGCAATGTAACTACGGATTTGGGTAACCATTCGGGGCCAAAAGAGATATCTCTTAAGTTTCTCTACAGTTTTACCCATTCCACAATGCGAAGAAGACGGAGAATCGTGAGCACTTTTCAAGACTTCTTGCACGAGTTCACCAGGAATCCATAGTTTCCAAGAATTTTGTTCTTGCAATCTTTCACCGGAAGCTGGTTCTGTTCTTTTATACACAAAGCCTTCCTCCACTTTCAAATCTGGCAGTCGTTCCTTATTCTGTTCGATACGGTAAACTAGATCGAGATAATCGGGACTTCGAAAATTCTCAGACTCTAAGTCGATTATAGGAGCATCTTCACAAAATTCATTAACTTCATCTTGTCGTGATAAAGTATCAGCTACGATATTTTGCGAACCTTTTCTATGCTCTATCCTAAACACAAATCCTTGCAACAAAATGGACCATCTTGCTAGTCGTCCTGACAAATCTTTTTGCTGCATCAACCATTTCAGCGAAGCGTGGTCTGTGACTACAACAAAGTCTTGTCCCTCAATGTAAGGTCGGAATTTCTTAATGCCTTTCATTACTGCCAAACATTCTAACTCAGTTACGGTATAGTTTCGTTGCGCCTTGGACAGCTTAACAGACATATACGCGATTGGCAACTCGACGTCGTCGTCGTTCTTTTGTGCCAAGACGCAACCTAATCCATATGAACTTGCATCACACAGCAGAATGAATTGTTTTGAGAAGTTAGGTGTAGCTAAGATAGGAGCAGATGTTAAAAGAGCCTTTAGTTCGGAAAATGCTTTATTTGCTGCATCATTCCACGTAAAAGCTTTCTTTTTCGACAATAATTCGGTTAACGGAAAACTCACGGCAGCATAGTTTGCGACAAAACGTCGATACCAGCCGGATAGACCGAGAAATCGTCTTATTTGTTTTACCGTTACCGGAACAGGAAACTCGTTAATGGCTTGAATCTTTTGCGCATCGGTTTTGATTTGTCCGTTGCCTATTATAAATCCGAGATATCTAATCTCTTTTAAACAGAAATTCGATTTCTCGACATTGATAGTTATATTAGCCTTGCGCAAGCACAAAGCGATTTCTTGCAAAAGAATCAAGTGGGAATCAAAGTCATCTGACAACACGAGTAAGTCATCCAAATAGACAAAAACCCTTGTGCGGAGATGTGCAGGTATGACTTGATCCATTAAACGGCATAGAGTCTGTGGGGCGTTACATAGACCAAAGGGCATGACCTTATACTGGTACAGTGGCCGGTTCGGTACTGTAAACGCAGTATATTGCCGAGAATCTTTGTCTAACGGTATTTGCCAAAAAGCGTGTTTCATATCTAAACCTGATATGTAACGTGCTGGAGGTAAACGACTTAAAATTCCGTCTATGTGCGGAAGAGGGTACGCATCTTTACGGGTAAATTTGTTAATTTCCCGCGAATCTAAGCACAATCTATTCTTCTCACCTCGTCTGACCAAAACGCAATTACTACTCCAGGGACTATTAGACGGTTCAATAATGTCTAAAGCAAGCATGTTATCTACCTCAGAAAACATCAATTTTTCTATTGCAGGAGAAACAGGCCAATGTCTCTGCTTAATAGGTTTGGCTTCGCCCATATCTATCGAGTGAGTTACTAAGCTAGTTTTACCTAAGCCTTCTCTTTTGTAAGAGGGAAACAATTCAATCACTGTCGCTAAACGTTTTTGATCTGTCGATCCTAACACATGCAATTTTGGTGACTCCTCCTCTATCTCTTCGGAATTGTTTTCTAGCTCAGCAACTTGGGGAATGCTGAGGTTATCGAGCAAGGAAAAATCTCTCCAGAAGTCTATTCCAAGATAAACTTCTTGTTTTAAAGCAGGTATAATAAAGAATTCGACAGGCTTAGTCAGATTTCGGTAGCTGATTTGACATTTAAGTTTGCCGACAACGGAACATTTGTTCCCATCAGCAGTCTTTATGTACCCGGAACTTTTTCTTGTCAGGGGATTAGAGAGTAGGTCTTGTGCGGCTTTGTTGCCAATGCAACTAATAGTCGCGCCTGAATCAAGAAGAGCAACGTAAGATTTGCCTTCGACCTGTATTTCAGTGTAAAGTCTGTTGTCTCCACTACCGAAAATCGAAGAAACCAATTTCTTACGAGTCGACGAAACTTTCTTCCAAAAACGCCTTACACGCAAAGTGGAGCGCTTTGGTTTACTTACAATATACAAATGGCTTAAATCGCCAAAAATTCGTTCTCTAACTTTGTTATAGTTTGCTAATCTCGTATGGAAAGGAACACAAAAATGATTGGAAATGGTGTTTGGTGAGCGGAAGCTCGAGTCATCGGTTTGTATGCCGACTTGAGATTTGGTGATTACGGATGCGCTTATTGGGTGGATGTTTGCGCATCCTTCAGCCGGTTTTCCGAAGGCTTACACTTTGTGCATGTCGGTTTGAACTCATTCTTGGCTCCACAGCCATAACAAAAAATACGACGTGGTGCTACACAGTCGTCATATCTGTGACCGATTTGATCACAGTTCCAACATTTAATTTTGTTACGATGTATCTCAGAAATTTGATTTTCGGATTCGGAGTCATCTGAAGGAATGAGTTCCGAAATGTTACGCCGAGCGGTAAATTGAGGTCTATAATTACTATTACGAGTATCGCCATAAAACTGTTCGTGTTTTCGAACTTCTTCATGCAAACGAGTCAAAGATCTAAGATTGAGATGCAATAACTCATGTCTAAGGGATGTTTTTGCATTGTCTATCAAGAGTTTTACTAATTCGGATTCGGAGATACCATTAGAAAGTTTATGAGTGAGGTCTTCTACGCCAAGTTGATAATTGTCAAAGGATTCGTTCTCTCCCTGACGTCGTTTAGCAATCTTACGCCAGATATCTACATCGGTGTCAACTTCTTCATATTTGTTACGAAAAGCTGAACTAAACCCTTCCCAAGTAAGTGAATCTTGCTTCTTGTGGAAATGCCAGAACCAATCTAATGCTTTCCCGCCAAGCAGAAGGTATAAATGATCACAAACGAGCTGTAAATCATTTCCGAGACTTTGTGCAGTCAAAGCGCGTACTCGATAAATAAATTCGGTGGCAGACAAAACTTCTTTGGTTCCGTCAAATTTTATTCGCCAAGACTGAATAATACTACTAACTTTTTCTGGTGCCACAGAAGATGAAGATATATTTCTCATATTTCGGAATTCATTACTACGTTCCTCCGCGGGTGTTTCTGATCGATTGTTGTGCTCTCTTAAGTTGGAGTGAGCTCTCCTATCTACCAATTCCGATACCGATCCTCCCAGGTTAAGTGATGCCAATTGATTTCGCAGGGTAGAACTAATATGAGCAGTCAATTGCTCCAGCAAGGTGTGTTGCTGCCTTTGCATTTGATCATGAATATACTCTCTTAAATCGTCTTGGTGCGCTGATAGAGATAAAGAATCGCGTCGTTGTTGACCATTATTGCGATTAGGTTCATTGTTTTGTCGATTAGGGTTACTATTCATAGAGCGAGTAGTCACACCTCTCTTAGGAGTGGCTCCTCTACCTCTATGGTATCTTCCAGGTCCTATCGAACGCTTGTCTATAGGTCCAGGGAAAGCCAAATCAGAGCCAGCTGCATTCTGAACTTTATATGCTTCTGTCTCTGCCTCCTGCATTCCGATTGCCGAATTTGGGCTGTAATACTTTGGTTACAAACTGGACAAACGGAAGCTGTCTTAAGATGTGCATTCAAGCAGGGTTCATGAAATTGGTGATTACAAATTGTCTTTACGACTACCTGATCGCTAGATAAATTTTTGTTGCAAATGTCGCAACTTCGCTCATTCGCTTGGAGCGCTGACGGAATTTCTTCCGTACTTCTTTCTAAGGGCATGTTGTTAAATATCATACATTAAAAAAATCTGTCATAAACCTAACATAACCATAAACAAATATCGAGTTTACTAAAATCGTCGCGTTTCTCAATAACTATAAATTTTTAATTGTTAACTATTGCATTGCTTCCTCAGAAAACTAATTGAATACAGGTCTGGTCTTCAGAGTTACTCTAAAGCCAGCAATTCCATGCATTTACTCAGAAATCAAAAGGTTGCTATTTGTGTAAATGTAAGATTTGTTTTACCATCCATCAGTTCTTGTCGACCAATCCGTATATTTCGAACTGTAATCGCAAAATCTAAGCGCTGACAAACAGGTATACTGGTCTTACACAGTGTTTAATGTTTAATCGGAGAACTCGTACTTATCTCTTCCTAAAACGTAGTAAGCCAATGATAGAATCATATCTAGGTCGATGAATCCGTAAATTTCCGAATCGACATCGCTTTTCCAGGATCTGAACCTATCTACTTAACTCAACTGTTAGAACAGACAGCACTAGCTCAAAAGAAAATCAAAATTTGTAAATAAAAAGGATGTTTATAAACCAGAGCTTTAAATCGTGAAGCAACTAAGAATTAGCTATTCAATTCCTAAACACATTTAGTAATCTTGCTAGCAACTCTAGGTGGCCCCTCAAGTTGGGCGCCAATTATGTAATGGTCAGGTTCAATGGACACAGCTTAACTCAAGATCTTACATAATTCCTGTCAGTCCGCCAATTATGCAAAGTCTTAGTTTCGCTTATAAAAAGGTACACCTGCTATTAAGGCGACCCCATTGCGTGGGTAGAGGAATTCGGGGTTTGTGCACTATGCATCGCTCTATGCTCGCTCGTCGGAGGTCGGGGTTCTTTCCGTTTTCCTACATACCCAAAACACACTAACATAATAATTAAAGTGCACGTAACAGAAACTACTCGAATAAGTCAAATATCAAACTAAATAAAACAGAAGGGTTAGGATCCTATAGACCCGACACGGTATTGAGAATTCGCGGTGATGATTTAGCATTAGCTCTTCTTGGGGTATGAACTAGTTGTTGATGTTCATACGCTCATCTTCACCCACCCTACCATGGCAATTTGCGGAGACTGATGTATAATTGCCCCTATATCAACGGAAGAAGAACTAAATTACTCGATTTTGTCTAGGCATGTTGGTTATGACAGATATAAATTTATTAACAAAACATTATGTATTCATTACTTCATTCAGAATTTCAAAAATAGATATATGTATAGTAAAGCATATTTGCAAAAGAAAACTTATATAATTACTTCAAGAATATTTACTTAATATATTTGATTGAGATATGAGCAGCTATTTTCGCATTTTAGGTTTTTATCGGTATACTTCACTTTGTTATATTCATTTAGTTGACTCAAAAATTAAACTCACATGTATTTCCATTGCGCAACGATCGTAGGGCCCTTCGACGTAACTGCTGTTAGGCTGTGATTAATAAAATTAGTACATTACTCTAAAAAAACCAATTTAAACGAAAGTGGAGTAGCTGCTTATAAATCATTAAAATAATACTTTAAATTTACGAAGAGCAAAATATGATTCTTTAAATTTACTTTACTTAAACATTTAATATAGGCGAAAGAGATTCAGATTGTTCATAATCCAATTATATATATTCAAATTAAAGAAAGATAACGAAAGATCGTAGTTTACGAACTCGTTGAAAAAAAAATCATTATTAAACGTATCGATTATCATGAAATTGAATCGAATTAAATTATTAGCAAAATTTAAATTAGCAAAAATTATTTGCAATCAGCAACATGATTCACAATTATTTTGGGAAACCCTCGAAAAGAAATTCTCGCCATCTGGCAACTCCACTCTCGCTAACGAAATGCAAATTCCTTCTTTACACAGCTACTTAGCTGTCGGTGTGTATGTATGTGTTTCCATAACTGGAAATGTGTATGAATGCGAGAAGCGTGTGTCTGGAACTTAAGGCATGGTCGGGCTGAATTCGCCAATATAACCTCAAATCCTCTTTTCTCTGTGGGATGATCGCTTCCACAAGATATGCCTCAAGAATCCAACGGAGATCGCTACGGGAAGAGAGTCTTTAGCCGGACAAGTGATTTCAGTCAGCAGGACGCTGGGTGGGTATTGATATGTATGAGGGAACGGAACGCAGTCACAGCACCAATTTTGTATGTGTGAAAGCGCAGTCGCGCTAGGCGGGGGTGCTGCGCTGGCCACTTGCCACTAAGTGAATGGTGTTTCCCTATGAAAAGAATTAATTAAGCACTAGCACTATAACTTGTTAAGCCATGAAATATCACCTCTCTGCTTGAAGATGTATGTCTGTGAGTACGACTGTATGTGCGCCTGTACATACAGATAGAAATGGGTAATATCCAACGGGGATCCGATATTCTCCGGTACTTAAATTTCGCACTTGCAAGTTGCGGTTTAAATTTTCTTTAAATTTACTTTTAAAATTGTACTTTAACTTTTAAATTTACGTGACGGTGAATCCCCCTCCCTTTCAAAAAAAAGTATTTTAGTTGTTAGTATTTTGGTAATTTGATAGTTAATGGTTTTTTATGGAATTTTTTTGATTTAGTTTTTTTTTTTTCATAGATATGTAACTATCGTCAAAGAAGTTTGAACCTTTAACCCTTATGCAGTTCCTTGCCCACTACAAAATCGAATTTAAAACCCTTTGGTTTGGCTTTTTTCTTTATGTCGTAACGCAGTCCGCCGCGGACATCATCGAAAAGTCCATATAGTGTTTACCGGTTAGTTGATAAATTTTTCAAGTGTATTAAAACTTCGGCACAGTCGAAGTTAGCTGTGCCTTCTCGTTTTGTATAAGCATCCCCATTTCGCGATATGGTGATATTTTCGATAGCTCTTTATTCTAGGGATAACGGTTTTGGGACATTCCTATTGAATTAATGTTTATTTAAAACATATATCTACTGATTTTAAGTCAAAACTCACTTCTTTTATAGGCTACAATAAAAAATCTCCTTTAAATTAACTCGCGCATGCAGGTGTTCGTTGCTAGAAACAGAAAATGTAAGCTAAATTATTTCTAAATTAACCACCTAGCTAAGACTTGTACATAATATTGTCATAGGGAGAATGGGAAGAGTTGTAGACGAAAATGAGCAAAACAAATTAATTAAAAAAACGATTTTGGCCACACTTCATAAGCTTCATAAGGTGACTTATTTCGCACACCTTATACCTATGCAGTACCTTTTATTTATATAATCAAAGGTTTTATAAATGAAATGAACGGAGCTGATTTTTTTAAAAATATTTTTAAATATTTGAGAATGTATTTACTGCCTCATAAGAGCTTTAGCTCGAGTACTACCAAAGCGTAGGTAGATCAATATACCAAACTTACAAGTAATCCTTGCCCTGGAGTCATTTTTAAGCAGAAGTATTGCTCCCATATCGATGGCCTGAATTGTTCACAGAAACCCTTCTCAACTTTTCCTTATCAGCAGCCCAAAATTTATGCATATTTAATCATGAGCAAACAAAATCCTGTTCGCTGCTTATTGGCACTCCATCACACACACACACGAACACTTTACAGCAGCCGCCATGCGCCACCACCACGAAAAGTTATGAGTCCCCTATTTCGAACATTTTCTTCTAGCAATCTGCCAATTTTCGAACAAACAATCACAATCCCTGCACGTGTATGTGCATTTGGTTTGCCATTGAGTTATTTTTTTTTGGTTTTGGTTTTGTTTTTACTTCACTTTACCTTTTCCATCTCGCAAACTAAATATAAACGTAAATATTTGAATTTTGTGTGCCTTTGAAGATGATTTTGCTGGGAAGGGTAAGAGAATGGAGAGTTTACTTTTGTTAAAGCGCACGGTTGCTGGGCAAAAATTAAGCACTAAATTCAAATAAAAATATTGAATTAAAAAGTAGCCAGATAAAGGCATTTAGCAGACAATTTCGATTAGCGATTTGTGTTTTATGATTGCTGATTTTACATAGTATATTTTTAGGTGTCGTATTAAATTTGAAACAAGGTTTTTCAACATAAAAATTACAATTTCATACGACACCTAAAAATATACCGGACGACTTGTAAGTCTCCATTTTAAAATACCTTTTTATGGATTTTGAGGTAAAAGGTACTTATTTTATGTCGTGAATTTTGGATAAGTCATCTTGTGATGTAATTCTTGTAAAATCAATGTAATAGTATATAACTTTTCGTGTATTTTCTGATCGTTATTTTTTTCTTATTTAATGTTTTAGTTCCCATATCCCCCATATTCCCCCATTTGGTCGTTTATCAGTGTATTTGTAAACGTTTAAAGATAATAAAAGTGTTTGAGGTAGCTGCAGAAAGTTGCAGGTGTGTGTAAAATCTTGAATACACTAACGACGTCTCCGTTTTTTCGCAGCTAATATTTACAGAAAAAGAGTGAGGAAATCGGTTTTGTTTTCAATGGTATCGTTATTCAAGTTGGCATTTATGAATTTAATTTGCATTAATTAATTTTTAATATGAATTTAATTGCGGAAAATTAACCCACTACACCCCCATGGGCTAAAAATCAGTTAAATGGCCGAAAGTATACTTTCCAAACGATTAGCTCCAAATTCATTTTCAAAACTGCACATTCACGAATGTGACTTTAACTTTTTGGAAAACCTACCGCAAAATGGCTGGAAAAACTCACATGTTTATCATTCGATTAGCTCCAAACTTATTGGCAAAGCTCTATATTGCAAAAAATATTATTTAAGCGATTTCACAGTGTGGAAAATCCGGAAAATAGCCTGGAAATTATATATGGGAAAAAGTATTTTTCGGTTTGGTAAAACATTATGGAAAATAATTAGACATGTGATTATTCGGTGGTGGAATTTCCGCTTCCCGGTTCGGAAAATGGATTCATTGACAATGGTTATTTGGGAGCCGATGGAAATGGTATACGTTTTGCTAGCTTTATTGGCCGAATTAATGGAAGCTTTTTTTTATTCGGGAAAATTTATTGCAAAGGTCGGAATATGAGTGCGGGTTCATCGCAAACTGTTATAAATTTATAAATTTGGTTTGAAAGCTATATGGGCCAATTAAATAGGAAAATAGTTTTAAGCTTTGCGCAAATGCACCCTCAAAGTCGGGTAATGGGTGTCGGGGAGGTTTCAAAGCCAATTGTTATTTGTGAACCGAACTGAAAATAGAAAATTCACTCCAAAATGAATGAAATTCGTTTTGTTAGCTCTACGGGCCAAATAAAAGATTGTAATATCGTAAAATCCAGCTATGTTCGGAAAACGGAAGGTTCAATGTCAAAGATGATTTCTTCACCGCAAGCAGGGATTTTGGATTGATAAGTTACAAATAATTTTCAAGTTCGGCTATACTGGCCATACTTCCGATTAGTCTTAGTGAAAAAAACTTTTTTGTTTTCCATGATAGCGTCCATGATAGTTTGACCGAAATCGGACGGCTGTATCATATAGCTACCATAGGAACCATCGGCCCAAAAATAAGTTCTAGTGATTAAAACTTTTTTGTTTTTTATGGTAACCTCCTCAAACTTGGAAATATGTAATTAAATATGCGTCTTCATAATTTTTTCAAATTTAATAAACAACGCACGACTATATCGTACAGCTGCCGTACAATCGATCGATCTAAGAATAGGCCTTAGTGAGAAACTTGTTTATTTTTAATGGTAGCGTCTGCAAACATCTTTTTAATTGATATTATATGCATCTACATAATTCTAGAAATTTTCATTAAAATCGGATGGCTTTAGCACAGTAACGATCGGTTCAAAACTAGTTCTACTAAGTTTTCTATGGTAACGTCTTCAAACTTGGAAATATTAAATAATAATTTAATTTGCCTCTTTATAATTCTGAAAAAATTTGATCAAAATCGCAGGACTTTATCGTATAGCTGCCGTACAATCGATTGGTCTAAAAATAGGTCATAGCGAGAAAAACATTTTTGATTTCAATGGCAGCGTATTTATACTTCTTAATCGTGATTATTATCTACTTAACCACAACTTTGCCGAGTTTGATCAAAGTTGTAATAAATATAACTTAAAAAATATACATATTTCGTACATATTTAACCAATTCATCACTGATGAATATGTCAAACCAGGCCCATTTCTTAAAAATAATATTGTTATGTTGTTATAATAAAGTGACTTAAATTTTAAATAGTTATCTCTACCGAAAGTATTTTTGACCGCTCCTATTTCCATATGAATGCATCTACTGTGCAATGGTTTATAAGTTATCTTATCTAGCGGATTTGGCTGGTTTCGACTTATTTTTAAACGTAGCGCTTTTTAAAACTATAACCAAAGTATTCTTATAATGTTAAACATTAAAAAAAAAATTTTCGTCCTTTATTCAGTGGTTTTTATTTCCACCCATATTTTAATCTGCCTGAAGAAAAATATTTCAAATTTATTAAAAAGTTTATAAAGTAAATATATTCTGTTGAAATATTCTATGTGAAAAAAGGCTATTCCGATTTTCAGAGTTCTATTTAAAATCGTTTAAATATAAAAAAACCGCACAAAATATTTAAGTGTCGATAAACCATAATCATAGACAAATTAACACAATACAATTGAATTTTTGTTTGTTGCTTTTGTGTTTATAATTAAACAAAAACTAGCGGGATTATTATTCATGAATGGGAAATGAACAAAAAATGCTTCACAGATTCGATTAGAAGCAATTGAAAATCATCGTCGTCATCGTCATCGTTTTCGTTTTTTTTTTTGTTGTTTTTCTTTCTTTTGCTATTTGGTTGCTATTGGCGAGGTCAGTGGAACATAAACATGCCATAAATCATTTCGAGCAAAAATGTGTGAGGTAAAAGAAGGCTCGTGCTGCTGCGGCCAAGATGATGGGAGAAAAATGTCTATTTCGGTGACACTTTAGTCCATTGCGAATCTAAAACTGTCAACAGAGCCCATTAATTATGACGAACGAGGATAGTGTTGAAGCCATCAAATTTGTCATTCTTTATGAAGCTTTTGTTTTTGACAATGTGTGTATGTGTAAAAAGTTGATTTGAATGGCTGATTATAATTATTATAAATTTCATTACAATAGACAAACATCAATCATACTTGACCAAAGCGAGAACTTGGCTTAAGCATTTGATTTGGCGGTAACTAAACAGTGAAATGCATTCGAGGCAACAAAATAAATATATAAAATAAATCGAATCAAATTAAATACATACGCAAAAGTGAGTGAGTGAGTGAGCACAAAAGCACTAAAGAAAACGACGCCAGCAAAAGCAACAGAAAATCATGAGCGAGAAACGAATTGCACACAAAACTGTCATCAAATGACAAATGCTTGACAGCATCAATCAACAACTGCGACGATGGCAGCGCATTGCCGGCGTCAGCAGAGCAATGGCAGAGGAATTGGACTCCTTTCCAACCTACTCCTCTTCTTGCTGCTAATCCAAGCAGTCACTGCGACGACATCAACTAGCCTTAGGGTAAACGATGTCTTAAGTGATGAAACCAAAGAGAAACCGTATCGAACTACATTGGAGCAACAGCCACAACAACTTAGTGAACAATTTAGCCAAATTACTGTAACTAGAATGTTAACAACGCCCACTGCCACGCCCACTCAGCCTGGCATAAGAGAGAATGTTATGTTACCCTCGGCCGATCCCGAACGTGAGGCTCAAATTTTATATGAGAAATCTTTAAAGGAATATCATGGCAGTGTGACATCCACATCCACATCGTCTGGCAACCAACAACAACACCAGCGCACACTGCACTCGGTCTGTGAGATGTGGCAACAGAAGCACTGCCATTGCAGTGGAAATTTGGAGAATCTCAAATTGAGTTGCCGGAGCATTGGCATATTGGCGGTGCCTGTCAATTTGCCCAGCGAAATTATTATACTGTGAGTATTCAAAATGGGGAGAATTGGGGATTGTGGGTATTTTTCAATATTTTTGCGTTCTATTTTATTTAATAGTGTGCGTAAGGCTGCAAATGAGAAATACAAAAACTAAGTCCACACAGATTTTCGCACTAGAGTGCCCATCTAAAAATTCCATGAATATGTTGGGTACAAATGTTTTAAAAGTGCTTGAAATAAGCATTATTTAACTCTACTCAACCATCGTGCAGTAAATATAAGAATTATATTAAACATATGGCAACAAGCGTGTGCGATGGTACACTACATTGAAGTCTCGAGTTTGATTTACAGACCAGTTTACGCAAAAGTTGATAAATATTATTTCCAATCCAACGAAAAGGAGGTACAATCGTCCCCTTATTTCCATGAAGTTGATTGTATTTGTAATACGGTTATTTCTAGGATTGATACATGGGCAAAGCAAAATGGTTAAGGTCTTAACCCCTCAAAATCCAAATGTTTAGTTATCCATAAAAAAAAAACTATGACTTAGAGGTGGGCGAGTGAGCGATTTTTCCTTCACGTAACGCACGATTCACGAAATAAAAATCTCACGCACACAATTATTGAGCGTTTTGCGTAACGCACGATTCATGCACGATTAAAGGATAGGTCACGAATGATCACGCACGATCAACCACCTCCGAACTTTTTCGTGGAGGACCTGAATTCTGTCTTGGGTTTCATGGCCACACTGCTTTTTATACTCTGTACCGAAGGTACACAGAGTATATTGGGTTTGTGCAAATGTATGTAACAGCCAGAAGGAAGCATCTCCGACCCCATAAAGTATATATATTCTTGATCAGCATCAACAGCCGAGTCGATATAGCCATGTCCGTCTGTCCGTCTGTCTGTCCGTCTGTCCGTATGAACGAAGAGATCTCAGAGATGGTAAGAGATAGAGGTTTGAAATGTATGGAACATATATTTCTTATACTTGCAGGCAGATCAAGTTTAGTTTTGATTTTTGCCACGCCCCCTGCCTCCCCCGCAAATTTAAAAAAACGAAATAACTCCCACAATTTTCAAGATAGATAGTTCGAACATTCTAGACATATATTCTACTACTTATTTTGAATCGACCCGCCATACATCATTTTTCGATCAGATGAACGATATTAGAGCTATATGTAAAAGAAAATAAAAACCAACGCCAACAACAACACCGTTGCCATTGGTAGAACTTACGAGAAAGAGAGAGCGAGAAGGCAATAGCTAACTGGTAATTTCCCAATTGGACCTTGCTATGATTGGAGCGATATAATTGAGATGGCCTGCGGTCAGAAATCACGCGTGATTCCCGCGTGACTAATATAGATACGTTTTTGTTAATAGGAAATTATATACAAATTTTATAATTTTACGGGTTTGTACTAGGTACTAGCCCCCATACATCGTTTTTCAACCAGATGAACGATGGTTGAAAGAGTTGCCACCCTCAGATTTTGAAAAAACCTCACACTTTAAAGTTATTAGTTTCGTACAAACAGGTACAGAGTATATTACAGTCGGGCTTGACCGACTTTCTTACTTGTTTTGTATGGAGCAGTTGCGAGCGAGTTTAGGGAATATTATTATTAATTACATATAATAGAAAACAATTTCGTGAATACTGCATAACTTATATTCACAATGTTTAACTTTAACACGCACGGATTACAGATACACACGCACGAACGTCTGTGTTTTCTCACGATCACCTGGTGTCATGTCGTGACATACCGTGACAAGTTTAAATTCACGTCACGCTCGTACCTTTACTTTGAATACAAGTCAATTGTCAGAACTCTTCATGAACGATACGCCGATATAATACGTAAGACAGCCAATTAATTCTGGATTTACTTTTAGCAACATTTTGTAATGAAGTAGGCATATTTCGAGACCCACTGAACGGACCTATGGGCTGCTGCGGCAGCTTTCGTTTACACAAATGTTTTTACCTATTAATATTAAAAAGCTTATTGCATAAGCCTGCCTAATACCATCACAATTTTATGGTGTGAAAGTCTTTGGACATTGCGATTCTCGAGATATGCGTAAGGAAGAGGTGGTTTTTAATTCAGTTGCTCACCCATAAGATTTTCAACATTAGCCTTAAGTCCTGGATTAATCTTCGGACTTTAATTTTTCTACACAAAATACTATTTACTCAGGAACCTGTTTCAAAAATTAAGACCTGTTTTCTTACAAAGAACTTACAACTTTCTTTGTTTGAGAATGCGTTTGTTAATCTCAGAATGACTGTTCTTCGTCAATGCAATTCGTCATAATTTAAATAGTATTAGAAGAGCAAAGCAGTTTCATGCACAAATGAATATTCATTTGCAGAATGCAGAATAAGTTTTCTTATTCCAAATAAAATAGTTATAAATGCAGTAAATTAAAAAGTAGATCGATAGTTAATTAACTTTTGAGTTTCTTAATAGTAAATAAATTTTCAGTGTATAAGCGCTTGGATTTTTAGGCATGGGTATCAAGAGAGTATACAATACACTGAGATAAGGTGACATAGTTCAGCTTAAACAACTTCTTTTAGAGAAAGAAGTTTCCTTTAATGTCTATTCTCAGATGACATAACAATTATTTTCGTCACGTTGCTTCATATGAATAGAAACACAGAAAACAGCTATCATAGTGAAGCATAGTGCCGGAAATAAAATTTATGTCATCTTAGAATAGGCCCTTAGATTTTAAGTAGCCCAACAAAAAATAGTCTAGTGGAGTCAAAGCACATGATCTTGACTGCCAATCGACTGGTCCAAAGCGTTAGACTAATTGCTAACTTCTCAATTGGTCCATGGTTTCGTGTGCCGTGTGGCATGTGTTGGTCTTGTTGAAACCACATGTCAAGTAAGTCCAATTCTCCCCTTTGGGGAAACAAAAAGTTGGTCATCATCGCACGGTATCTTGCTCCTTTGACTGTAATTATGCGATTTTCATTATTTTGAAAAAGTGCGGTCCAATGATACCGCCGGCGCACAAACCGCACTAAACAGTGCATTTTTCAGGGTGCATAAGCAGCTCTTGAACTGTATCATGGCAATTCTGTTTATTGATGTACCCATTGACCTAAAAATGAGCTTCGTCGATGAAAAAAAATGTTCACGAAAATGTTGGATCCTCGTACATCGTTTCTAAGGCACATTCAGCAAACAAAATTGTGGAAGCCGACCCGGCTTTAGTTCTTGCAGTAGCAGTATTTTGTATAGTTTTATACCGCGGTCCTTACATATAATCTTCTAGGTCGTCGAATAACACAATTCCTATTGTTGAGAACGGCAATGATATGACATACTGCGATTTTCCTTGACACTGACCGATACAGCAGCAATAAAGTGAAACAAGTGTGAAATTTGGTCACAATAGCTTGAATAGCTTATTCGATGGGTCAATTATGACTACCATGAAATTACCGTTATTTGCGAAACACATTCCACACAGAGCACGAATTTAGATAATAAAGTTCAATGATTTGCAAGCGCTTTTCGTTTGTTAGTCTATTCATTGGAAAATGGCAAACCTTAGTAAGCGTTGGCGGTGCCACACGTTTCAAATTACGTGTGATGAGTCAAAAAATGTAAACTGAAAAACCAAATAGCATGATAAACAAACTTAACATATGTAAAGACCATTTAATCAAATACGGGCTGCAAATCGGTCAAGATCCGAACCCTCTCAAACCGATTCGTATTTTTAAGGTTCTTCAAATCCATGAACCGAATTCTTTAAACTATGACGCCCAGAACCTGAACCTGTTCCGACTACCGTCCGTTTGGAAAAAGGTTCTATTCAAATGATTACTTATCACGTTATTAAGAACTAAATTTAAAATATTAATTTTAACAGTTTTCTGAAAACCCAAAAAAAAAAGTAAAAATGTTTCAACGATCTAAAAAGTTATGAGCCAAAAAAACTTAGACTTCGGACCGAACATAATGCCATATGCTATTATCTATAGTAATCGACACACAGAAAAAGCTAAGGCTCAAGATTATTTATTCTCATATCAGTGAAAAATTTTAATATAATATGATTTACGATCCAAATAACAATCAATGTGAAATTTTTCCATAATGGCCTGTACTCAGTTTAGATAAAAATGTTGTAAGGCACAATACTTCATATAACTAACGAAGCTTTTCAAATTATGATTGTTTTTCATATCAATTTTATATTGACGACAGTTGGTAAGAAATTTTTTCATATCAATATGAAATTTTAATGACAAAATAATAGTTATTTGAGTAAAAATTCAATGATACCTTTTCAAAATGATATTTTAAAAAATTTCAAATTTACCAGCACATATAATAAATGTATGATCTTTTTTACTGAGTACCAACGACCTGAAAGAGTTCAGAGTCTGTGGATTCTCAAAAGCCTTAAGTACAGCCGCACTTTTCAACTTTTTTCAAATAAACTTCCACAACTTACCCTAATCTCTCTCGATATTTATCACCTTATCCCTAATAATCCACGCATTAACAGTATTTCTATCGCTCAAAACATGTTGGGGCGTTATTAAGCGATTATAGACATTTTGACGCAGGCATTCCTCATTTCATCGTCGTCTAATTACAAGTCAATTTCGCAGACTTCGATTCGGTTTTGTGTCTGTTTTGGCATGCGGTTTAATCTAATTACACATACGCCACGTTGTGCGGCATTTCGCAATCGACATCGACATCTACGACAGACAGCAGACGACATCACGTATGTGAGTCACGTTTTCTTGCCGCCGTCACCAGATCTCCCAAAGGAGTTTTGGGCTAGCCAAAAGTTTCAACTGATTAATGGCCAACGATTTCAACGAGCCATAAATAAATAAATAGATAGATAGATAGATAGATAAATAAATAATTTATTAATTAACGCGGTCCACTACTTTAATTATGATTCAGCAACTTGACTTGATACATGTACCGGGAGAGCATTTGGCAAGTTTGCGGCAGTTCATCTTCATTTATATGCCATTTTCCCCGACGGAGGGGAAAGGTTAGTTCAATATGCTTGCCAAATTGATTGATGGGGCACAGAGAGCACTTTTTTAAGCCGCCTTTTTTTCTCTTCCGAACAATAAACATTGGGCCGGAAGACATCATATTTTGGGCAAATGTCTAACGAGATAAAAAGTCTATCTTTTATTGTTTTAAACTCATTTGGCAATCTTTATCTTACACTACCAACATTTCTGCTGTTCAATTTTGACATTTGTTCTAATTGCTGCTAGGAAAGCTACAACGGAAAGGAAGCAAAGCTGGCATAGCTAAAGTAAGGTGGGGTTCTCTATGTAATTAACTAGCAACGAGGATAACACTATGTCAGAAAATGTATGTGATTTTTAGAGCAAAAGCTCAAGTGGTTCTTCTGATAGAAATAGGGGTTCCAAATTACTAAGCAGCAAAAAAAAATTGTTTCCGTGTAAGAATTATTTTGACTTTTGTTTTTTTTGTAAATCTGTCTTCTTTCTAGGCAAAAATTGCTTACTTAATATTGGCAATCGTCTGAAATTTTGACTACAAACTAAACCATCATTGGGTCTATTTTTGTGGGTGTAATAACGCCGCTCGGCTTGGCCTTTTGGGGCTGTAACAGCGAGAATTACATAACATCAAATGAAAGATATATAGACTCCAAATACATGAAAATAATTCAAATTTTTAAATCTCCGCTATATACACTCCCCTCCACTTGAATAGGACACCCCCTTATGTCAGTTTAATATTGACCACTGCTTCCAAACCAAACATGCTACAGACTTAATTTTTTTTAAATTAAAGTTTCACTTAACTGTTGCTATATATCCAGAAGAAAGACTATTCGCCAAAGCTTTAAGAATCAAAAAAAAATTATTAACCAACTACCGAAAAAATTCCCCTAATTTTGGGCCACTTGAATAGGACACTATAACAAAAAAGTAATTTTAGAGAATTCCGAGCTCAAATAGTGCCTAAGTCTAGGGGAACTAAAGTATTTTAGGTTTGGAAAAATGGGTTAAAATCGTGTTGAGCCATTTTTCTGCTTCAAAACTTCACAAATTGCAAATCGCTTAAATAGAATAAAGAAAACAAGTTCTAAGCTGATTCGATGGCTGGAATAAATGCATGTTTAGTTGTATATAGTTGTTCTGATTCATATACTTGGCGTGTCAACCGTCTCCAGACATTATCGATAATGTTTAAATGTGGCGGACAGCTTAATAGTTTCACATTTTGGCTGTTTATATACGTTTTAACCACCCGTGCTGTGTTTAATTGCGCATTATCAAGTTTGTAAATTCACGGCAGAGATCTAAAAAGGTTTTGAAAGTATGGAAATGTTTCTTTCAATATAGCACTTTAAGACAACAAGGAAATAATAGCTAGAGCCGAATAAATATTTTTTCGTCCGAATTTATTCGTCGAAGTGCAGGTTATATGTGCGAGACAAAAACTGAGGCGTTGTGCCTTTTGAACCAGGTTGAAAGGTGGCCTCTTCTTGATTTTTACTTTTTTTATTTGCATAGCAATCGAAATAACTCGACGCATAGTATTGAATCTGCCCTTAACACCAAATTTTTAACAGATTTCTGACGAAGGGTTGAGAGAATTTAACGTTTTTCTTAATATAAGCCGACTTTCTCCAGTAGTAAGCGCACTGTGTGTACGGCCTTTTATGTTTTTTCGATGTTCCAAATCATTTTTTCAAAATATAATATAATATGTCAGCTTCTCTTGAGTTTTTTAAGCTATTTTAATTAAAGATCGGTCAGCGTAATTGTAGGCTTTATTTTGTACTTTTTCCGCTTCGTTTAAGGCTTTTTCTCGACCCACTTTACTTTTTTTTAAATTAAATAATCTAAAAGATTGAAAGGATCGATCAAAGAATAATATGATTACACGTGCCAAAGATAACGATCAATGTTCTAATCAAGTGGCTCAAAATTAGGATCCCAAATTTGTTCGGTTTTAGGTTAATAATTTTGTGTTAATACTTAAAACTTTGTCGCTGAGTCTTTCTGCTGGATTTATTGCAACAATTAAATAACCTATAATTAAAAAAAAAATAATAAGTCTTTAGCATGCTTGGTTTGAAAGCAGTGGTCAATAAAAAACAGACATAAGGGGTGTCCTATTTTATATTATATGACGGCCAAACGTTTAAGTATAAAACATTCGCAGAATATGCAATATGGCTATCTTGTTATTTCTAGACTTCTGAATGATAGAAATTAAAATTCCTAAAAGATTTTAGATCTTCCTACTGCCGCTCACATAGGATCATGGCCCAGATCACGACACAAAATCATTCTATTTGGTGTTAAAGAAACCAAAACCATTTTAATGCATTTATTCATTTATCACAAACAAGACATTTTTTTCCATTGGTGGGTTTGTTTAAAATTGTTGAACCAGTACTGAGTCCGTTGAACTAGCGCTGAACATCTTCATGATTCTTAGAAGTTACTAGTGTAATAACTCATCATAATTTCTCTAAAAAGTTTATCTTTAGATTAGTTTGACAAGCAACTATTTAGAGATATTTGATAGGTGCAAAGGCAGCTTAATCGGCACCATAAAATAAATATATTCTGAAAGTTTAAAAAAGATTAAAGGTGTGAACTTTGTATGAATATGAAATGAATCAGAATATTTTTATTTCGGGCGTTGATTTCTCCTAATGGTATAAAATCACAAAAAGTGGTTTTAAGCCCGCCTGCCGTTGTGACACTTTAAAGACTTTTAATAATTGTGATGTCTAAAAAATGTACAAATTTTCCAAAGTACAACATCGAGTGAGGTAGATCCAGATATGTTATCAAGCTATATAGTGATATAAGTAATGAACGAAGCTGATAACACTTATCCATTTTCAATAAATACCACTCAAATCGAGCAGGCAGCGCCATCGATCAATTGACGAAAACTGCTTCTGGAATTACTACTTTAAATATATTATTCAGGCCTGTTACCGTTTTAAAATTCGATCAAATGTGTTATATGTGCTCGATTCCAAAAACTTAATGTGAGATTTGGCTTTTATTTTTCAAATTTCCATTTATTTGTTAAAAGTGTTTATCGACCTTTCTGTTTTTTAATTATTTATTTATTTTTATTCGTCTGTCTTGTTGTCAAAATTCCTCCAAAGAATTCTATATGAGATTTCTTATAGTCAGAACTTCTTAAATTCTCATCGATAGATTTCGCAAATGAGAACAGACCAGGATTTATTTGAGTAACTTAAAATCGAAAATAATTTGGAAATTTTTCAACTTTGGTTTGGATTATCTACAATATATAAAATTATCGAACTCAATTATAAGGTACATTCATTGCAATCTTTTTTTTTCATACAAATGTCAGAGTTATTAAATTTCTGGCCCACTGTGCAATGAATGCCAAGTGACTTATTTGAAATTGATAGATGAATGAAATATGCATTTCTCATTTTTGGCGAGTTATTAATTTGTTTATTTGTCTGTTCCACAGAGATTTGGGCAACAATAACCTAACCAAATTGGAGGCCAACTCATTTTTTATGGTGCCAAATCTGGAGGAGTTGTAAGTAAAAGAAAAATTGATATTTAAATTAAGTTCTGCTTTATAAATCACCAACTTTCAACTCCCCGGGGGGTTGCACAAATTCGTTCGGTTTAAAATATGAAAAGTTTCGTAATTTCCACTACTGGCATGAGATTTTTCCCGTCTATGGGGACGGGGACAAGGGCGTGTGTTTCGCTCATTATTCAATTTCACAGCAAACCAAAAACCGAACCCCACCCCCGAAACAAAAACCAACAAAAAAATCACATCGGTCAACACTTGACCCAAGAAGATCCTTCCCCTTCTCATATAAATTACTTGAACACGATTAATTACTGCTTGTGCTTATCCTTGCAATTTCCTGCACTTTTAGTGGCCTTTTGTTGACCAAGGGTGGGATTTCTTCACTTTCTTTTCTATTTGCAGAACTTTGTCGGACAATAGCATCATTAATATGGATCCGTATGCATTTTATGGTTTGAGTAAATTGAAACGTCTAAGTTTGCAAAACTGTGGCCTTAAATCGTTGGCCCCGCAATCGTTTCAAGGATTGGGCCAACTGGCCAGCCTGTAAGTATGCAACAAGAATCAACAAAGCCAATCAAGCGAAGCCTCAATTCAACACACACACACGCACACACACACATACATACATATATATATTTTTTAATTTCGATACTTTTGCTTCGCCCTGCCAAAGTCAATTGAATGGCAACGCCCTGGTCAGCCTGGACGGTGACTGTCTGGGCCATTTGCAGAAACTTCGCACTTTACGTCTTGAGGGCAATCTCTTCTATCGCATACCCACCAATGCATTGGCCGGACTTAAAACACTCGAAGCACTGTGAGATGTGGTTTTATTTTTTCGTTTGCTATTTTAAATTCTTTTGAATTTGGCATGACAAAATTTTTGTTTAAATTAACCCCAAATTGGTTGGATTTTGCTAATGAATATTTATTGCAATGGATAATATTTTGTGTTATTTTTTTCGCTCTAACCAAACTAGTACTTTTTTCTGCATGTTTAATTAGACAAATTTGTGGGTGAGGATTTGAACTTAATTTGTGGTTGCTGGAATGAAAATTGTAATTTTATAATTTATGGAATTTGAATTTTTTTTTTGTCAGTCTAACTTTTGAGCTGCAGGACCAATTTTTGTAAAACGATTTAAAACTAGGTTCAGCTTATTAAAGAGGTGGAAGTGCTGCTAAATTATTATCGGGTGGTAATCATGAAGTCTCATCATGTCAGACTTTCAGGTAATTTGTGCTTAAAGTTTCTTTTTGCCACGGGAGGACAGAATACATGGAAATTGCAAAAAGTCTTGAAAAGTGATGACAAAAAGTCTGCTGAAGAATGGACCGTGAGACATTTAAAACAGTACTTATATCAGGTTTCGCCAAGAAGAAATATATATTTGAAGAAATATTCGGATCATTGAAGACAAAAGCATAACAATTTTGTACGCGGCCTAGAAGTAGGCAACATACATTTTTTCTCAAAAAGCCCTTAGATTTCAAAACCATGAAGATGAGAAGACGGCCATAAATGTGTTGCATAATTTACACTTCGAAAATAGAAGATTGAGCAATTGCGGAGCCAATATTAACCAAATATTTTTACATCTTAAACGGATGAAATAATAAAACGTGAAAGAAATTAATATGTTAAAAGCAAATACGCTTTTGACACCAAAAAATAATTGTTATTATTTTTTTTTTGGCATGGTAGCAAATGTAATATTAAACTGTTCGCCATTAAGTGCTGACTGCGACTGCGAATCCATGAGCGCGTATGCATGCAGGTTTCCGAATGTGTTAGGCCACCACAAGGCGTATGGTTGGAGAACTCTGCTTTACAGACAAACCCTGCTTTCTGTGAAGCGATTAAAATGTTTTTTTTTTACTTTTCGTTTACTATTGAATTATTAACCACCAAAAATGAAAAATCGAAATCCGGTCACTAAAAACCATAATGGAAATGTATGAAATATGTATAATCAGGGCCAAGGGCGTAGCCAGCTTTCCATCAAGGGGGGGACCAAAAATTCCAAAAACAATTTTTTTTGGGAATATTCTGCCGTATACGCAATATTACATTCTTTTACTTATATAACTTAATTTATGTTTAGCGCTTGGTGATTTCTTTCAAATCAGTGAAAATCGTTTTGGCCAGCATGGTTTAGCAAAGAAATAATGGTTGTTTAAGGTGTCGTTCCTTTGTTTCACTAAAGGAAAGTCTTTCTCGAAATCAACAAACATTTTCATTATTTTAACCTATTTTTCAGTAACCTACAAAATTGATAATGAAAAAAGAATACAGGAGGGAGATTATTCTAACTATTCTATCGTTTGATAACATTTTTCTTACTTGCCTTACTCATGGTACATAAGTTTCCTTTTAAAAAAGTTTTTAAATACATTTTTACATTTTGTTATATGAATAGAATCATTTTTGAACAGCTCTTGAGTATCAAAGCAATGTCAAGGTGTTTCTATTTGTATGATGTATTGTGACAAAATAAATATTGTTATTGATCTGAGCACTAGGCTTATAGGGTTACATGGGTTTTGAGATATAATACAAAAATACATATGTTTAAAATATTTTCCCTAAGTCAATTGGAATAAAACTCTGAAAGATAGCGGTTTTTTTAAAGAGGCCCATATAGGACAGGTCGGGCTTTTCTCAAAAAATGCTTTTTGAGGACTTTGGACACGTTTTCGTAAAAACAAGTCAACCGATTTTTCTTAAAATTTGATCCCTCCTTCAATATAGAATATGCTAATGATTAAACGAAGCATTCTTTTTCACAAGGTAACTTCTGGCAATTTGTATTCCTATTTATATTCACATTTATCCCATGTGTTCTGCAAATCGGTTTCAATCCAAAAACGACCCAAATAGTATGAAAATTAGGTCGAAAGCGATTTGTACATAGAACATGGGTATTATTTTCTTAAAAAAATTTTAATTTCTTTTATTTTTAATCTCTTCGTTTTATCACGAGCTATACTCACCTACACAGAGAAAAAAAAGATCCATTTGGAATGGATATGGACATATTCTTTTTTTGGATATTGAAATGCATATCCTTTTCAAACTTACACATCCTTTTGATATTTTTCAGCTCCATTTTCACATCCTTTGGATATTTTTCAGCTCCATTGGATGAAAAACTAAGATCAATTTAACATTATTTAATCTCAAATGGATGATAAAAATGGATATGGACATATCCAGTCCAAATGGATATGAAAAATATCCAATGGATCATCAAAAAATATTCTTTTTTTTTCTGTGTACTAGAAATAAATTGTGTTATTGATTTCAGTTTAATCTACTAACAGTTATCGTGCCCACCGCGTGGAGACTTTTAGGTGTCTTCGGAAACCAGCTCTCAGTGGTTGAGTTTTCAATATTCTTAAATGAAACATATGTCCAAATATATTTTGAATGTTGCTCTTTCTTTTGCTAAAAGAAGTGAATAAATTAATTCGTTAGTTAAATTAAAAGAAAATGAAAGAAAATAGGCTTTTTCAGACCCTGAAAACAAATGTAACTCTTTAAAAACCATAAAATTTGTTAGTATAAAAGTTGGTGCACCTTAACTTAGTGTAAAGCTGTTTATGGCCTTCTGAAATCGTTTTTATTATCAACAAATTTTTATTAATTATATGAACATTATAAGCTCATTTTGGTACTGAGGATGGTCGAAGATGGTACATATGGGCATTTCCACAGAAAGGTCTACCGAGACCGAATATAAATATATATGAAATATATTAAAACTTTATGTTTTTAAAAAATTTACACCTTTACTCGGTTGCCATTAAAAGAAAACTCGACTGAGAAATCTAATTAATGTCTTTCTTGTTTTGATAAATTTAAAATTTTCCCTTATTCATTACGTTTCTTACAGGAACAATTAACTAAAAATGTTAAGAAGAGCAACCAAAGGATCAGTTAACGTTTATTATACACTCGAAAAGTGTATATTAATTTTGCCTAGAAGTTTGTAACGCATAGAAATATTCATTTCCGACCCCATAAACTATATATATTCTTGATCAGGGCGACGAGCTGAGTTCATTTCCGCTTGTCCGTCCGTCCGTCTGTCTGTCCGTCTGTCTGTCTGTTTCTACGCGAACTAGTCTCTCAGTTTTAAAGCTATCGAGCTGAAATTTTGCACAGAGTCTTCTTTTTACTGCACGCAACTAATATGTCGGAACCGGCCGGATCGGATAACTATATCATATAGCTGCCATAGGAACGATCGGTCTAAGAACAAGTTCTAGTTAGAAAAACTTTTTTGTTTTCCATCGTAGCGTCACTAATCTTGGTATATGTTAGTTTTATATGCTTTCATAATTCTGGAAAAAATGTATCAAAATCGGATCACTATAGCATATAGCTGCCATAGGAACGATCGGTCAAAAAATAAGTCTTTGTGAGAAAAACTTTTTTTATTTCCATCGTAGCGTCTCCAATCGTAGTATATATATGTTTTATATGATTCCACATAATTTTAAAAAAAATTTATCAAAATCGGATGACTATAGCATATAGCTGCCATATAAACGAACGGTCAAAAAACTACTTCTAGTGGAAAAACTTTTTTTTTTATCGTAGCGTCCCCAATCTTGGTATATATTAGTTTTATATGCTTTCACATAATTTCGAAAAAATTATCAAAATCGGATGACTATAGCATATAGCTGCTCCAGGACCGATCGGTCGAAAAATGTGCTTCACTAAGAAAATTTTTTTATGATATCAAAATTTTTATTATCAATGATTTAAAATTTTTAAATATCTGATATCTATATCCTATATATATTTTTCAGTTAAATCAGTTGGAGTAAAGTTTTTCAAGTGTATTAAAACTTCGGCACAGTCGAAGTTAGCTTTGACTTCTCGTTTTCAATTTATTTTACTCAAAATCAGCATTTGTTATTACAACTTTTTGCGTAATCGTATGTAAGAGATTGAAAATTTAAATGTGAATGTGTTTATTTAATGCGTGAAAAATTTTAAGCTGAAGAAAATGAAAATCTAAGTTTGTCACGTCACCCCCTTTGCAATGACAAATGTTGATTGTTAAATTTTTGCGTTTTGTGTCCTTTAGCGGTTGAGAAACTCGCTTGAAATATGTTTTATATGCCCGAAACCACCGGATTGTATACAATGGAATGCGTTTTCCAGTTCAGCTTGTTTTTTCAAAGTCAACGCGTCTACGCACACTCAGTTAAATATGCCTTATCTTTAGTATAAAGAATCAAGTATTAATTTGATAGTTTTCGTTCAAACGTAATTTATTTAAAATTTAAGTCTTGAACTCAAATGAAATAAAAATTTAGTTCGGCACTATACTTTTATATAAATAAGGGAAGGCTTTACAAAAGCAATCCAACTTTCAAGTCTTTTTATAAGTGTTTCTATTCATATGAAGTATTGTGCCGAAATTAAGAAAATATTGTTAATATTTATAAAAAAAAAAAAAAAAATAAAAATTTATTTAATAAAAATTTAAAATAAAAATTTTAATTTTAAAAAATAAAAAAATAAGAAAAAATAAATAAAAAAGTATTTAATAATTTAAAAAATAAAATATTTAAAAAAAAAAAAAAAAAAAAAAAAAAAATTATAAAATTTAAAATTATATATTAAAAAAAAAAAAAAAAATTTTATTAAAAAATTAGTAATTTGTAGAAAAAATTTAATAATTAAAGAAAAAATTTTGAAAAATTAAATTTGGAAAAGAAAAAAATTTTTTAAAATTTGTTAATTAAAAAAAAAAATATAAAAAATTTGTAGATAATTATAATTTATAAATTTTAAAAAAAAAAAAAATAAAAAGTAATATATTTTTTTAAGAAGAAAGATATATTTAAAAAAAAAAAATGTGTATTTGAAAATAAGAAAATAATAGAAGAAGAAGAAAAAAAAAAAGATGTGGTTGTAGTTAAAGAAAAAAAAAATTAAAATTTTTTGGTGAGATGGAAAATATAAATAAAAAAAATTAAGAGGAAAAATGAAAAATAAAGAAAAAAAAAAAAAAAAAAAAGTAAATCCACGATGCTTATTGAGAAAATATAGGTTGCCTACTTTTAGGCTTTTGAAATATCTTTGATTGTGTCTTCGACGACCCACGTATGATTTTAACCGCGACCTAAAAATAGGCAAAATATATTTTTCAATAACACCTGAATTACAAAAGAGAACATTAGAAAATGGCCTAAGTATTCATATTAGGGTTTCTAAAATTTATAAAAAATAGAAGGCTAACATCACATGCTTTAAATACCCTTGCAGTTTATTAAAGACCTACCTTTGATAACCAAAAAGGTTTAGCACAATTACTAGTTTTTTAGACCGACCTTTCCTATGTCAGCTATATGCTATAGTGATCCGATTTTGATCAATTTGTCCAGAACTATGTGGAAGTATATAAAAATAATAAATACCACGATTGGTGCCGCTAACGACGGACGGACAGACGGACGGATATGGCTATATCGACTCAGCTCGTCATGCTGATCAGAATATATACTTTATGGGAACGGAATCCGTCACGGGATTTCAGCGGGGAATCAATTGAAGTGCTTCCTCAGGCAGGTCTGAAATATTTTAAAATCTTTGCGAAGTCAAAGGTGAATTTATATTTGTAAATTTAAATCCAAGCTTCCTTCAGTCTCTTAGCTCGTGATTCTTTTGATTTCTATTAAGTAGAAAACGACCTATAGTTTAACACCGAATCCGAACGCCAAAATTTTTTGAGAAGCTTTTTTTTTGGCTACATACTTCAAAACGGGAGTTAAGGTGACCTTAAGTGTAACATTTTTAAAGAAAAACCTTTTTATTTAGATGTTCCAAAACGGCATCGAGCCCACAACATCCGCACAGTAGAGCCACATAAGTCCAGTTTATAAATACTAAATTAAACGAGAGCGTAAGTTGAAGTCGGCCCTGCTCGACTTCGATATACCGATTCGATATACTCAGGGTAAGGTTTATTTAAGAATATTTTATTAGATCACAACATGCCCAAATTGTGGGAGAGATGAGTTTTTCCCAAATTGCGGGGGTGCGCAAATCTACTATAGCTCATCTGATCAGGAAAAGATGTATGCCGGAACAATAGGTAAATGATTAAAATATATGCCTAGAAG
>JAEIFT010000851.1:0-60341 GCA_018904225.1 Lordiphosa mommai
CACAGTTGATGGAACGCAAGTTATTACTGGCGAGGCATAAACTGAAAAGGACAGTTTTATTTAAGATTTTTCTTGAATATCTTTTAAATGGAAAATACCTAAGTTTTTACCTTGATCGTTTGAAAGCTGGTAGTACGAGGCCCCTACTTTGTTGGACACTACGGCAGGTATAAAAACGGGAGCTAATTTGTAACTAAACTTTTTTGGCAGCATTACTTTTGGCAAAAATTACGAGCAAATACTTTATCTCCTATTTTGAAACGTATATTACGGCTGCGCAAGTTATATCGGTTAGCATTTCGTTCGTGGATTCTGCAACTTTCTGCTGTGCCGCTTGTCTAACAGTTTTAAGAGCACTGGGATACTCAATTCTCGTATCCTCTGACACTAATTGTAAACGACGAAGTAACTCGTAATCCTGGCCATTCAGAATCATATTTTGACCGAAGGTCAAAGTAGGGCGAATAGCCAGTACTTTGATGAACAGACCGCTCTTAAGGCGGCGCTTATTTCTGGCAATTTTAAGTCCCAATTGGTATGATCTTGGCCAATATAGGCGCGTATAGCTGCCAATACGGATCTGTTAAGTCTCTCACTAGCATTTGCCTGTGGTGAGTATATAGCAGTACAGATGTGAGAAACTCCAAATCTGGTCAGAAAGGCTTTAAAATATCCAGAAACAAATTGAGAACCATTGTCGGTTAAAGACAGTTTCGGGTACTCCAAAAGTACAAAAAAAGAGTATTTTCGAGAAAGTAACATATTTTACTAGAAGTAAACTTTTTTGAGTGGGCATAAAAAAATGAAATTTTGTGTTATGATCCACAATTATTAGAAGTCCTATGTTGCCACTCTTCGATCTTGGATAGGGTCCTAAAAGGTCCATGTAAAGTTTTTGGAATGGACGTTCTGATATCATTGGCTTCCCCATGGGCGGTCTTAGCCAATGTTTGGACTCTTTGTTTGACGACATATGCTACAGTGGGATACATATTCACGTATTTGAGAAACCATTTTAGGCCAGAATAGGTATCTCTTGAGTTTTTCTATTGTTTTTCCTATTCCACTATGTGCAGCGTTTGGCGGGTCATGGGCTCTAGAAATGGCTACTTGTGTTAGTCCGGAGGGTATCCACAGCTTCCAGGATAATTTGTCCTTGGACGCTTCTCCGGTATCAGGATCCGTCCTCTTATAGACAAATTGGTCAATTATTTTCAGATCAGGCAATTTCGACTGATTGGATTGTATTTGATCTATAAGATTAGTGTATTCAACGACTTAAACTCATTGGAACTAAGATCTACTATAGGTCCTTGTTCGTCTATTTCAACTACAGCTGGTTCATCCAGAAGCGAGAGCGCATCACGCAACGACATTTTGCGATCCTTTTCTATGGGTTATTTTAAACGAGAATCCCTGTAGTTTTAATGCCCAACGGGCAAGTCGACCTGAGAGGTCTTTTTGCCGCATGACACTGCAAGGATGCATGGTCAGTTATGACCTCAGTCCTGACCTTCGACGTAAGCTCGAAATTTTTAATTCCCCTTATAACCGCTAAACATTCTAACTCGGTTACCGAGTAGTTTCTTTGTGCCTTCGAAAGTTTCTCTGACATATAAGCTAGGGGTAACTCTTCACCTTCCTTATCTTTTGAGCTAACACACAACCTAGTCGAATGTACTAGCATCGCTCAAAAGCAAAAATGGTTTGAGAAATCAGGCGTGGATAATACTGGAGCTGAAGTTAAACACTGCTTAAGTTTTCTGAAGGCCTCATCGGCATCCGGATTCCAAGTAAGTGATTTTGGTTTCTTCAATAGTTCGGTAAGAGAGAAACTGACTGTAGCGTAGTTATCGACAAATCGACGATACCAGCCTGACATTCCAGAAATCGTCTGAGCTGTTTTACCGTCTTAGGAACGGGAAAGTCTATAATGGCCTTTATTTTTACTAGGGTCTGTTCTAAGCTGGCCATCCCCAATTAGAAAACCGAGATACTTGATCTCTTGCATGCAGAAGTTGGACTTCGCAATGTTAATTGAGATTAGCTTTACGCAAGTGTAATGCAACTTCTTGTAGCAATAACATGTGTGAAGAAATCGTCGGATAAAATGAGTAAATCGTCTAGATAGACCGAATACGCGAGTGCGTAAGTTGGCAGGAATTACTCGGTCCATGAGTCTGCAGAGGGTTTGAGCTGCATTGGTTAATCCAAATGGCATAACCTTATACTGATACAACGGACGGTTGGGGACCGTGAACGCAGTATAAGGACGAGAAGATTCCTCAAGCGGTATTTGCCAATATGCGTGTTTCATGTCCAGTCCGGTTATATACTTTGCAGGGGGTAACCGACTAAGTATACCATCTATATGGGGAAGAGGATATGCATCCTTACGCGTATACTTATTTATTTCTCGTGAGTCGAGACAGAGCCTATTCTTAATTCCTTTCTTAACCAGTACACAATTACTGCTCCAAGGACTGTGGGATGGTTCTATTACCCTAGAACAATCATTTTCTCCACTTCATCAAACATTAATTTCTCCTTAGCAGGTGAAATGGGCCAATGACGCTGTTTTACTGGAGTGTTTGTATCCATCTCAATACAATGTTGAATAAGACTTGTACGCCCTAAGCCATTGTATTCATTCAGACATTGTATCGCCTATTCCGCTCAGTCGCATACACGTATCTTGCATTTCCAGTCCTAAATCGGATACTAACCTAGAGGTCAAAAAGTTTAGCTGGCTGACAGAATCTAAAATGCATCGGCAGCAATGGAAGCTTCCATCTTTGTCCCTAATTAATACCACTGCGGTGGCTAAATAGCTCATTGATGATCTAGAGAGCAACGAACTATGTTTTGTGCTCGGCTGTTGCTGATCGGGAGCCGTAGGCAGAGAGTTATGAACGCTATTGGTTCCATCCCGATGAAGCATCACATGATGAGCACCGGTGACAATTCACAAAATGTTGGACACACCTTCAATATGTGAGACCCAGAACAACTATAACAGGAGTTGTTATGAATGCTGCCTACTACTGCAGCTAAACTTGTAGGAGCCTGCCTGTCAGTTGGTCGCCAAAAATTCTTTAGCAACCTACCTGTCAAACGTTCCAGAGCCCCAAGGCTCTGTAGCGAGTTGCAGGGGTAATTGTAGTGACATATCTAGATAATATGATATCAGCAAAAGGTGGAATTTTGCAACTACAATTGTGGGATTATTGAGCAAACAGCGACAGCGGGACCCTTTAGACTAAGCTCTTTCGTTTTGGGGTTCTTTGCTGCCGCCAATATCCTTGACGACGAATCTTAATTATTATAGAGTCCCTACAGAAAACTAACATTTGCACGACCTGAGAGTACGCGCATAAAACTAAAAACAAATACAGGTCCAATTTCTACAAATCAAATGGGGTATTGTTCATCAAGGTGTAATGTGGTTGTGGCTTCGATTTTAGTCGCCACCCATATTCTTAACCCATCCGACCATGGCCTCCAACTGAGTTATCAGTTGAGGACCCCTTTTGCAAGACCTCTTTACATTTTATGTCACCATGACTTTAAAAATCAAAACTTAGAACATCATTTTCAAATTAATATAATTTACAAAATAATTTACACTTCTTGTGTGTAACTTAACGAAATTCATCTTGAGAAATTTAAGAACAATAATCAGGGCTGCAAACCGGTCCGGAACCGAACCCTTCAGAACCGGTTCGGTTCAGGTTCTGGTGATGCCTGAACCGAACCGGGAATCGAACCCCATTGAAAATAATCACGAGAACCCGAACCCGAACCTAACCCTGATTTCCTAATTGATGGGGTTCGGTTCTAAAAAAATTTCAAGCACAGAATTTATTTTTTGCACTTTGATGATAAAAAATATTTTATAATGATGAACAAAAATGTATCCATTCTTATGCCCATTTATGGACGGCGACACTCTTCCCGTCCGCAACAAAAGACTGGACAAAATAACACAACCTCAAACAGGGAATTCAATTTGCATCCGAAACCGTATTTCTGGGTATTATTTTGTTCGTACGGAGATGCAACGGCACGGTGAATACAAGGGAAAAGTTGTACGTCATTTAAATGTCTTCATTTTTTTACACAAGTCACAATTTAAATACTTTTAGCATTTTACTCTCACAATATGCCAGTCAAAGCCGTGCTGTGGCGGTCCCATTTGTAGAAAAAATAATTTTGACTAATTCTCGGAAATGTATGTACGTACGTGTGTGTGGCTGAACACACTATAAGTTAGGGATGAGACAACCCGGCGTGTCTGTGATTAAGTCACGGTCACTGGCAATCATCAAATCACACAGGTGCATATTTGAAGTAACAGTGTGATTTGATGACGCTCAGTCACTGTGACTTAATCACAGTTAGCTGATATGGTCAATCACAGTTACTAAATCACGGGTACGCAGATAAAGCTCATCTCTTATTTTTAGGCCAAAAGTGACCGTGTTTTTTGCAGGTTTCTTAGCCACAAAAAAAAATTTTCGCTGTGAGTGCAAGTTGGCAGAATCGCTTAACTCTTCTAAGCATACATACAATCAATCAATCAAGACAGATCACTCATGTGCTTGACTTCCAAGCCTCGTCTCGTCTTCAAATTCTATTAAATTATTTATTATGTACATAAATAAATAAAATGCTATCTGGAACCCGAACCCGAACCGGAACCCCCGGTTCTCAATTTGAAGGGAACCGGTTGTGGAACCGAACCCCCAGAGTAGGGTAAGGGTTCGAACCCCGAAACCGAACCCCTGTCAAAATCAGAGGGGTTTGCAGCCCTGACAATAATAAATAAAGATTTCGATAAGAGATTTCATAGCTTCACAATTTCCTTTCATTTTAGGTGGATTCAATAAGTGTGAATCTCCAAACTGTATTACTTAAACTCAATGGGATACTTAACTACGAATATATTATACATTATTCAAGAAAGTAAAATATAGAAAAATTCAAGAATAATTTTAGAGAATTTAAAAATTTCAAAGTTAGGCATTATTTTGTGTTTTGCCTATGTAGACTGCAAATCTGGTTTTCGTAAAATTTTACAAGAATTCAAGAATCTGAATATTCAAAAGATTTCCATATGGAATTGATATAAATATATTTTTAAACTTGCGCAAAGACTAGACAATCTTCAAAGTTAAACAAGGTATGATAATAATTCATTTTTCCACATGATCAATATTTTGTACATACCAACACTCTCGAACTTGTGCAATTTAAGCAACATCCATAATAATATATAAATCGGCACTTACGTAAAGCATTTGGTCCCACGCAGAAAGATCTTTCCTTGTGACGGCTGCTGCTGTTAAAAGATGATTAGATGGTGCTTAAATGAGCATTCGTTATGAGCACATGAATCAAAACTCCAACCAGATCAAGTCAACTGTGAAATTTTCGTAAATTAGAACATGTTTCACTTTAAGACCATTGCCTATGACAATGAGCAAGAATATCCTTTTTGTTGAACAGACGTACGTCTAGTGGCTTCAGTGCATACCATTATTCGTATTATTTTACCATGGCTGATTATCAAAGGTACAATTTAACATTATAAACTATTCAAATAAAAAGGATATTCGCTGCTTGTAGTGAATTCAAAAGTTAACTCAGTTTTTCCAACATGATTGTTTGGTTAAGGTGGGAAGGCCATGTGGCTCAAACCAACTAATCCGACTGTAGGATCAACATCTATCCACCAAAGGTAGCTATTGGTACATCACACTCCGATGAGCAAGGTTAGGACTCCAACTTCTTGGATTATACAAGTCTTCGTAAGGTGCACAAAAACTAGAACAGTGAACACCGTCCTATGTAGTACATTCCAGCGAGCCTACGATACAGGGATGACCATGCGGTCACTGAATCGATCCGGGTATAAGGAACTTGTCCGGGCTCTCTATGCGATAGGAGCTCCACAGATGAGATTTGTTTCGGTAGAATGCAGATAGCTTGCTTTTCCTAGTAGGTAACTAGAGATGCTAAGCCCCAAAAAGTGTCTTTCTCCTCGTCTATGTATGTGTTTTTTGGCCTGCACATGTGTGGCCGACACACGACTGTCGCTTTGGGGTTTATGTGCGGATGGCTAGACCGGGAACACAAATATTCAGCACGGTTCAGGATTAAGCTACACCAATCCCTCTATGGATACACACAATTTGATATATCTTGTCTTTAATTTAGAATGATTTCAGAAATTGTGGTGCAAGCAAAAAAAATGCATATGCACACACACACTAATATACAGGCTGGGTAGCTGCGTATAGACAGAAGACTTAACTTTTGTCCAACCGGACACGTTGACGACCACGAGGAGAACGAACGAATTTCTCTTCGGTAACCTTCAAGAACCCAGTTGAAGCAGAATCACGTTTTCTTTTCTTCTTTTCTTTTGCAAGACAATTTAGAATAACTACCACAGCCAAAGAATAATGCTCGATGCAGATGCTGCCAACTCGATCGAAATGTTTAACGGCGGTCAAAAGCTTGCTGCTATGACAAAGCTCTGATCAGCTGGTAGCACCGTTTTAGAGCATTTATGCATTCAAACGAAAACCGTTGAGTTTGAAATTTAAACATTTTGATTTTCATATTTTATATAGAACCATTACAAACACCGATAATTCTGACGACTAGCAAAAGGAAGATTAGCGGGAGTTAAATACGTATATCTTTCGCATGATATGTTCCGATATCTTTACCTTGTAAATTTTCTAGTATGTAGAATGCGTTACCGACTTTGCGTTTTATACGACACTTTGAAAATTGTGGACTGAGTTTTTTGTTATAGTTCTGGCTAAAATTGCTAAGAGTGAAATTTCTTTTAAATACCTCTTGTCCTTCTCTGTACGACACGGGTCTTGATCTTAAGTTGTACTGTTTCACATTCTGATCATAGGTCTTTACGAAGCAAAAGAAGACTATCGGGTCGATCTAACGGTATGGACTCTTCTAGTAACTCTAACACTTTTAATAGCCTGTAATCAGAACCATGTTTGATCATATTAAAACCAAATAAGGCTTTATACGGCGAACATCCAATCGACTGATGCAACGCTGATCTCAGAGCACATGAAATGTGGATTAGAAATACATTCCAATCTCTCTGACCCTGCTTTATGTACGCACGCACAGCCGACAGTAAAGAGCGGTTAACTCTTTCAGCTGCGTTACTCTGAGGAGAGTATAATGCAGTAAATATGTGTTTGATTCCAAACTTAGTCAAAAATGCTTCAAAATCTCCTGCTCTGAATTGTGAGCCATTATAGCTTACGATGATCTCGGGGACTCCAAAATTATAAAATATACTCTTCTCTAAGTACTCTTGAATGACTTTCGAAGTAAACTTTTTTAAAGGAGAAAGCTAATGATAGCGACTGAAATAGTCCAATACTATTAACAATCCAATATTGCCATTTTTACAACGAGGGTACGGTCCTAATATATCTATATATAGTTTCTGAAACGGCCTAAGTGAATTACTCTGATTCCCCATAGGTGGACGTAAAGTCATGTTAGGCGCTTTTGTTTCTTTACAGGTATCACAAGTACGAATATAATCACGTACTTCTTTTGATAGTCCTGGCCAAAAGAAATGTCTTCGCAAACACTCTATTGTTTTTTGCATTCCCCCATGAGCTGAAAGAACACTATCATGCGCTTGACATATTACTTCTTGCGTAATTTCTCTGGCACCCATAATCTCCAACCATATGCGTCTTGTGCAGCATTTACGGATGGATGCTCAGTTCTAATTTAAACATATTTATCTACAACTCGTAGATCAGGAAACTTCTCTTGATTAGCTGATATACGACTTTTTAAATCATTGTTTTTCTCCTCAAGGAATGCTGGTGATTCAAGGTCAATCTCGGGGGCAGTTAAATTCAAAGAATCTACTTGCTCTTCGCTCGAGTGAACTGTGACGACTTCGAATTCCTGAAGCTCCAAATAGCAACGGAATTTCTCAATTGCCACGATCACTGCGAGACACTCACGCTCAGTGACACTTTAATTTCTCTGACTTTGGCTCAATTTCTTAGACAAGAATGCGATCGGTCTTTCTTTAAGCGTTTCTGATAACTGCACGAGCACCGCACCGATACAATAATCGCTGGCGTCGCAATGTAAAAAAAAATTCTTGTTAAAATCCGGGGTTTGAAGCACCAGAGCAGACGACAAAATTGTTTTTAATGAATCCATTGCTTTATGAGCTTCTGGAGACCATTTAAAACATTTTTTTGTGGAAAGAGACTCGGTTAGCGGAAAGGTTACCATCCACAGACTCCCAAAAATCCTGGAACTTGTTTTAAGTTCTTTGGAGTAGGCCATTTTAAAATGCATTCAACTTTTGACGGATCTGTTGCTATTCCTCCGCTTCCTATCACGTAACCTAAATAGTTGATCTTAGTTACACAAAACTGACTTTTCGTGAGATTTAACGTCAGATTAGCTTTGCGAAACTGATCGGCAATACGAACAAGAACTGTTAAATGAGTGTGAAAATCAGAAGAAACAATACAAAGGTCATCGAGATACCCAAATACACAGTGACGCAAATCAGCTGGAATTATTTCATCCATTAACCTGCACATCGCCGACGGCGCATTACATAACCCAAACGGCATGACTGTAAATTGAAACAACGGTCTAACAGGGACTGTAAAGGCTGTTAATGGCTTTGACTCTTCAGACAACTCGATCTGCCAATAAGCATCCTTTAAATCCAATTTGGATATAAAATTTGCTTTTCGAAGTCACGCAAAAATGCCATCGCTACTTTGTAACGGATAAGCATCCTTCTTCGGATTTTCATTTAATTTCCTTCCATCTAAACACATCCTTACATTGTTTGGCTTGAGGACCATTCTCATGGGTGAACTCCAAGCACTTTGGGATGGTTCAATAACTCCTAAACTTAGCATTCTGTCTATTTCAGTGTACATTAGCTTCTCCACTGCAGGACTAACAGGATAATAACGTTGTTTTACTGCTTTAGCTCCTCCCACGTCAATATGATGCTTAATAAGTGACGTTCGTCCAAGACCTTGTGTTTTAAAATCGGGAAATAAGCACTTAAGTGCTTCTAATTGCTTTAACTCTAAATCAGACAAAGGATAATTACACAGGGCAACAAAATGACCAACTTTGTGAGGTGCAGCCTTGTTGATCAAAAATTATGATTCATTTATGTGCTCTGAACAAAACTGCATCATCGGTTTTGTTCCATCAGCTCTTGTTTCAACGTCATGACGGAAAAACGGATTTCTTTTAAATTTTGCCCTTTCGAATTTCTTGTGGTCACAATAGGCAGCAGGCAATTCGACAGAGCACATATCAATGCTTCTGTAAAAAATCAAGTGCGCAATATTCGATCATGCAAAAGGGTCCAAATTGGTCTCTGAAGTAAGACATTACTCGATTTATGGCTATTTTGACTAAATAAATCATCCCTTTTAAGCTAAAGTGGTTGGTGTATTAAAATTTAAGCCATTTGAGCCTGTAGCCAATCATATGTTCTAGTTATGTGAATTAATTCGCATTTTACCAGTTTATTTGGCGAAGCTACAGCCTGCTTAAGCCAAAAACACACATTTATATTTATGGGAGGACTACTAGATGCCTATCCCAAATTTGTATAGGAACTGTTAAAAGGCTACTTTATTCCACACAGAATTTATAAAAAATGTGCATCTGCTTGTAAATAAATAAAATTCTATGATGATTCAAGTAGCCTCTTCCTGTGAACTGTTTCCTATACAAATTTGGGGAAAAAATTTAGTTGGTCTCCCATAAAATTAAATGTGTGTTTTTGGCTTAAGCAGGCTGTAGCTTCGCCAAATAAACTGGTACAAATGCAAAAAAATCACATACAGCCATGCTCCCATTTTCACTTTCGCAAAAATTTTGCGATTTCAAACCGGTTTTAGGAGCAAATTTGGTCTCTAAATCGCAAAATGTTTGCGAAAGTGAAAATGGGAGCATGGCTGATAATTAGAATAGATGTTGGGCTATATGCTGAAATGGATAAAATAGAAATCCAACAACCGTTCTAGCTAAAGGGAGACGATTTATTTTGTAAAAATTGCCATAAATCGAGATACGTCTGACTTCAGAGACCAATTTGGAGCCTTTTGCATGATCGAATTTTGGGCGTTTGATTTTTTACAGAAGCATTGATATGTGCTCTTTTGAATAGGCCAGATAAATTTAGAAATACATGCCTATTGTGGCCACAAAAAATTCGAAAGGGCAAAATTTACAAGAAATCCGTTTTTCCGTCATATCGTGGAAACAAGAGCTGATGGAACAAAACCGATGATGCAGTTTTGTTCAGTGCACTCCATTCTTATATAATCAGTTGTAGATAGGGCTGCACCAAAAACACTGATGCCCTGTGTTATCAAAGTCTTCTGCAGAGTTACTTATTTCTTCCTTACAAATGGAACTTATAACTCCAGGGGCTAAATCAAAATTTCTCCATAAATCTATACCTAATATAAGCCTTTTATTTTTCCAATTCTTTATACTTCATGTTTATTTTTAAAGTTCCAAGTACTTTATGACCTTTTCCGTCGGCAGTTCTTACTTGAGAAACTATAGGCTTAAATTCTGGATAATTACTAAAATTTTCTTGCGCTAATACAGAGCCAATACATCTAATATTTGCTCCTGTGTCTAGCAAACCTAATTCTGATAAATTCAAAAATGAAACTTTTGCATAACTTCTCATATCTTGCTTATTTTGAAATATTGTCGACACAACTAATTTAGTTTTATTCTTGATATTTCGAAAATATGTTCTCATTCGTTGAGTATTTCGATAAAGCTAGGTACGGAGATCCAAAAACAGTTTGGGCGCACAAACAAATCATTTATTGTGAAAGTGGAACCTAAAAACAAAATAGTATGCTGAGATGGCTAAGAAATGCCAAAAGATAAGTATTTTTAAGATAAGGTCTCACTGTTCTGTCAGCTGTTTTGAGGAAGTTTTGTAAATAAAATTAACAAAAAAGAGAATGCAGAATATGCCCAATGAGCATCGTCGAATGAGAATCGAAGATGTCCTTAACATTGCGCTTTCCGCACAAATAATCTTGGAAGAGGAAGATGAAGAGGATGCACGAAGCAGACGCCAACGTCCCAGTTGTTGGGTGAATCCATATTTGCGGCAAAGAGCAAATAAGGGAAGATGGCCTTATGACACGACATTAATTGAACGTATTAATAATGCATTAATTTTAGTTGATATTGGTTTTGATTTAGTGAGAGAGAAACAAATACATGTTGAAATTAATGAGGTTTTTAATGCCGAATTAACGCGTTACTATCGGTTATCGGAAAAATAATAACTTGAACAAAATCCCAAAAAAAAATATACCAATTTCGATTGACATTGGCCGATAGATTAATGCATTAAATCGTACTTTGAAACTTATTATTTTGTCATTAATTTGTGGAAAATCCCTCATAATGGATAAGAAAGGGGCAAATTTGCTTTTATATTCAGCGGTATTGAAGTTGTATGCGGCAAACATATTATTAAACAAAAAGAATAAAAAAATAATTACACAGTTCTACAAAATGAGACCTTTTGTGAGTATCCCGAACATTTTAAACTAATTACAGTTCGTCTAGCCCTGCTGAATACGAGTTGATAAGCCACAGTCATATCTTAGTTTCCGTTTCCAAGAAATTGCGGAAAAAACATATTTTCGATTTTTTGACCTATTCGAATTTTTGGAGGCCACACTTTCCATAAGTTGATGGGTTTATGAAGCCTATTTGATAGTAAAAATGTCAATGCAACTGAAAAAATCAATAAATATTTATCAAAATGTAGACTTATAACATTCATTCAAGTTTGTTTTATGATGCCAAAAACATTGTTCAATTTTAAATAAGCTTACAGCGATTCACTTTGAACAGTTTTTATGCCTTGTTACTTGGACTGTCACTGCTGTTTTTTCTAAAATCCTCTTCTGGCTTTTGGTGTTCTGCATATATAATTCAAAGTTTGTTTCTAAGTAAATGAAAAGTTTGAGACCCAATTCCATCCATAAAGAAATGCAAAAGGTGAATTTTCAAGGACATATTGCAACCCAGACTTTGAATTGATGTTAACATATTTTTAATAAGCTGATAATAATTTTTATTCCTCTTATTTGCGATGCTCGTTTATCTTCTTTTATTTTAAAATAGATTCGAAGTTGTTTTAAAATAAAATTATAATTTTTTTAACTTCTAAAAGTGCTTTAAATATAACTTCATTAAATAAATAACTTATTTGAGGACCGTCGAATATACGTTGAATTATTTTAGCTTCATATGATCTTGAGAAATTCTGGCGCAAATGTCCAAAAGAGCACCATATACATACGTTCATAGCTTGAGTACTTCCACTATCAGCAAAACTTAACCAAGCATTCCATGAATGTTATAAGCCTACATTTTGATAAATATTTACTTAAGCCAATGTTATATCATGTAGCCTTTTGATTATTCCTATAAAAATTTGGGTTGGAATCTAGTTGTCCTCCCATAAAATGAAACGTTGATTTTCGTTTAAAAAAGGCTCTAACGTTGCCAATGTACTTGGCATAAATTCAGTAAAATTGCCATAATTAGTGCATATTTTAAACTATATGATAATGTGGCTGCAAAAAATATCCGACCAATCTACTGTCCTGTAGCAGATGATTTAGTTTGACAAAAACGCTATAAATATAGAAAACTTGACTTCACAGGCAATTTTCCACTCTTTTGGCTTTACTTTTTCCGCGTGTTTGATTTTTCTAAATCGCATTGACATGTTTACAATCAAATAGGCTTCATAAACCCATAAACTTATGGTTAGTGTGGCCTCCAAAAATTCGAATAGATCAAAAAATCGAAAATATGCTTTTTCCGCAATTTCTTGGAAACGGAAACTAAGATATGACTTTGGCTTATCAACTCGTATTCAGCATGGGTAGACGAACAGTAATTAGTTTAAAATGTTCGGGATACTTTTGGCTGTTGAACAGTGTAATTATTAATAATCAATTTTCTTTATATTAAATAATCAAAAATGAAAAAGAGAGCCATGATGAAGATGATGTTAAAAGTTAAAATTGGCTGTTACAGCCCCCATCGGGGCCAAGCCGAGCTTCTCTCAATCTCTTAGCTCGTGTGTCTTTAAATTTTCGCTCAAGAGAAAGGGACCTACAGTTTAACGCCGAATCCGAACGGCAAAGTTTTTGAGAAGCTTTTTCATGGCTACATACTCCACAACTGGCGCCAACAGCTGTAAAGGTGACCTTGTGTGTAAAAGTTTTTAAAGAAAAACTTTTTTAATTAGATGTTCCGAGGCGGGATCGAACCCACAGCCTCCCGCACAGTAGGCACACACGCTACCCACTGAGCCACACAAGCCACGAAGATGATGCAAAAAGATAATTTTTACGGACATATTGCAATCCAGACTTTGAAATGATGATAACATATTTTAAATTAGCTGACAAAAATTTTCACTCCTCTTATTTTCGATGCTCGTTTTTCTTCTCTTTATTTTATAATAGATTTTTATTTTAAAATAAATTTATAATTTTTGTTTTCCTTCTAAAAGTCTATAACATCTTTGAATAAATTTCTTATTTGAGGACCGTCGAATATACCTTCAATAATTTTAGCTTCGTATGATCTTGAGAAATTCTGGCGCAAATGTCCAAAAGAAGCACCATATACATACGTTCATAGCTTGAGTACTGTTAACTTTTTTATAATTCCGTCATGCTTCCACAACCAGCAAAACTTAACCAAGCATTCCATGAATGTTATAAGTCTACATTTGGATTAATATTTACTTAAGCCAATGTTATATCAAGTAGCCTTTGGATTATTCCTATAAAAATTTGGGTTGGAATCTAGTTGTCCTCCCATAAAATTTAATGTTGATTTTCGGTTTAAAAAGGCTCTAACGTTGCCAATTTACCTGTCATAAATTTAACAAAATTGCCATTATTAGTGCATATGTTAAACTATATGATTATGTGGTTGCACAAAATATCCGTCCAATCTACTGGCTTGTAGCAGATGATTTAGTTTGACAAAATCGCTATAAATATAGAAAAACTTGATTTCAGAGGTAATTTTCCACTCTTTTGGCTTTAATTTTACAGCGTGTTTGATTTTTCTCAGTTGCATTGACATGTTTACTACCAAATTGGCTTCATAAACCCATCAACTTATGGAAAGTGTGGCCTCCAAAAATTCGAATAGGTCAAAAAATCGAATATGTTTTTTCCGCAATTTCTTGGAAACGGAAACTAAGATATGACTGTGGCTTATCAACTCGTATTCAGCATGGCTAGACGAACAGTAATTAGTTTAAAATGTTCGGGATACTTTCGGCTGTTGAACAGTGTTATCTGCTACTTGTCTGTCCTAGGACTAATGTATTTTGATTTATTTTTAATGAAGAATGAGATGTGGAATAACAATAAGAAAACTAACTGCCGGAGATCATGGACGAGGACACAAAAATTACACATTAATTTTAATTGATTTAAAATATGGAAAAAGCCGCATATTCAGAAGCAGAACACACTGATGCGTAGTTGCATTGGGCCTGCAAAAAGGCCATAAATAACATTGCTTTATTTGGCTACAGTAAATGACAACATTCTTTTATACAAATATTGTCATAATTCGAAATCATTAATTGAAGGGAAAGTTGGAACTCGGTGCAATCGCCCATTCGAATTCAACATTTTAAGAGTTAGACAAGAAGTCATTTCTATCTACGAGCATCGAATTCAAGCAAACATTGCAAGATACGAGCGGTGCCAAAAATTGGTTCTTACAATTTTAATTTCAAAGATGACAATTAAATTTTTATGGCAATTGCTGATGCTAATCATAAATTTAAATTTTTTAAAATGCCGGCACATGTGGCCAGTTTGACCTTTCGTACTTGCGATAGAAATCCAGAACCAAAAACGTATATAGCTGTACCGTTCACTCACATTTAATTAATGAAAAGATTAATATCGTGTCATATAGGCTTAACGATGTTAGTAATCTGATACAGCAGAAATTATTGCATGATCTATTGCGTTTTTAAACAAAAGTTCCAAAATATGAGGGAGAATCCAGATGTGTTCTGTGAGAACTTTCATATGAGCGCCAACAATTTTAATTGCCTCTTTGGATTGTTGGAACTCCACTTGACTCCTATTTGGAACACCCGTCCAGACGCGATTCCACTCAAAGCTAAATTGGCTATTGTTCTCTAGTAAGACTACTAAACATATTAGTTATATGTGTATATATTAATATTTCACCGTTTATTTACAAGATTCTTAGCGTCCGGAGATATACAGCGTCACATTGGCTCGACGTATAGAATCAGCAAACAACATTTGGGTTCTACTATCGATTTGGTATGTGATGACATCTGTACAGAGCTGAGTGGCGAATTGCCGAAATGGGATCGAAATTATATGCTGAAATGCGCTTCAGATTTCTTGGAAATATGGAACTTCCCAAACTGCGTTTGTGCAATTGATGGGAAACATGTGGATGTAAAGGCACAACCCAAAAGTGGAAGCGCATTTTACAACTACAAAGTGAGTCACTTACTATTTTAAAATACGCCTATAACAATAACCTTTTCCCTACAAATATAGGGCTTTCACTCGATCGTTCTTTTAGCGATTTGCGACGCATCTTATCGTTTTACCTACATCGACGTTGGAGCTTACGGAAGTGAGGGAGACGTAAATGTCTATACCCACTCCACGTTTGGCAAGGCAATTCTGTCAGACTGGAGTTTCCGGAAGACAGCTTGCTCTCGGGAAAGAACACCCCATACTTTATTGTTGGAGATGATGCATTTCCGCTGCACAAGCGCATTATGAAGCCGTATGGGTCTCGAAGCCTGACCAAAGAAGATCTAGTCTTTAACTATCGACTCAGCCGAGCTCGACGATGTATTGAGAATACATTTGGGATCCTTAGCGCCAGATGGACGGCTGTACAACGCACTTTGCTTTGTCACCCGGAAAGAGCACAAAAGATTGTCACAGCATGTTGTTTGCTGCACAATTATTTAATGCGCGTAAATCCAAAGAACTACGGAGCAGCTAAAGATGTCCAAATAATCAAAAACCACGCTTGTATTGCTCTGCAAGGTTTTCGTGGTCGTTTACACGACTATCCTAAATATGTTCGAAATAACATTAGGAACTATGTAAACTCTGAAGCTGGGTCCGTACCTTGGCAATACGAATCTGCTGGAGTGCAAGAACAATAAAAAATATAATAAATTTATTTTTCATTCATTTAATTTTCTTTTATATTCATATTCTTATGGCTATCATTGTTTTAAATTATTAAATCTGCTCTTCATTATTGGCCCGAGAAAGCAACAGCTCTGTTACCGCCGTTTCTGCACTGCGGGCTGCTGCTGGAGACATCCTGTTCAGCAAACTATCCCAATACTGCAGAGCAGGTAGGTTTGTTAATGCCGGCTGAGTGGGAGCAGCCATAGACTGCTTCTCTAAAAACTGCCCAATCACAGATGCCAGTTTCTGCGATTCTCTTGGCTCCTGCACTTTGCGTTGTTTAGCCCTTTTTTCCTGTCAGAAATAAGAAATTAGAAAAGTGGTATTTATTTTCGTCTGTCCATTAATTAAGCGACTCTTACTTATGTATAAGAAGCACAGGAGCTGTCTGTGTTCCCAGCAGCGATATCGCTCTCCAATGTATGGACACTTTTTGTGGTGACCTGGGTTTGCTGGAAATCATCTTCAAAATTGAAAACAGAGCCGTCTTCAGTTTCTATGAGAGTGGGCGTACTTGAACAAGACGCTTCATTTGGGTCGAACGAAGCGCTGAATGCTCTGTAAAAGTTTGATGATTCCATGCTATTAAATATAACTTACCTTCTCTGCGTGGACATAACCGGCATAAAGGACATTTCTGCAGCAAATTCCCAATCAACTTGGTCGCTCGCTTTGGGTCCCTCCAACATAACTCCTCCCGAACTCCCACTTTTAGCGCGCTTCGCTGCGGACGACTTGAGGTGATATCTGTTGCTGTCACGCAAAGAAGCCCATGCAGCCTTGCAGTCATTCGCTGAAAGACAAATTTGAACATAATTAAGTTTATTAAAGTCATATTTAATATTATGTATGAATGTAACTCACCATCTTTTAGCAGCTCTGCACCTATGCTTTCCCATGCACTTTTCGTGGCAACTGCATCAAAATGCTTTTTATTGGTGAGGTCCCATATAATTGGCTTTGCCTCTACGGCCTTTATTAGAGCTTTCTTCTCCTTCTCATCAAAGCGCATCATACGTTCCTTTTTTGCACTCATTTTTTATCACCGACCGTAAAACTATATAAAATTAATTAGTTTGGGCTCACAAACAAAACTCAAACAACTGACACATGCAATCCACACAAACTATCATATCTTGTCTCCGTACATGCTGTAAAACGGCTGCTGTCAATCCGTTTGCGAGCGTTTTTTTGTATAGAGATTTTCGTTTGCGAGCGGCGTTTTTCGATCTCCGTATTAGCCTTTAATCCGAAATTTCTTCTCATCAAAAATTTTATTTCTTATTTCTAAATATTTTTGTAACCTATCATGATATGTCAAAAATTAAAGTGGACTATCATGTTTTTCAACTTCATTTTCTTTCGATGAGCGAGCTAATATTTTAGTAGGAACGTTTCTTACAGAACTAGTACTTTCATCCTCTACTTTTTCTAAACTGATTCGACTGTTTATTTCAGGGACTTCGGGGTGGTTTTGTTGGATGCCTCCTTCTGACGGTTTTCCGACCTACAAATACAATTCTGGCGTTGCGGTTTATATACGTTGGGAATGCCACATCCGTAGCAAAACAATCGTCTTCTGAAAGACAGTTTTCCCAGAAATGACCAACGCTTTCACAATTCCAGCACACGACTTTAGCAGGGTGTTTTTGCACAGCTGCAATTTCATCGCCTACCTCGACTGCATCATCTTCATCATGGCTCTCTTTTTCTACGCCATATACTCTAAGCGATCCTGGATCTCAACCTTTTTTTGGCGCAGATCTAGATCTACCGATATCCTGAAGAAAATTCTCTCCCGTTTTTGGACTAGCCTGCGCAAATGTGAAGTAGTGTAAATTTCTTCAAATAACAATCGGTCTTTGATATCGGTTAACAAATTTGCTTGCACTATTTCAATTAGTTCAGTTTCTTCAATCTTAACAGACACTCTTGAGAAGGCCATGTGGCTCAAACCAACTTATCCGACTGTAGGATCGACATCTATCCAACAAGGGTAGCTATGGGTACATCACACTCCGATGAGCTAGGTTAGGACTCCAACTTCTTGGATTATACTAGTCTTCGTAAGGTGCACAAAACCTAGAATGTATGCAGGCCGTGACCATGCGGTCACAGAATCGATCAAGGTATATGAACTTTTTCCGCCTCTCTTTTATTATAGAGCTCATACAGATGCGAGTTGTTCCGGTAGAATGCAGATGATATATCTTGTCTTTAATTTAGAAGGATTTTAGAAATTGTTGTGCAAGCAAAAAAAATGAATATGCACACACACTAATATACAGTCTGGGTAGCTGCGTATAGACAGATGACTTCACTTTTGTCCAACCGGACACGTTGACGACCACGAGAAGAAAGAACTAATTTCTCTTCGGTAACCTCCAAGAACCCAGTTGAAGCAGAATCACGTTTTCTTATTTTCTTTTTAGAAAGAATAATGCTCGATGCGGATGCTGCCAACTCGATCGAAATGTTTTACGGCGGTCAAAAGCTTGCTGCTATGACAAAGCTCTGATCAGCTGGTAGCACCGTTTGAGAGCATTTATGCATTCAGACGAAAACAGTTGCGTTTGAAATTAAAACATTTTGAATTTTATATGGGACCATCACAATCATAGTTCATCTGTTCTGATGGATTTCCTCAATCTTCCTCTTTCTATTCTCTCGCACATCCTTAATTTTATAGTGACCCCAAGCATATGTACTTATCTTATTAATCCTAATCTTTCTTTTGTCATCATTGCTACTCAGGGTAATTTTGCGTAATTTTTCAGTGTACAATTCATGTAGCTTTGATCTGAACACTATCATGCTATCTGTCAATGTTCTATTCTCGAAAACGCATTCCTTATAGCTATTCAAATTAAGCTTTTGTAGGGCTGCTTTTTTCACTCCCTTGGATTTTTTGATGCACCCACCACCATCTAAGAGAAGAGAATACATTTTAGGTCTTAGACCAGGGCCGGCCAAATGGAGAGGACTGAAATATGAGCATGTGTTGGTGACTGGCACAGTAGACAGCCAACTCACTTGCAAAATCAATTTTTTCTGTGCTCACCGATTCACACAGACATGACTTCGGCTCGCGTCTGTGTGAAAAACACGAATGCGCTCGGCCCCCAGTGGCTATGAGCTGGCCGGGCCTGTCTTAGACCCACAAACTCTAACATTTGTTTTCCATTGTTCTCATCCTTCATCATTCCCAACACTTTTTTGTTACACCTTTTGATCTTGAATTTTTCAGTCAACTCCTCAGGGTACTCTGAAGTATCAAATCGCATTTCTACGTCTTCGCGAATGTCAGCAAAGAAATCATCAGTTTCGATTGAATATATGAATGAGTCTGTATCCATATAATTTAATGAAAGGTTATTTTGAAATTTGGGATGCATGTACTCATAATGAAAATCATACATTAACCATTTGGACAATTCCTAAACTATAAATCCCAAATACATTGGTTTGTTATGGCAATTGTTTCATTTGAATGGCATACATGTCATCGGCAAATCTCGCCGAGCTGTGAAAATTGGACTTTGCGATTAGTGCGCCAGTTATAAGTTGGGAGCGTCAATTTTGGTGTGTTACATTATAAACGTATATTCTCAGAATAATGTTTTAACAAACAAATTTTTTGTAAACAATGGTTGCTTTCTACGACAGTTTTTGGAGTTATCAGGTATTTCTTCAGATATCGGGTACGTCCTGGGTACATCTTGGCAATGCATCATGGGTAATCCATTTGTGATGGTGCAACTAGTGAGATGAACATCAGTGGCGATAACTCCTCCCCCCCGAGAATGGAGCGATGGTTATTCCAGCGACTTAACCATAGCGATCGAGGAATAGTAATGTAGGCAATTAATGTATCCAGCAACCTCTTTTTGAAATTTGCAACACTGCTTCAAGATTCTGATACTGATGGAATCAGTCTCCTCCAAGCCTGTCCCATGGTTGGGCGCCAAAATTTCTGTAGCAGCCTGCCTGTCAGTTGGACGCCAAAAATTCTTTGGCAACCTACCTGTCAAACGTTCCAGAGCCCCAAGGCTCTGTAGCGAGTTGCAGAGGTAATTGTAGTGACATATCTAGATAATATGATTTCAGCAAAAGGTGGAATTTTGCAACTACAATTGTGGGATTATTGAGCAAACAGTGACAGCGGGACCCTTTAAGACTAAGCTCTTTCGGTTTTGGGGGGGTTCTTTGCTGCTGCCAAAATCCTTGACGACGAATCTTAATTATTATAGAGTCCACTAGAAGGGGAATGTATGTTCTGAATCAATTGACCTTTGACCTTTGGCTTTGGGAATACGGTCACACTAATTTTTGGAATTTTTATTTTTGGTATTTTTGTTTTGCGACATGGTCACACTAATTAGGGATTATTTGAACTTGGGTGTTTGGTCACACTGTTTTTTTACCCGTTAAATTTAAATTGTGGGAGTTATTTTTAATTTTGGCCGATAGTTGTGCGCAAAATTTAAATTTTGATCGTTTTAGTGTTTTCCCACCTCTGATAAATGGCGCGAAGTTTGAATTTGTGAATTTTTAAGGTTTTCCCTTCACTATTGTAATGGCGCGAAGTTTGAATTTGTGTGGGATTTTTAATTTTGTTGTATGATCACACTAATTAGTGATTTTTTGATGGCGGGAAATTTGAATTGTTGTCTTATGGTGTGTTTCCATCTCTATTGATGTGGCGGAAATTTGAATTCTGATTTTTTTGGTGTTTTCCATCCATGGTTGGAGGGCTTTTTTGAATTTTCAACGTTTTTTTGAATTTTTAATTTTGCGTTGTATGGCGGGAGTTTATTTTTGTTGTTTTTTCAATTTTTGGTCAGAAGGGTGGGGGGGAACAGGAGCGGTGATCTGTGGTGGCGGCGGTGGAGGGGGTGGGGGGCGATCTGCAGCGGTCCCAGCGACTTGGATCTAGTTTCTTTGTGTGTGTGTATGTTTTTTGTTTTCAAGATCACTTGACCTTGAACGGCTTGAACGGACTGATTGTGGGTTGGTGGGGATTTGCACTGGGGGGTGGAAAATAGGGGGTAGGCGTGGTGACCTGTGGAGGGAGGGCGATCTGCAGCGGGTAAAAGGAGCAGTAATGCAACTGGCGCAGAAGATGCAACTGCGCAAGTGGCTTGCCCTTGAATTATTGTTTGCATTTCATTGATTGATTTCAAGGGCAGGGATAGGTTGAGTCATTGTTTGTGGGCTTTTGCGGATGCGTAAAAACGAATTTTGTTATTGTTAAAGAGTTCTGTGACAAACTTTGATTTTTCTGATCTTCGATTACTTGGATTTGTATGAGGTTGGGGTGAGGGCTCTGTAATTGTTTATAGAGGCTGGATGTGCAGCTGTGAGAAGAATGAAGAAGATAGCAAGCATAGCAAATTTGAGAGAATGGGCGTGAGACATTTTTGTATACAAAGAGTGAGAAAAGAGAGAATAATATATTAGAAATCTGAACTCAGAGTTTTATTTCTGTGTGGTGTGAGTGTATGTTTTCTGTAAAACTAAGCATTATGGAATCCAAACTTTGAAGTTCAAGAAAATCAAAACCGAAATGGCCTCAACAAGCAATAGTGTTAACGTATCCGTATTTTGTACCAACTGCAACGAAAATATAAATCGTAAGCAGTGGCATTATCATTTACGGTCTAATAACTATAAAGTTCGTGCGTTTATACCGATAAACGCAAGTAATTCGAAAGTAAAGCTGACGTAATAATCCCTGAGGAGTTTTTGAAGGAAGCTGGGGCTGCCTTTATTCCAATTATTACAACAATTCTGGATATACATGACGCGTGCAAAGTAAATTTCGAGCTATTTGGGGAATACATGAAGATGAAGGATGACGAAGAACTGATCCTGGAAGTAAAATCACACCAAACCGAGATGACGGTTTTATTGTTGTCAACAGATGTTCAGCAACTGTTCACCGAACATTCGGCGGTTATCAGAACAAAAATGGATGAATTGCAAGAGAAAGACAGTGGATGGACCCTTCTGAAAATAATGCATCTTGAGATGAACATTAACAAGTACTCTCCGCTGAAGGGTTCAAGTTACATCAAAACACCAAAGAAGCTCGTAAGGAAACACGCGATCATTAACGTTAGAAACAATGATCAGTTTTGCTTTAAATGGGCAATAATATCAGCCCTTAAACCGTCAACTTGTAATTCTGACAGATGCAACAGCTACAATGTGAATGAGATTGAGGATTCAACCATCGAAATTAATGCGGAAATGACACTCATCTTTGAAAACTTGGATTTCCCCATACCCCTAAAGCAGATTAAAATTTTCGAAGCCCAGAATCCGCTCATCAGTGTGAATGTGTTTGGCTATGATGAGGAAGCTAACCAGGTGATTGGTCCGTTATATATTACTCAACATGAACGACAAACACATATCAATCTAATTCTCTTGGAACAGAATGAACGCACCCATTTTGCTTGGATCAAAAATTTGTCAGCGTAAGTACAATATAACGTTCCGAATACTTTATAACAATATTCCTTACGCTATCGAAATTAATTTGTTATTTCATAAATATAAACTATATTGATTTATTTATTATTTTTCGTTTTTAGACTTGTTCACACACAACTCACAAGAAACTGCAATAAACTTTTTTTCTGCAACCTGTGTCTAAACTATTCAAAAGATGAGAGCTTACATCTACGACATAAGGAGCAATGTGGCAAGCTGGTTACTACACTTCCTGCAGCGGATAAGCCGAGTCTTAAATTTAAGAATTTTTCACATTCCTTAGATGTACCATTTGCGGTATATGCTGATTTTGAGTGTATGCTTACACCAGAAAATCTAAAAGTAAGCGAAAAATTGGAGATTTTAAACCATCACGTTCCCATAGCCTACTCATATTTCATAAAGTGTTCTTTCGATTCCACACTTGATAAATTTGTAATGGAAACTGGAAAAGATGCTGGTCTTAAATTTTTGACTTCCTTGATAAGAGATATTAATGATATTTACATCAAGTACCTTGCAATTATTCAGCCAATGACTTTGACTCTTGAAGACATGGATGATTATTATAATTCGGTAAATTGTCGTATTTGTGGAAAAGCCTTAAACTCTGATCGAGTAAGAGATCATTGTCATTTAACTGGGAAATTTAGAGGGCCTGCTCATACAGCTTGTAACATTAACTTCAAAACTGCACCTTTTGTTCCTGTGTTTTTCACAATTTTTCTCATTACGATGCTCATTTGTTTGTTAGAGAGTTATCCAAGATCGATGGAGAAATTAAAGTTCTACCACTCAACAAAGAATTGTATATTTCCATGTCGAAATATATACAAATTGAGAGTCATAATATTAATTTGGAAATGCGATTTTTAGATTCGTTTCGATTTATGGCTGCTAGCTTAGACAATTTGAGTTCCAACTTGAAAGATGAAAACTTACAGATAATCAGAAAGTATTTCACAGATGATTTGCAGTTCAATCTTGTACGCAAGAAGGGAATTTTTCCATATGAATATATAGACTCCCAGAACGATTAAAAGAAATTTATCTCCCTCCAAGAGAAAAATTATATTATATATTATATTATTATATATTATTATTATATATATATAATAGATTAACTAACGAGGAATGTACCGTTGAAAATTATGCTCACGCTAAAAATGTGTGGAACGCTTTCAAGTGCAAAAATTTAGAAGAGTATATGGAAATATACCTCAAGACTGATGTGCTTTTGCTGGCAGATGTTTTTGAAAATTTCCGAACAATTTGTAAGAAAATTTATTCACTAGACCATGCTCATTAGGGCGGGTCGATTTGTATGGGGCAAAAAAAATGAAATAGGCGTATAGCAGAATCGCAATCTATGGACAATTCTAAGAACATTTGCCCAAAAACCATAGGTCTAAAATAAAAACTTAGCCGCCGCATTTCAACCTTTAGGTTTATAAATAACACAGGCAAAAAATGACCAACATTGTGTTGTCCAGCCTTGCTGGTATATAAATATGATAAAGTTATCTGCCCAGATTCCAAAACTGGCTTCGGTTTAGCTCCATCGGTTGTTGGTCCCAAGATTTGGCGGAACAAAAAAATTTAATGCTCTTTTTTCTTAATATTGGCCCTACTTGGCATTAATTTCTGAACTTGTGGAGTCTATACGACAGATTACATATCAATGGAAAAATATAGCCAAAGAGTCAGAATTGGACTTTAAGTCGGACAATTCACGATTTATAGTAATATTTTAAAACAAATAATTTACTTTAGGCAGTATGGTTGTTTGATTTGTATTTTAACATCCTTACCATATGGCCAAATTTGTTATCTAATTATGTAAATTTTGTTGCATTTATATGAGACCATTTGGCCAAGTTTTGGCCAGTTTAAGCTAAATAAAAATTTTTAAATTTATGGGAGGACAACTAGATTTATACACAAATTTTTTATAGGAAATATAAAAAGGCTACTTGATTTCCCATTAGTTATTTAGGTCTGGTTTAGTTTTATCTAAATTCTATTTTGAACCAAGTAGCCTTTTAACAGTTCCTATACAAATTTTTGTGTATTAATCTAGTTATCCTCCCATAAATTTTAATATTTGCTTTGGGCTTAAACAGGCCAAAACTTGGCCAAATAAGCTGATTTAAATGCAAAAAAATTAACATAATTAGAGAAAAAGTTCGGCCATATGCTAAGGATGGTCAAATACAAATCAAACAACCACACTGGCCTAAAGTAAATTATTTGTTTTAAAATATTACTATAAATCGTGAATAGTCTGGTTTTAGGTCCAATTCTGACCCTATCGGCTATAATTATTTTCCATTGATATGTAATCTGTCGTATAGACTCCACAAGTTCAGAAATTAATGCCAAGTAGGGCCAATATTAAGAAAAAAGAGCATTAAATTTTTGTTCCGCCAAATCTTACGACCAACAACTGATGGAGCTAAACCGAAGACAGTTTTGGAATCTGGGCAGATAACTTTATCATATTTATATACCAGCAAGGCTGGACAACACAATGTTGGTCATTTTTTTGACCTGTGTTATTTATAAACCTAAAGGTTGAAATGCGGCGGCTAAGTTTTTATTTTAGACCTATGGTTTCTTGCGCAAATGTTCTTAGAATTGTCCATAGATTGCGATTCTGCTATACGCCTATTCAAAAAATAAATCGACCCGCCCTAATGCTCATTATTACACATCTCCAGGCTTAGCTTGGGATGCAATGTTAGTAACCACTAAAATTGAATTGGAATTGCTTACAGATATCGATATGTACAAGTTCATCCAAAAAGGAATTCGGGGTGGTTTAGTTCCGTGTTATAAAAGGTACTCAAAAACCAATCACAAGTACATGTATGATTATGATCCCACGATACCCTCCGAATTTTTAATGTATTTGGATGCGAATAATCTATATAGATGGGCAATGTCTCAGTATCTCCCATATGGCTTTTTCCAGTGGTTGACATATGATGAAATTAATGAACTTGATTTCCCCTCTATCTCTCATGACTCTGAATTCGGTTACATTCTTGAGGTTGATTTGATATATCCTTAGGGATAAAGTCAAGTATCCAATACACTACAGAAATCTTCAGCAGTGTATTGCTCATGGTTTGACGCTGTCAAAGATTTATCGAGTTTTACGTTTCAAGCAGTCGCCTTGGTTAAAATCATATATTGATCTCAACACTAAGCATAGAACAGAAGCGAAAAATAAATTCGAGAAAGACTTTTTCAAACTGTTGAACAATGCTGTCTATGGCAAAACCATGGAAAATGTTGAGAAGCGAAAAAATATAAAATTAGTAACGTCATGGGAGACAACAAATAGAAATCATCTCGGAGCAGGCGCACTAATCGCAAAGTCCAATTTTCACAGCTCGGCGAGTTTTGCCGAAGACATGTATGCCATTCAAATGAAACAGTTGCATAATGTGTATAACAAACCAATGTATTTGGGATTTATATATATACATGCAACCCAAATTTCAAAATAACCTTTCATTAAATTATATGGATACAGACTCATTCATATATTCAATCGAAACTGATGATTTCTTTGCTGACATTCGCGAAGACGTAGAAATGCAATTTGATACTTCAGAGTACCCTGAGGAGTTGACTGAAAAATTCAAGATCAAAAGGTGTAACAAAAAAGTGTTGGGTCTAAGACCTAAAATATATTCTCTTCTCTTAGATGGTGGTGGGTGCATCAAAAAATCCAAGGGAGTTGTTCGATTTTCAATTAACAAACTGTTCAAAATAAATAGGTTTATCGTTTTTTATTTGTATTGATTTGAAAAGATTATTTGAACTTTTTGTAATCATTTTTCCGTTTTGTAAATATTTAAATATGTGTGTTTATTAATTAATTTTGGCTCCCGGCCAACCTTCCTCGCTGCAGATTCTGATGACAACTCTTTCGATAGTTTTTAGATCTATCGATCAATATGTAAGGGCTGGCGAGCTGATCTTGGGTCAGGGCTGCTAACTAGCGCATTTTATTATTGACGTTATTATGTAAAAACAAGTAAGAAAGTCGGTCAAGCCCGACTGTAATATACTCTGTACCTGTTTGTACGAAACTAATAACTTTAAAGTGTGAGGTTTTTTCAAAATCTGAGGGTGGCAACTCTTTCAACCATCGTTCATCTGGTTGAAAAACGATGTATGAGGGGCTGGTACCTAGTACAAACCCGTAAAATTATAAAATTTGTATATAATTTCCTATTAACAAAAACGTATCTATATTAGTCACGCGGGAATCACGCGTGATTTCTGTTTCCCAGGCCATCTCAATTATATCGCTCCACTCATAGCAAGGTCCAATTGGGAAATTACCAGTTAGCTATTGCCTTCTCACTCTCTCTTTCTCGTAAGTTCTACCAATGGCAACGGTGTTGTTGTTGGCGTTGGTTTTATTTTCTTTTACATATAGCTCTAATATCGTTCATCTGATCGAAAAATGATGTATGGCGGGTCGATTCAAAATAAGTAGTAGAATATATGTCTAGAATGTTCGAACTATCTATCTTGAAAATTGTGGGAGTTATTTCGTTTTTTTAAATTTGCGGGGAGGCAGGGGGCGTGGCAAAAATCAAAACTAAACTTGATCTGCCTGCAAGTATAAGAAATATATGTTCCATACACTTCAAACCTCTATCTCTTACCATCTCTGAGATCTCTTCGTTCATACGGACAGACGGACAGACGGACAGACAGACGGACAGACAGACGGACATGGCTATATCGACTCGGCTGTTGATGCTGATCAAGAATATATATACTTTATGGGGTCGGAGATGCTTCCTTCTGGCTGTTACATACATTTGCACAAACCCAATATACTCTGTGTACCTTCGGTACAGAGTATAAAAAGCTACCATCTACAACATTCCATCCACCGTAAAACGACTAGGACGTTTTACCCAATACCTCGAGAATAGCTAATTTAGTGATGGGACGTTTTAAGATGCCTGATGTGGTTTGGACCTCAGCTAAGCGAACTTGTCCATCCTTGGCTTGTATGGGTCGAATGACCAAACCCCTTTTCCACTTTCCTCTTGGTAGGTTCTCATCGCAAATCAAAACTACATCTCCAGCTTTGATGGGTTTCACTGGAGCAAACCATTTTGTTCTCTTTGTCAATGTGGGCAGGGACTCTCTTATCCAACGTCTCCAAAAGTGATCCTTCATTTGTTGCGCAATGCGATATTGCTTTCGGTGACAGATATTTTCACATTCGGCTGAAGTTTGTGTTGAGTTCATGGTGCACAGCAGAAAGTGGTTCGGTGTTAGAGGCTCAGGTTCATCAATGCTTACGGGAATATGGGTTAACGGTCTGCTATTTATAATATTTTCGGCCTTAATCAACAGACTTCTCAGCGTTTCGACTCTAGGCGCCTGTTCCTTTAATGTGACTGCCAACACGCGTTTTACGGATTGGACTAAACGCTCCCAGCAGCCTCCTGAACTTGGATTTGCCGGACAGTTGAATTTCCAGAGGATATTATTGGTTGATAAATTCGCTTTTATATATTCCCAGTCGAATAAATCCTTTAATCTCCTTAGTTCGTTGTCAGCGCCGATAAAATTGGTACCCATATCAGATCTTATCACATTTGGAATGCCTCTTCTGTTAACGAAATTCCTGATTACTATGATGGTGGCATCAGAGGATAGATCTTCCGCTAGTTCCAAGTGAACAGCTCTAACTGTTAAACAAGTAAACAGAGCTACCCAACGTTTTTCGTGTCGCCTTCCAACTGTGACAATTACCGGACCAAAATAGTCAAGACCAGTAAATGTGAAAGGACGATTATAAGGCGTAGCCCTATCCAAAGGCAGCTGTCCCATAATTGTTGGAATTGGTTTCGCATTCTGGTTTTTACAGTATTGGCATGATGTTTTTATACGCTTAATGGCGTTACGCAAATCTATTATCCAAAATTTTCGACGAATTTCGTTCACTATCAGTTCATCATTTTGATGGTGATAAATCTTATGAAAGTGTTGGATTAATAGGTTGGTCAGCATGTGTTTCTTCGGCAATATTATTGGCTGACGAGCTCTTTGCGGCAATATTGAAGCATAATCAAGTCTGCCATGTACAACCAATACTCCATCTTCATTTAACTCAGGGGACAGTGAATATATTGCGCTGCTCTTGGGAATTATACTTTTTTGTTGCAATATATTTATTTCCTCATCAAATACTTCAGATTGTACTAAGCGACATATTGTCAACTCGGCCATTCGTAACCATTTGAAGGAGAGTTCACCCATTATTTTGACACTCTTTGAATTGCGTACGTTTTGTATGAATCTGAGTACCCAGCCTATTGTTCGTTTGAGTCGGAAATAGTTAGAAAATCGTTCAATTTCAATTAATGATTCTGCTTTTATAGTGGCAAAAATCTTTCGTTATTCTGTAGAGTCTTCTAGAACGGGCTCTAATTTCTCTTGATATGGCCATAAACATTCCTCTTGTCTTAGAAAAGACGGTCCCATAGTCCAAATTGTTTGCGGTTCATACTTAATGTTTTTGTACGTTTTTGTAGCTTTGTCAGCAACATTTAGATGGGTGGGCCCAGCGCCAGTCTTCTTCTTTAGTCGTCTCTAGGATCTCACTTATCCGGTGCGCCACGAACTGTTTATATTGCCTCTGGTCTGAGCGGATCCATGCAAAAATTGTTTGTGAGTCTGACCATAATATTATTCTTCAAGCGAGTTCCTAAAACAGCAGCTTGTAGTTCCAGTCTGGGCACTGATAGTAATTTTAAAGGAGCACACCTTGTTTTACCTGCAACAAAGGCTACTTCAATGCTTTCTCCGAAGCTGACACGCCAATATGCCACTGCTGCAAACGCCTGCTCGCTAGCATCAACAAAAACATGGAGCTCTACCTTAGCATTTTTATCCATAAATTTCAATGAATAACAGCGACATATTTGAAACTGTTTCACTTTCTTTAGTTGTTCTATCCATTGCTTGAAGTGTTTGAACATAGACTTAGGGATGAAATCATTCCAATTTTTACCAGTACGCCATAACTCCTGTATAAAAATTATGCCATATATTAAAAGATCCGCAAGCATTCCCAATGGGTCGTAGACAGACATGACTAAACTCAACAGTTCCCTTTTGTAATTTGCAATTTTGTAATTTTATTAATATTATCCCAATGCTACAAATACATACGTACTATAAATTAGTGCATTGGTCACAAAAACAAGGGGGGAACAGAAGAAACATTGAACTAAAATGATGAGATAAAAATGAACGAATGTAACTAACCTAGTATATGATATGTATGTATTATTATTATAATTTTTTATATATATTAATTCCTATATTTGTCTTTTAAGGTATTCAGTTAATTTAGATTTAAACTGCGTTGCGTTCCCAATAGATTTAATGTTATGTGCCAGGTCATTCCAATAGCGGGCAGATTGAATAAAAAAGTGTTTTTCCGAAATTGCTAATTTTACACGCTGGCAAACTATATTTTTGTTCGTGTTGAAGTAGCAAGTTGTATTTTTGATATAAATAGTGAGGCTCTTTGGTCATCAGTATTTTATGGAGTAAAATAAGTGTGCGAAGTTTGATCCACGAATCTAGGTCAAGACAAGAATTTGTTCAGCAAAGTGTGAGATATGGTCCCTGCGACCAAGATTAAACACATATCTTGAGATCGAGTTAAATGTTACCCTAAGCCTTTGCATGCTGTTTGCATCACAGCTGCCAAATATTTCCACACCGAAAAAAAGCGTCGGGATGAGACATGTCTTAGCTACAAGAAGCCTGAGATCAAGAGGAATGAGTTTTGGGTAAGCGACAACTGCCTAAGCAAACCGTATGTTTACCCAGAAGCTCTTGAAATGTGGTTGCTCCACGTTAATGTGTTATTAAATTGGATTCCCAGGTTAGTAGTATCCTCGGCATATTCCAGCGAAACATTGTTTATAGTCAGCTTAGGCAGTTCGCTCACATTTATGGCCTTCTTGTATATTACAAGGCATTTTGATTTTTTGTGGTTTAGTCCCAATCCATTCGCCTTAGCCCAATCACTAATTTTCGTAAGTTCCCTTTTACAAATTCTAATACATTCATTAATTTCACATAACGGTCGACTTACATAAAGTTGGACATCATCGGCATATAAATGGACATCACAGCCTAACAGACAATCAGGAAGGTCATTGATATACAAAGAGAAGAGTAAAGGTCCGAGGACTGAACCTTGAGGAACACCACGAGAGAGACTTAAGAAACCTGACATGGACGTCCCAGAAGCCACTGACTGATTTCTGTCACACAAATAAGAATTAATAAGACGCGTTGCAGTTAAGGGGAAGTTAAATAGATTTTTAGGTTAGTTATTAATATATTGTGGTCAACTGTATCGAAAGCCTTGCTGTAATCTAGTAAGGCTAATAATGTAACATTGTTATTGTCAGTTTGAATTCGGATGTCCTCCACAATCTTTAAAATCGCCGTTGAACAGCTCCTGTGCTTTTGATAACCAGATTGTAGTTGGCTTAGCAACGAATTGGTTTGTAAAAATTTCGCAATCTGCTTAGCCATTAGTTGTTCTAAAACTTTAGACAAAAAGGAGAATGGAGATGGGTCTGTACTCGTTTTTGTCTTTTGGAATGGGTAAAATTTTAGCTACTTTCCAACGGTCAGGAATACAGAAGTTGTGAAAATCGTGTTAAATATATATGTGATGTGATTAAGTAGCAAAGGAAGTAGAATTTTTAAGAACTTTGGATTCACTTTGTCTAGGCCTTCCGCATTCGATTTGACTTTTAGGACACATTCAAGAACATCACAAGAACTTACACACACAAAGCTAAAACTATTATCACACAGGGGTAAAGCATTCAGGTACATATTTTGGGTGGCTGCAGGTACGTTAGTACTAACAAATCTTTGGTTTAGTGCTTCTACGTCCAAGTTATTTTCTAATGGCGGCTTAGCTTTTCCTACTCCTAAGCTCTTCAATTCTTTCCAAGTCTGATTAGGAGTTCGTACATTATTAAATTTGGTTCTAATGTAGTTTAACTTGGCAGAGCTTATCGCTCTTGTAACTTTTTCCGTAAAAATCTTAAATTCCGTGTGCAGGTTGTCGGTTTTGTAGCGTTTCCACCTTTTGTATGCATTGTCTCGCAACTTAATTTGGATTTTAATTTGTGAACTGAACCATGGGTTTTGCGTGTGTTTAATGATTTTACTTTTAATGGGTACAAATTCATTAAAAAAGATGCTCTATGTTCGTGTTTAAAATGTACATTTGGTCATTGGAAGTTGTCATGTTGTATACGGATCTCCAGTCGCAATTGTTGAATTCTGTTAGTAATCTTTCGTAGTCAATTGATTTAAAGTCTCTATAAGTAATTAAAGGTCAGAATAGTCTAGGGGAACTTCATACGTTAAATATATCAGGTCATGTTTGGAGAATGCTGGCACTGAGACCTGGTCATATAGCAAGATTTTATTCGGGTCACTAACAAAAAACACGTCAAGCAAGGAGTTGCATGTGGTAGTGAAATGGGTCGGTTCAGAGTCATTGGCTGTGTATAATCCTATGGAGTTAAATTCGTTTAGAATATGCTTTTCGCGAAGAATATTGCTGTTGAGGTCACCAGTAATTATTACATTAGGAAAATCTAAGGAAAAGTCAGATATTTTATTAATAATATCAATAAAATCAATGTTTTGAGAGGGTCTATATATGCATCCGATTAGGATACGACTATCTAATTTTTTGTTCATAATTTCAATTGCCGCCAACTTGGCGGGGTTGCTATTGCGAAGCGAAGAGCGCCGGGTTATAATATATAAAAATAAATACATATAATTGTTTTTATTATTTTTTGAACCCCTTTCACACCTCAAAAATTCTGAAAAAATTCCTCAAATTGTATCTTGATATGACAATTGACCATGTTAAATACAAAAGTGGAACCTCAACTAAAGTCTAAAATAATTGGTGTCAAAAATTTCGAAAAAATTGTGTAAGTCGCGGATTGAATTTTTAAAACTCGAAAAATTTTCTTGGAGAGTGTTAACATGCCAGCTATTGCCATAAAAATTTTGAAATTTTTCGAATGAATAGTTGTCCCGAAAAACGCTTGTGTTGGTTTTGATAAAAATCGTTATTAAACATTCAGGGATGGTACTAGAAGTTTAAAAAAAATCGATTAATTAATATCAGTTGATTTACTTTAAAACTGCATACTTGAAATTTGAATAAGATCGGGGGCCGCTACGCCTAGTAAGACCGGCTATGCCCTTTAGCTAGATACTAAAAGAGCAGAATTATAAGGTGAAATGTTACTCATTAGAAGCTTCAGCGCCAGTGGAAGTTTCAATGGTCTGAAGGGGAGGGGGAGCAGCTTCACAGAGTTGTACTCCAGAGGGGGGGAGTTCAAGCTCTGCAGGTTCATTGCGGGTGATGAGATTGGAAAGCTCATCCAAGCTTCCAATACTACGCACATTATTTCTCCCATTACGCCTAACATGAACTATCCCACGACGAGTAAACACAGCGGACAATGTCTTCTGCTCCTTCAGGTGCATTGCCTCTTTAAAAATGATAAAGCTCTCTCTCGAAAGCTGTTCATTCACATAGACTGCAGCCGTCGAGTCAAAGCCCAGCAGATGCAAGCTTAGTGGTTGCTTAGTGGTTGCTTAGTGGATCGACGGTACGCACCCAGAGATCGAAGTAAATTGATTTTATCCCACGTGGACTCCAGCTTGATTATAATTGCCGGGTCTGTAATACTTGCTTGCGTTTTTCTCACTCGGAATATTTCCCGTACCCTTGGAGCAGGTGTAAGTTGCACGGAGGAACACAGTGTGTAGAAGATGTTTATCAATTGCTCTCCCTCAGCAAATGGGACACCATGCATGCGTACGTCACATACATTTGCTTCGTTGCGCTGCGTCTCAAGCCGTTGTTGTTTGTTGGACACTTTGTCCCATTGACAATTTCTGGATCTACTCGGTTCATTTTTAAGCCAAAGACAAGTACATCTTGCTGATCTTCCCAATACAATCCTAAGATTTTGTCAACAGCTTTACCATCCATCTTTACTGGCACATAATCTTGCATATTTTCAATATTTCCAATTTTGTTCAGCCTGTCTTGCACATCCACAGAGTTGGATATAAAACCTCTCAAGTCGAAATTTGCATTCTTGTGCACAGTTTTGACCTCATTGCTACTTCGAATGCATCTTTTTCTGATGAAAAACTTGCCACATAATCATCTACGTAATGCTTTGATACTATTGCTTTTAGCACCTCCTCGTTTTTCTTAGTGGCATTAAGCGCGTTCAAGTTTTTGACGTATTGAGCACAACAAGGTGAGCAGTAGCTCCGAAAATCATTACTTGCATTCTATAAACCTCAACTTTTTCCTTGGATCCTTCTTTAATCCATAGGAACCGTAATGAATCTTGATCCGATTCTCTTATTCTGACTTGCAAAAACATCTCTTTGATGTCAGCGCATACGGCAATTTTTTCCAGTCGAAATTGAAACAGGATCTGAATCAGAGACGGATTCTCATCTGGTCCTTTTAGCAACTTTGTGTTTAATGATATACCGTCCATCGTTGCCGCCGCGTCAAACTGACTTTACTTGCTTCTTCAATAGACAATTTTACTGCATATCCCTTTTGTATGAAACTCATTATAGCCTTTTGATATTCTTTTTCTTGATCAGTTCCATGGATCTTCTTCAATACTGTTTGTAGTCTTTTTAGAGCCATTGTGTAACTGTCGGGAAATTGTACATTTTCTTCTGACCACAAAAGTGCTGTTTCATTTGCTCCATCAACTTTTCTTGTTGTTTCTTTTAATATTTTTCGGGCTCTAATGATCTCATTCGATTCCAAAGGCTTTATTGGAACCTTAACACCAAAATTTTCTGTGCTTAAATATTCCCCGATAATATTATGCATGTCACAGTCTACGTGGTCGGGCTCGGCAAATGTATGAAGTACTGCAGAAGATCGAAAAGATTCATTGAGTTGGCGTGCTTGTGTTGAGCCATATATCAACCAACCCAAAGGAGTCTTGACAGCTATAAGATCATCGTCTAAGAATACGCTGCGAATTGTTTTTGTGAGATGGCAATTATCAATCCCAATAAGCATCATTGGCTTGGCTTCACCATATCCTTTGATCGGAAGATTTTTCAATTGCTGATATTTTGTTTGAATCGTTTCAGCATTCAAAGACTGCAGTGGCAGTTCCAGATTGGGTACTGTGTTACCCTTTAAATTCAACCAATTTTTGCTGCTTTCAGCCGTTCGGACTCTTAGTTCACATTTCATTGATGGAACTTGTTTTGCATGATTGTCAATCCAGTTTAATGACAGACTCTGTTTATTTTGGTCTACACCCAAACTTTTAGCTAGTTCTTCACTGATCAAAGTTGCTGAAGATCCTTCATCTAAAAAGGCAAAAGTTGAACAATTAAATCGTTTGGGCCAGTGACCTCAACTGGCAGGACTTTGAATAGTAGCTTCGATGTGTTTGTTGCCACAGTGTGTATATTTTCCGCGTTTGAATTCTGCATCTCTGAGTCATCTGTAGACGTGTTTGTCTGACCTGAACTGTCGATATGAGTGACAGTAGTACCAACTGGCCTTTTATCTTGATGCAGTGTACGATTATGATACGATTTGCAACCATTGAAATTACATACACGCTTATTCTTGCAATTATTTAAGCCGTGTCCAAATCGTAGGCAACCAAAACATAGTTTTAGTTTCTTAACTAATACCCATTTTTCATTGACATTAGCATTCACAAATGCTTTGCATTTTTCAAAAACATGTTCACCCTTGCATTCATAACACCTGATCGTTGGTGTATCTCCAAAATCATCCTTCTTCGTTTGCATCACAACCGTTTGGTTGACACTGTTCTTTGCCTGCTGGCTTGATGCAGTTGACAGAACAGCCTTAGTTATATTTATCGCTACATTTTCAATCCAGACTCTGAAATGTCTAATATCAGGATACGGAAGTATATTTGCGGCATATGCTGACCACTCAATACGATTTCTCATCGGAATTTTGCTTACGAGTTCGCTCAACAATACCGGATTCTGTAAATGCTGCATAGCATTTGCTGACTCTAAAAATATAACCAAATTCGACACCTTTGTTGCAACTGGAACAATTTTTTCCAAACTATTTTCGGAAATTCTTGGTATTTCAGATATTTTATCCAGCTGACTTTTAATGAGTAACCATGATTGACCATATCTAAATTGAAGACGGTTCATAATGTGGTCGACGTTGACGGGGTTGATTAACATTCCTCTTCCTTTGCTGCACCCTTTAAGCACTTTTGCAGCCTTAATAAATTTTCCAAATTAGAGTACCCAAATGAAGCAGACGTTTCGCTATACATACTACTAAACAATGGCCAGTCTTCTGGCTTTCCGTCAAATACAGGCAAATCAATCAATTTTTCTCCTCTAAAACGTCGTTGCATACTACCTATTTCAAATGCGCTACAACCTTGCAGCCCTGTTGCACCAAAACCAGACTCACCCTGTACCATATGATTGTTGTTTCGTCTAGCTCCAGAATCTGTTGCGCTGCCATTCCAAGCGTTGTTAGGTACGTTTGCACCACCCAGTGTGGTGCTGAAGCCATCGTTGCCGCCTTGGGCAGCACCTGAAATCGATGCGCCACCGATCCGTGCAGCGCCATATCTATTCTCACCACCCAGTGTGGTTATTAGGCTATTATTGCTGCCTCGAGCAGCTTCAGAATTCGATACGCCGCCAATCCATGCAGCGCCATGTCCATTCGTACCACCCAATGTGGTGTTGCTGCTATTGTGGCCGCCTCGAGCGGCCCCTGAAGTTGATGCGCCGCCAGTCCATGCAGTTTCAGGTCCATTCGCACCTCCCAGTGAAGTGCTGAAGCCATCATTGCCGCCTTGAGCAGCACCAGAACTCGTTCCGCCGCCAGTCCATGTACCGCCATATCTATGTGTACCACACAGTGTGGTGCTTAAGGTATCATTGCCGCCTTGAGCAGCTCCAGAAGACGATGCGCCACCAATCCGTGCAGCGCCATTTGTGTTCACGCCACCCATTGTGGTTTTGAAGGCATCATGGCCGCCTCGAGCAGCCCCAGAAGTTGATGCGCCGCCAGTCCATGCAATGTCAGGTCCATTCGCACCTCCCAGTGAAGCGCTGAAGCCATCATTGCCGCCTTGAGCAGCACCAAAACTCGCTGCGCCGCCAATATATGCAGCGCTATCATAGCCGCCTCGAGCGGCTCCAGAAATCGTTCCTCCAGTCCTTGCAGATCCAGGTCCATTCGCACCACCCAATGTGGTGCTGAAGCCTTGATTGCCATCTTGAGAAGCATTTCGTCCATATGAATCATCCATCCTAGAATCCAAAGCATCTACTTTTTGCTTATACTCAGTCATTTCACCCTTCATACATGTCAATTGTTGCATCATCTTTTCCATAAGGCTATGAAGGGCAGACAAACCATCGCTTTTTGGCTGAATTATTGTTGCATCGACATTGTCACCTTCCAGTTCCATTTCATCCGATTCGTTCTCAGAATCTTCTCGATCTGTTCGATTTTCAATTAACAAACTGTTCAAAATAAATAGGTTTCTCGTTTTTTATTTGTATTAATTTGAAAATATTATTTGAACTTATTTGTAATCATTTGTCCGTTTTGTTAATATTTAAATATGTGTGTTTATTAATTAATTTTGGCTCCCGGCCAACCTTCATCGCTGCAGATTCTGATGACAACTCTTTCAATAGTTTTTAGATCTATCGATCAATATGTAAGGGCTGGCGAGCTGATCTTGGGTCAGGGCTGCTAACTAGCGCATTTTATTATTGACGTTATTATTTAAAAAAAAGCTACCATCTACAACAGGAGTGAAAAAAGCAGCCATACAAAAGCTTAATTTGAATAGCTATAAGGAATGCCTTTTCGAGAATAGAACATTGACAGATAGCATTATAGTGTTCAGATCAAAGCTACATGAATTGTACACTGAAAAATTACGCAAAATTACCCTCAGTAGCAATGATGACAAAAGAAAGATTAGGATTAATAAGATAAGTACATATGCTTGGGGTCACTATAAAATTAAGGAAGCGCGTGAGAATAGAAAGAGGAAGATTCAGGAAATCCATCAGAACAGAAGAACTATGATTGAGACAAATACTGATATGACACACACGAAATGGAAATTGATGAGGTATTATAAATTGTAACTAGTCATAGTACTTCTAATGTAAAAAATTACTTTTAAGAAATTGATATAAACAAAAAACAAAAAAAATAAATAAATAAATAAAAAAAAAAACCACGCTCATATATGTTTTATTATAAAATTAGTGCCGTATAGCAAGTATGCATTTTTTCTAACTTTATTCAAAAATTTAGTTGATAGGATTTTTGCTGTTGGATTTTTTGCTGATCTTAATCAAAAACGAGAAGGCAAAGCTAACTTCGACTGTGCCGAAGTTTTAATACACTTGAAAAACTTTACTCCAACTGATTTAACTGGAAAAATATATATAGGATATAGATATCAGATATATAAAATTTTTTTAATTATTGATAATAAAAATTTGATACCATAAAAAAAACTTTTCTTAGTAAAACACATTTTCCGACCGATCGTTCCTATGGCCGCTATATGCTACAGTCATCCGATTTTGATAATTTTTTCAGAATTATGTGGAAACATATAAAACAAATATATACTACGATTGGAGACGCTACGATGGAAATCAAAAAAGTTTTTCTCACAAAGACTTATTTTTCGACCGATCGTTCCTATGGCAGCTATATGCTATAGTGATCCGATTTTGATACATTTTTCCAGAATTATGTGAAAGCATATAAAACTTACATGTACCAAGATTAATGACGCTACGATGGAAAACAAAAAAGTTTTTCTATCAAAAACTATTTTTCTGACCGATCGTTCCTATGGCAGCTACAGGGTTGCCCATATTCGACGGACCCATGTTTTTTTTAAAAAAAATCAAAGAAAAAAATAAAAATTTGGCGGTTGGCAATCTTAATCATTTAATTTGTTCCAAGTAGATTTGTTTACATCAATTTTTGAATATGATATCTCTCAAATGGCCGCCTCTGGCGTTGATGGCGTATTGTGCCCTTTTTGCAGCATTTTCCATCGTTTTCGCCAACATTTCGGCCGGAATAGCGGCTATTTCTTCACGAATGTTGTCCTTGAGCTCTTCTACGGTCCTTGGCTTGTTAACGTAAGCCTTTGACTTCAAATATCCCCACAAGAAGAAGTCAGGCGGCGTCAAATCGGGCGAACGCGGTGGCCAGTCCAAATCACCACTTTTCGACATCAAACGCCCCGGAAACAATTTCTTCAGAAAATCGATTGTTATGCGACTTGTGTGCGGTGGAGCGCCGTCTTGTTGAAACCAGAACTGCCTCATACGCTTTCGACGAATAATTGGCATCACCAAATTGGTCATCATGTCGCGATAACGCTCCTGGTTGATGGTAACAGCATGGCCATTTTCATTTTGGAAGAAAAACGGCCCAATGACCGTTTTCGCACTAACGCCGCACCAAACTGTGACTTTTTCGTCATGAAGAGGCACTTCTTGAATCTCCTGAGGATTTTCAGTGGCGTAAATACGGCAATTTTGCTTATTTACGGTCCCATTCAATGTGAAATGGGCTTCATCGGACATGATAATTTTGTTTTCACAATTGACTTGTTCTGTTAAATGTAAATTTCAACTATTTCAGAGCGCTCGCGTGGCGTGTATTGTTCCATGGTAAAAATCTGCTTGGACTGACGCTTCAAACGCGGTATGTCATTAAGCGATCTGACATCTCTGTCCAAAAGTTATGGCGTTGCCAGATGGGTCCAATAAGACACGGTATCTTTATTCATTTGTTAATTTCATTTTTTCTGTGTTTCTTAAGAAATTAGTTTTACGCCGTTCTCTAGGTGCTTATGAATGGAGGTGATCATTCCTTGCTCACAAAGTTGTCCTGAAACTTATGAATGGCGTCTGCAAATACAAATTTATGTTGTTAAGTTTCCATAAATATTGCTAATTTTTAGATTTATAACAACCAATTGGAATTTAATTTTACAAAAATTCTAAAAATTCTAAAACTTATTTTTATAAGCTGAAAAACGTGAACCGAAAAATCGTTTCGGTTTTGGCTTTAAAACCATATAGTGAATAGAATCGATGGCTTAAAAAATTCCATGAACCACTAAGCCGAACCAACCTCAATTCTTGAGCGGATTGCATTCCTGTGTTTTGTATACCATTAAGGACAGCATTACTTTCCTAGTAATTCATTTGATCTCCTGTTCTCAGAATAAATAAATTTTGAAATCTAATTAAAACACTTTCTTGACAGTGTTAAAATTTACGTTTTTCTATTTTAAAAACTTTTTGGATTTTATAGATTTTCTTATTGATTACGGATCTTTTCACTAAGAGCCGGTATGCAATAGGCTCTCAGAACTAAATAGAATCAAAAGGAATATTTAACAAATGTAAATAATTACACTAGCTTATAAAATGAAAAAAAAAAAATTAAACAAATTACAAATCCGTCGAGTAAAGACAATGAAAAGAAAAAAATTTCTTTTATTAAAAAAATTGTCAAATTTGACTATTAGTAGTTTCACTCCAATTGCTCACAGTTTCACTATTTATCCTTAGATTTCATCATCAAAACCTTATTTTCTTCCTAAAAGTAAAACTCATACGTTAAAAAGCAAAAACAATTTTTTGATTTTTAACCATTTACTGATTTTAGAAAAAACGAGAAGGTAAAGCTAACTTCGACTGTGCCGAAGTTTTAATACACTTGAAAAACTTTACTCCATCTGATTAAACTGGAAAATATATATAGGATATAGATATCAGATATTGATAATAAAAATTTGATACCATAAAAAAAACACATTTTACGACCGATCGGTCCTATGGCAGCTATATGCTATAGTCATCCGATTTTGATAATTTTTTTCCAAATTATGTGAAAGCATGTAAAACTAATATATATCAAGATTGGGGACGCTACGATAGAAAACAAAAAAGTTTTTCTCACTAGAACTATTTTTTGACCGTCCGTTTCTATGGGAACTACATAATATAGTCATCCGGTTTTGATACATTTTTCCATAATTATATGGAAACATATAAAACTAACATATACCAAGATAAGTAACGCTACGATGGAAACGTGTTTTTTTTTTTTTTAATTCATAAACAACTACCCTAGCAATATTAAAATTACAGGCTACCTTAATATTACGGGGCAATGGCAGCAAGGGCCTTCAGCTCCAGATTGTATATGATTATTACATGGATTAATTTTTACAAGTTAAGGTTAAGATGATTTATATATTTAGGGCTTAAGTATAACTGAAGGGTTTTGGTAGTTTCTGTTAGATTTGGTGATATATGTTGGTGGACTTGAGGTTGTGTAGGATTATGCTTATGTTTTCAGGTGAGGGGGTTTGCTAGAAGTTGAAGTGGGTTATTGTTGCCGAAAATTGCTTGTCTGTGTGAGGTTTGTGATGGACAGGTGCTTAATATGTGTTCTATTGATGTCTGGCTTGAATTGTTGCAAAGAGAACAGGTGTTTGGACTTTTGTCGATGTAGTGTTGGTGTGTTATTTTAGTGTGGCCTAGTCTGAGACGGGTTATTATACCCGTTACTCGTAGAGTAAAAAGGGTATACTAAGTTCGTGCAAATGTATGTAACAGGCAGAAGGAAGCTTTTCCGACCCCATAAAGTATATATATTCTTGATCAGCATCAATAGCCGAGTCGATATAGACATGTCCGTCTGTCTGTCCGTCCGTCCGCATCAATTTGAAAAATACCTCATATCTCCCACAATTTTGACAAAAAATTTATCTAACCTTCTAGACATATATTTTAATCATCATTACATATCGATCCGTCATACATCATTTCCAGATCAGATGAGCTATAGTTGAGTTGACACCTCCGCAATTTGGAAAAAAACTCATATCTCCCACATTTTGGGCATGTTGTGGTCTAATAAAATATTCTTTAATAAACCTTACCCTGAGTAACGGGTATATCGAAGTCGAGCAAGGCCGACTTCAACTTACGCTCTCGTTTTTATTTGGTATAAGTGGGTTATTGATTGTTCCTTTGTGTTTAAAGAGGTGGTAAAAAAATGTATCAAAATCGGACTATAGCATACAGGGTTGTCCATATTCGACGGACCCATCTGGCAACGCCATAACTTTTGACAGATATGTCAGATCGCTTAATGACATAACGCGTTTGAAGCGTCAGTTCAAGCAGATTTTTAACATGGAACAATACACGCCAACCGAGCGCTCTGAAATAGTTGAAATTTACATTCAACAGAACAAGTCAATTGTGAAAACTCAACGTGCTTTTAAAAAATTAAAAATGAAGCCCATTTCACATTGAATGGGACCGTAAATAAGCAAAATTGCCGTATTTACGCCACTGAAAATCCTCAGGAGATTCAAGAAGTGCCTCTTCATGACGAAAAAGTCACAGTTTTTGCGGCGTTAGTGCGAAAACGGTCATTGGGCCGTTTTTCTTCCAAAATGAAAATGGCCATGCTGTTACCATCAACCAGGAGCGTTATCGCGACATGATGACCAATTTTTGTGATGCCAATTATTCGTCGAAAGCGTATGAGGCAGTTCTTGTTTCAACAAGACGGCGCTCCACCGCAGACAAGTCGCATAACAATCGATTTTCTGAAGAAATTGTTTCCGGGCCGTTTGATGTCGAAAAGTGGTGATTTGGACTGGCCACCGCGTTCGCCCGATTTGACGCCGCCTGACTTCTTCTTGTGGGGATATTTGAAGTCAAAGGTTTACGTTAACAAGCCAAGGACCGTAGAAGAGCTCCAGGACAACATTCGTGAAGAAATAGCCGCTATTCCGGCCGAAATGTTGGCGAAAACGATGGAAAATGCTGCAAAAAGGGCACAATACGCCATCAACGCCAGAGGCGGCCATTTGAGAGATATCATATTCAAAAATTGATGTAAAACAAATCTACTTGGAACAAATTAAATGATTAAGATTGCCAACCGCCAAATTTTATTTTTTTCTTTGATTTTTAAAAAAACATGGGTCCGTCGAATATGGGCAACCCTGTATATCTGCCATAAAAACGGTCGGTCAAAAAACTAGTTCTAGTGAAAAAACATTTTGTTTTTACAATTAGTACCTATGGTTTATGCTTTCACATAATTTGGAAAAAATTATCAAAATCGGATGACTATAGCATATAGCCGCCATAGCTGATCGGTCGGAAAATGTGTTTACTAAGAAAAGTTTTTTGTATGGTATCAAATTTTTATAATCATTGATTTAAAAATTTAAAATATTTGATATCTATATCCTATATATATTTTTCCAGTTAAATCAGTTGGAGTAAAGTTTTTCAAGTGTATTAAAACTTCGGCACAGTCGAAGTTATCTTTGCCTTCTCGTTTTTAAATAGCTCAAGAGCCGGTATTAATCAGATATAACCTCAAGTAAAGGCCATAGTAGGTATTGTGTGTAAGTTCACCCTGAGATTCAATTTAGTATAATAAATATAAAAGATTATATCAAGGGTGGTTAAAACAAACGTATAGGTGTTCCACAAACCATGGCTAAAAAAGCTCAAAAAGTAATTTTTTTAACTTAACAAAACTCTTGACATGATGAATCGTTTTGCCAAACAGATTCGTGCTAAGTACACGAAAATCATCTAGAATCTTCACCACTCCTTCTTTAAACTGGTCCATGTTGCCTAGTATTATTTTAGAACTGCTTTTTATTTTCTTTAGGTTGTGCAAAGCTCTCAAAGAGTGCTTTGGTTTGCAAGAGGTTACTGCTCTTCCAGAGCTTTACAATCGAATTACACTACATGTGCAAGATTTCGGGTTCGGTTTCGAACCAGTATCCAGGTAAAGGTAAATTTTGCCCATATGGGGGCTTTTCGTACCTAAATTAAAGATATTTCACATTAATTACAAGCATTTTGCAGTCCTGATTCCTTTACTTTTGTAAAATTATCAAACATTATTAATTTCTTGTTATTTGAATAAACTTTTCAAAAATTTTTGTTCATTTTATTAAGAGTAATTTTTAAAAATAATATAAATCAAATGCTTCAACACGCTAAGATGCTCTCTTTGGCAAAGAGTAAATATAAAGCAACAGGCACAGGACAGGCAAGGCCCTATTGAAAGAGAGAGTATGAGAGAGAGCGAGCAAGAATGCGTGAGATAGAGCAAAAGAGACACACGAACAAAATACAGCCAATGACAGTGCGTGTCCTGGTGGGAGAAAAGACCTGAACCAATCAGCTTACAGACTCACACACACCCACGCATTCAGACAAATGGCAAACACAAACAGGATCAACAGGCTCCTACGGGCTCTTATCAGGCCCGTCCAAATTCATTTATTTAAGCGCGTGAAAAATCTCAAGAGTTTATTTGTTGGGCCATAACAATATTTGTCTGTGGCTTATCAACAAGACCAGATAGAGATTAAAATAACCAAGCAGCATTCTACATTTGTATGTATGTATGTGTATGAAAGGCAGTTGCATAAGTTGCCCAAAACAGCCGCTACAGGAAGGCATAAAATCTGAAAACTGTTTAAATTATTGGAAGCTTGGCTTGAAACGCCTCACAGATACGCCCAGCAACAACAATGAAATCAAATTTAAGTAAAAAAAATATAAAACCTTTAGTCTCCCTCCCTCCCACCACCAGCTCATTACACGCTCGTTACAACTGTGATGAAGGCAGGGGAGGGAGGGGCAGTTCGGCTGCTGCTTGAGGTCAATGAGCTTTTGCTCGGTGCTCGTCTTGAGGCTCCAGAAATTCGACAGAATACCTCTGCTACATTCAATGGCTTTTGCACGTATGTATGTGTGCGTGGTGTGTGTGTATTACAAACATTGAGCAATAAGTAGAATTTCAGTTTCTTTTGGCGCTCTTCAACCAAATGCATTCTTATTAAAATTGTGGCTAAAAATAGCTTGTGCTTACTTAATTCCAATAACAAAAAATATAAATTTGTTAAAAATGCATATATATGCATAATAAATTTCTCTTACGATGATTACCTGTGCTCTCTTTGGGTTTACTCATTTGCTTTCTCTTTGGTAAGATCGTTGGCTTTTTCTCTTAGACTTTCTTTCTCTCTTTATAGCACTCCCTCTCTCTGACTACACACACACACACACATGCTTGGGATTTTTCGTGTTTTTATGTTTTGATTCCTCCATTCTTCTGGTGCTCACCGCTTTAGCGCCAAGAACGTTCGCTGACGTTTTTGCTTGGTGGGGCTGAGGCTCTGCCTTCTGGGCCTCTTCCCCGCCTAGCGGTACTCTCAACCTGTTTTATGTCTTGCTCTCTCGCGCAGTTGGCTTTCACGTGTTGGTATTGGTGTTGGTGCTGTTTGCTATAGAAGTCTTCCTGTTTATTCAGCGATTAAAGGTGCAACTGAGCAAACCTGTTGACGATGGCGACTCTGACTGGAAACTCTGATGAAATGTACCCAATATTAATATAATCTGTACATGCGTTGCTGTATACACGCATGACTTTGGTTTGGTTTATTTTTTTTGGATATTTTTGAGCAATGATCACGCATTCAATTAGCAGGAATTTTTTTTTGTTTTTGTTTCAGGTGTGTGTGTGTGGGGGAAATCGCGATTGCATTGGCTCCTTTCTCTTTCTGCGAAATGTGCAACTGCTTACCTTTTTTTTTGCTTGCGCTGGCTACTTCTTCTGCTCACTTTCACAGGTTTCAGATCATCATGAGGATGACGATGATGCAGCCCGCAAATGCAACGGGTCTTCTTAGCCATTTAGTGTGCAAACGTTTGTCCACACGTCCAGTCCAGTTGAGTTGGTGTATAGGTATTCGGTTTTCCAATCAGACTGCTACTCGTTCCTCTGATCTGATCCCCGCGTTCGCTAATTTACCGTTTGAAAACTGTTTGCGGTGACCAACTGGAAACTTGAACCGAAAAAAAAAAAACTAAAATGTGTCCGACTTTGCTGATCATTCTGAAGCTTTTGATTCTGCTTGAATGAGTTGGTATAAATGCATTTTGTGTGTGGAACTGTTGAGTGATTTCTGTCCTATAGATGAGATCTAAGAATCTATGTAACATGCCCAGCACTATAAGAGGTAAGTATGAAATGGAGGTGTCCGTTGCGTATGTATGAAAGCAGAAGAAATCTCGCATAAACACACGCTCTCTGAGAGTCTTGCATTATATATGTGTGCGAGATTAAGTAACTGTAAAATGCCCACACGTTTAAGGTTGGAAAAATAGTCGGATTATTATATTTGATTTTAAAAAATTTAATATTTATGTTGCTCCCTAGAGTGCACCTAATTTAAGCATAAATCAATCTTAATTTTCAAATCTATTTTTAATATTACTGATAATAAATCAAAAAGTTCTGAAAGTCAGAGAACAAATGCTTTACAACATTTTGAGCCAAGTACTAAATTTTCATAAGTGTATCGATTATAAAGTGTTTCTTATGATATTATAACCATTAGAAATATCAAAATTCAAGGCGCATAAATCAAAAATTGAATTTATAAATAACTAGAGCAGACGTAAATAACTAATGGTAAAAAAAAGTAGCATTTATACAGTTCTGAAATTAAGTCGTTTATATTCCATAGCACTATCTTACTAAACTTTCAAATAACAGAGTAAACTTGTTGTTTATCTGATACATAGCAGCTTTTTAGAAGATAAGATACCATAGAAGTATAAATCTATGGTTTCCCTCCATAAATTAAATATGTGTGTGCTCGTTAATGCAACTCTCTTTGCCAAAATATACGTTGACTAATAACTAAAAATCAGAGAAGTAGTTTGGCATTAGCTAGAGAAAAATTGTTTTATCTCGGAGAATATTCTGACATTAAAGGCCATACTCTCTTTTTAAAAACAACTCGCCTAAAAAGGCCCATTTTCGCCCTAATATTTAGAAAATCCCCCTAAAAAAGTTGGGCCAAAGGCGGGACTCACCTTATTTTTTAGAAAAAGCATTTCTAAAATTTAGAAAATTTTTCTTAAATTTAAGTTAAAACGCCCATACAAAATGAAAATTATTTCTAAATTATAAGGCATTTTCAAAAATTTAGACAATGTTTCTTAAATTTAGGGTGAATGCCCTAAAAAAATTGAAAGTATTTCTAAAATATATGGCTCTTTTTCTAGACATTTAGACAATTATGTTTCTAAATTTTAGAGGTGAAATGCCCTAAGAATTAGAAAATGTTTTCAAAGTATTTGGCTCTTTTCTCTAGACATTCAGACAATTCTTTCTAAATTTCAGGGTGAAATGACCTAAAAAAAATAGAAAAGGGGTTTTTAAAAGAATGGCTACTTATAATAATATATTTATTTTCTTTGTCCTAGTTTATAAAATTATATTATTCATCTAAGACTAATGTATTAAATTATTAAAAAATAACATTTGGGCTTAAGATGTGTTTTTTTTCGAAATATTGACCAATGGGAGTAACTTTGGATGCATCTTACTTCAAGAACCATGTGTTTTGCTATATTCTGAGGACATCACTTTGTTGTGAGGAGCGTCTTCCACTACTCCGTCCTCCAGTTTTTTCTGAAAAAAACATTTTGGGATAATACTTTTACAGAGAGAGGCTTTTATAGATTTTAACGGAATCGTATCCATAATTATCTTAACAGAGCAGCAATCGAATTGTGCACTTCAGGGTAGATGAAAATAACAACTAAATATTACAATGTTTTTAAGAGGATGACCACTTTGACACGAATTTTTCGTAATCAGCATTTCGAAAAATATATTATTTTGTGTAAATTTTGAATAAGATTGTATGCATGTGCCTTAAGCTCGCATAAAATTAAGTTGGTAAAAACTTTATTTGCGTCGGCAAAACTGATTTGTCTGCCTGCGCTTGCGGCCCGTTAATTTTTTTCGACATTAATCTGAAAAGCTCACACCTCCAATTTTTTTCAACCTTTCAGGTAAATATGTGTTTAAAGCTGGCGGATAATTTTTTAGTAAACACTGAAAAAGTCGTTTGAACTTAGAGTTTTTACTTTCAGAAGTATGCGCCTTTATTAAAAATGTTTGGCACAAAATGGAAGATATTTTGAGAACCCATGTTTGATGATTGGACAATTTTTTGAATTAACATATAGTTTTCAAAAAAAAAGACTGAAAGCTTTGGTCACATGCAAATGCATGAAAGGAAAGAATCTATATTTTTAAATCGTGGCGATTTTATAAAGTTAAAGTTAATATATTCCGAGATTTATGGGTTATTCTTTTCAATTCGAATAGACTTTCAAACTTTTTATTTTTGATTTTCAATAAAAAGCAAAACCAAATTTTTAAAAAAAAAAAAATTTTAAGTCTGTTCGATTTGATATGGAATGACCCATACAAAAATCAGAACTCTAACGCTTTTGACGGAAACCAGCATTTCGACATGGACCCTGTCGTCTCTCTACGCTGGGTTAGTTTCAGACAAACCAAAATTTTTGCTACTACCCAACGAGATGCTCTTAGCGTTGCCAACCCGAGCGACGCTAGCTTCGAAAAGTCAGCAGCAATAAAAATGTCTATTGACAAAATTTAAAACCATAGTGCTAAATTCCATGGTCTCGACTTCTGCTATATTCCCGCAGTCTCCCAATTTATTCACCAAACACTTTCCAAGCAGTTTGATCGTTGGCGAAAAGAGGGGGTATTTGCTGATCGGTGGATTTTTCTATTGAACGGTCACACTGGAATCTGATATCACCACAATCCAATTCAGCTATGTTGGGCATTAGCTGGTCTGATTTGAAATGCAAACAGTTAACTAGATATGTTCCATGTCACCACCTATAATGTATGTTTAATATTGTTGTATGTAAATATGTAATACATAATCTTTGCCCATTCTGTAAGCGCGCAAAAAAATGCAATCCCATTTGGTTGGTGTTTTTTGGCTTGAAACTGCACTCCACCAAAGGCACTTTAGGGTATCCACACTTAAGTTTGCTTCTGAAAATACAGTGTCATCAAGCAACAGATATACATTTTGTGTAGTATTAAATAATCTTACAATACATAAAATAATAAAAAATGGCCGTATTAATTTACGTACATTTATTTATATATGTATTTGATCCGCGCACAACGTAATTTTTGAATACTTACCGCTGAAATTTTCCAAAAAGGCTTCACCGCACCTCTTTGACAAAAATTTGATACGAACGCAAGAAAACGACTGCTCACATTTAACTAAAACTAGCGCCTGTCAAAACAAACAGTAGATGTGTGTGTACAGACGCTAACGTATTGACGCGTTGCGACGCCTGCTTCGTTAAAACTGAAACAACAGCACAGCACGCAACAAAAACTTCAACTACTTCTCGAATATTCTACGAAAAGAAGGATTAAGAAAAGTTTTCTTAAAACCAGGCTGTATTTCTTAGTTTAGGAAAAACAACACGAATTTTAGACACTTTTTTCTAGAAATCAAAGGCAAAACTACCCTTAAAATTCGAAAAGGCAATAACCCTAATTACCTAAAAATTTAGAAAAATACTACTTTTTCTAAATTTTAGAAAATATTCTCTTAAAAAATATAATTTTAGAAAAACTTTTTACATTTTAGAAAAATTTTCTAATTATAGAAAAAATTTTCTAAATCTTTAGGGCAATTTCAATTTTAGGGCGATTTACTAAAATATAGAAAAATAATTTTCTGAGTGTATCGGCTATACTTATATTGCATTGATATGTATTCTGTCACATAGACTCACCCCTTAAAATCAGAAGTTAATGACAAGTAAGGACATCGAATACTACACTATATGCCTGATGTAAAATTGTAATAAAACTGATGTCTGCGACATTTTTGTTCTTCTTTCGAGAGCTCCAAGCATGATTTTATGGACCTACGCAACACAATAATATCAACGTTCTCTTAAAATTTTGAAAATCACCCAGCGAAGTCGGAAAATTAAATCTTAAGCCCTGTACGAACCTGCGAAGTAAGTAATTTAGTTTAGTCAAGGTGGAACATAAGTCTAGTGTGTCGAGATTTATTAAGAAATTAGACCAAATTTGGAATTTTGTTAGCAACAATGTTTCTTCAGCTGTTCGAAGTAACTTCATTTACACAGTCTATTAACATAAGATCCATTCATGTGCTGTTAAGCGCATGAGCTGAGAAGTACTCAGCTCCGTATGTGCTCAATGTAAGCTTTGAAAAAGATTTTAAGCCCTATCGAATGGAAGACAAAAATATATTTTTCCATGCATTTTTCGCCAATATTTCAGGTTTTCCAAAATGTGAAAATGCAATATTAATATTTTGGTATGCAGAGCTTTCAAAAACCCGATGATTAACAAAAGAGTTTCATTCAACAGTTTTCCGACCATTTTCCTAGTTTTGGTGGAAGATTTTTTTGTTAAGCTTTAAAATTAGTTATTTTCACTTATTGAAGTTTTTTGTCAACTATTTTCTCTATTTTTTCCGGATATTCTATAATGTGAAAATCGCGTTGTTTATATTTGATAATGTACAGCTTTGCAACAAGTTTAAACAATCCGATGAAAAACATAAGAGATTACAACAGTTTTTCCCCGTCCTTTTTCCCACAATGGGAAAGGTTTTTTTTAACGGAAAAATTGATATGCAGTCATTGTTGAATTTTTACTTCTATTTTTAAAAACAAGTTTGAACCAGTCGGATGAAAACACAAAAGTTGCATACAACAGTTTTCTGCAAATATTCCACATTTCCCACCTTAGTAATCACTTTCAGAATAAGATGCAGCTTACGTGAAAAATTCAGCTTCCCATCTCTAATGGTTTCGGCTATGCGACGTTCACCAATCAGTCAGGTTGAACCCTTTCATATATAGATGATCAAAACGTCGATTGGAGGGGTGTAAGTTATTATTTTAGGCTAGCGATGGGCAGCTCTTGCCCCTTTTGCCTGAGCCATCCCATTCCGTTATTTCTCTAAGCCAGCGGTTATTTTGACGCCACGAATTCGCCAGACAATTGTGATGCTTAGAAAAGATTGACAAAAACCAAATACACACAATGCCGTCGCTGCTCGAAACGGGTCTCACTAATAAGGGTTTTGTTTTTTCTGTTGTTGTTGGACTGCTCCCAAACTCAAATTCTATGACCACCGTTGTTTTAAGACCGTTGTTACAAACAATACATTCACATTTTAGCTATGAATGTGTTCGTGGCAACCGATAAGAAATTGACAGCAGCACAACGTGCCTCTGCTGTCGGTGTACTGAAGGCTCTGCTGTAGCGGTTTTGACTATGCACGCGCTATACGGACGCGCGCAGTGCAGTTTTTAGACCTATTTTTTTGGGAAAAAGTTATAATTGTCCTCAGACTTCGAATTTGCCATACGCCAATTATAGTAAATATCGACCCTCCTTAATAACCATATTTCACCATGATAACGGGCACCTTAAGATATGCTTACGTTTAAATAGGAACAATAAAGAAATAAAATAGTTTTATATATTTGCCTTGAAGTTTGCTAAGTAAGCTATATAATATAATCCGTTAGTCAAAATGGTTTGATCACGACAGGATTTTTGGTAATTTGACCCTCTAATATGCAAAATTTATATTGTTGGCAACCTATACGTTTTTTTTGACCCTCTTTGATATTATCGTAAACTACTACGCCTTAACTTTAAAATACATTTAAACAAACAGTTCGGCTTATTTTTTTTAAAAGGATGTTACCCATTCTATAATATATCCTATTTAATTTTATTGTCTTAAAGTATGCAATACCTAAGGCGGTATGGAATTGTAATAAAACTTATCAGCAACAATCATTGCATACTTTTGGGCAATATAATACAATTTTGTCAATTCGAACACTTGTATTCAAAATGGAATATCTTAGATTAAAAAAATCTTTAAACTGTTTGCGATTTTAATAAAGACAGCTAAGGAATAGTGCTTCACTATAACATAAAGCAGGGTCAAAAAAATGTATACGTTGTCAACAAAAATGGCCAAATGACGTATTTTTTGGAAAATCATCTAGAACCACCACCACCCCTTCAGTAAACTGGACCATATTTACAATTTTTGTTTAAGATAGTTAACATATTAATAGAAGTAATTGATTTAAAAATACCTTTTCTTATGATTTGATTGCAGTAGCATAACAGCAATCAGTGTGATTATGGTACAATGTTTTATTTTTGTCTTAATATTTCTTTTGAATTTTGAATTTTCATTTAATATAACATTTCAAAATATTGGTAAACATTTTTTAAAATTAGAAATAATGTTTCTTTTTTGCGGAATATTTGGGATTATTTCAGAGAAGATTTATCTAAAAACAAACATTTATCTAACAACATTTAATTAGTCGATTTTAATCAAAACAGCTTGTTAAACATTTTAGATATTGTTAGCATTCCTATTTAAAAACAAGTAAGAAAGTTGGTCAAGCCCGACTGTATTATACTCTGTACCTGTTTGTATATAACTAATTACTTTAAAGTGTGGGGTCACACAATCTGTGCAAGTGCTGCCCATCACGATTACGGGCAGTGCTGCCCAGAGTAATTATTTGATTTACTTAAACTTCGAATATCGTTCATCTGATCTGGAAACGGTGTATGGTGGATCGATAAGTAACGACGAATAAAATATATCCCTAAAAGGTTCAAACAATCTGTCTTTAAAATTGTGGAAGATATTCGATTTTGCTCAAATTGCTGGGGTGGCAACTCTACTATCGTTCATCTGATCGGAAAACGATGTATGGGGCTCGATAGGTAATGATGAGTAGAATATGTGTCTAGAAGGTTCAAACAACCTAACTCCAAAATTGTGGAAGATATTAAGTTTTTTTCAATTTGCGGGGGAGGCAGGGGCGTGGCAAAAAAAAAACTAAACTTGATCTGCCTGCAAGTATAAGAAAAATATGTTCCATACACCTCAAATCTCTATCTCTACCATCTCTAGATCTCAGCGTTCATACGGACAGACGGACATGTCTATATCGACTCAAGCTGTTGATGCTGATCAAGAATATATATACTTTATAGGGTCGGACATGCTTCATCCTGGCTGTTACATAAATTTGCACAAACCCAATATACTCTTTGTACCTTCGGTACAGAGTATAAAAAACTTTTCTTAATAAGAGAAGAAATTATCTTTTAAGTCCTGTACTCAGTTAAAATAAAAGAAACACATTCTAACAGCTTTGATAACTGAATGCTTTGTAATAGATTTCTTATTTGATTGAAGAATTGTGCTGAAATTAATTTTCATCTCATCTGAGCTTCAAAGGTTCAATAAATTAATTCGTGATTAATATCGAATAATTTATTAATGTGTTTTGCAACAAATTCTTAAGCAAACAAAAAGTTTCTCTGGCAATCAACACACTGCTGCTGGTGATATTTTCAATTCTTTGTAACCTCGCTTGGCTGGAAATCAAATTAAAGAACTTATTATTAATATAAAACATTAATTGATCATAAAAGGCAACGGCTTCTCAATAGCCACAAATAGAGGCAAAATGCAGTCAAGCTTCAAATGCATGCAACTCTAGCAAGGTTTCTTTTTTTTTTATTTCCGATTCTAGGCAACAGATTTTGCAACATCTTCAAGCTACAAAAAAAAAAGAGAGGAAAAACAAACTTTATTTAAAAGATAAACAGTGCTGCGCATGCGCCAACGACCAGTTGCCTCATCGGCAGCGGCGTCAACGTCGACATGGCCATAAACCAGTCGCTGGCGGTGGCGGAGAGTCGCAGCTAATCTTGCAACACAGTTGCGCAACAAAGAATCCGATGCAACGGTACTAACGTGTTTGTTTGTTCTTGGCATCAGGCGGCAACGGCCGCAGCAGCACAAGTTGAGCCACTTGCGTGTAACAGGTTTTTCCTCTTGAATAACTGGGACTTTCTTACGGGACTTTTGCACGAAGAGAAAACAGGTTACAGACTGACTGACTGCAGCAATAGATGAAACATGGCCAGCAGCAGCTGAACTGCAAAAATCGCTACAACGGTGAGGCACACATTTTCACGTTAAGACAACGGCTCTTTCAGTTGCAAGTCGCTGGCAAAACTTGAGGCCAAATTGAAGGCTTAGAGCCAAGAACCAGTTAGGTCTTGATAGTTCTTGCGCAAGCAGAAAACCAGCACAAATAAATCTAACATGATTTAAGCAACGGAAAAACATGAAATATTAATGTTGACGCCGGGGCCTGCCACTTCCACTTCGACGGCTGCTCTAATGATGCGTCGCTGTCGTCGTCTAAGTCGTTAGTTGGTGCGATCAAAGGGCCAGTTAGACGATTAGTCGACATTTGTTGAGTAATGCTCTCTCAAGTTGCTTCTAACGGACGGTCAAAGAAGGTGGTCAGATGGGCTTAGCTTGGGTCATAACTGTTTTTGGCTAACCCACCTTGCGGTTCATGGCGATTTGTGTTCAAAACAGATTCCTACATTTGATTAGCACATTTTGATGTTCCGTATTCCAGGAATATCAGATGGGTGAAATATGTTGAAATGTTGTATTCAGGTCGTCTTGTTTGAACCAAGTTCATTCTTATATTTTGGGCAAAAAAGTCGATAATCTTAACGGTTCCTTGCTCCATCGACTGTAACTTGTTGATTTTCGTTATTTTTGAATAAGTACGGTCGGTACACCAAACAGTGCTTTTTTTCAGGATGCATGGTAGCGCTAGAACTGCCTCTAGCTGCTTTTTTAGAACAAATTCGGCCAATCTGTTTCTTGTTGTGGAGCTTAGTAGCTGAAGACAATTTCGATAAAAAGCTTAACTTCATTTAATTTTTCTAAGGCCCATTCGCCCGGCTTCAGTTCTTGCACCATTTGTATTTTGTATGGTTTCATATCGAGGTACATACATAAAATCTTCCAGGTGGTTAAATAACACTAGCTAAATTGTGGAGAACGACGACGAATTGACATATCGCAATCTTCATTGACAAAAGCCAATACAGCAGCAATATTCTCCTCGGTACGCACTCTCCGCGCACGGATTGGTGGATTAATGTCCAATAAAGTGAAACTGGTGCGAAAATTTGGTCACAATAGCTTCAAAGCCTGTTCAAAAGGTTCGATTATGACCACCATTAAAATGGACGTAATCGACAAAACACATTTCTTACGATCACGAATATTGATAATAAAATTCAATAGTTTGCAAGCGCTGTTCGCTCATAAGTCTACTCATGGAAAACTAATAAACCTTACTTAGCATTTTTGGACAAATTCCAAGTTACTCGTGAGGTGTAAAAAAAAAACAAATAGCATAAAATCACTTTTACAAAAGCGAATGTATCCCATGTAATCTATAAATCGCTTTCCACAGAAAAACGACCAAAATCGTATGGAAGGAATTCCCACATCAGATAATCGTTAGTCGACTTTTAAAGCAAATCAAATAATTACGATGATCATTTTATAATTTAATAATCGTTTTTGTGCAAACTTTTCCCTGAGTAACGTATAGAAATAATCAATTCCGACTATATATATTCTTGATCAGGACGACAAGCTGAGTCAATTGAGCTTTGTCCATCCGTCCGCTAGCTAGCGAGCTAAAATATTGCACAGCCTTATCTTTTTATTGCACGCTGTTAATATGTCGGAATCGCCCGGATCGAATGACTATATATTATAGCAGCTATATTAACGATCAGTCGAAAAACAGGTCATAATGAAAATTTTTTTAATGATAGCTTTCTTAAACTCAGCAGTTATCAATATTATATGCTGTTAAACAGTTCCGCAAAATATGGTCAAAGTAAAATGCATATTTCCCATACCTGCCATAGAACCGATAGGTCGAAGAATTGTTATTTGTGAGAAAAATTGTATTGTTTTTAAGGAAAATGTTCTTAAACTAGGCAACCACGAACATTATAAGCTGTAAAATTTGGTAAAAATCTAGGGACGATAACCTATAGCTGTCATAGAATACAGATCGGTCGGAAAAATGTTTGTGTGTGTGGATGCTAAAAATTCTGACAGGAATATATTTTCTACAATTATTTTTGACGTGATGGGTGAAAATGAGTGATGCATAACAATAAAAAATGAATCCAACGCTGGAGAGCAAACAATGGAGAATGTTTATATCGTTATCTTATATAAAATAATTTGATATTTTATTATTGCTGCACACCAGCAAATTCATCTTGCCAAGATACTTGGCTTTACAGTTGACAAAGTTCTTAGTATTATTTTGAATATATTAGGGGTAATCCCTTGGGGTATACGGCTAATTGGCTATCACTAGAGGGCCGGGTATTTTTTGGGCTTCGTCGTTTTGTGGTTTGGCCCAGGCCCGTAATAAGCCCGGATCGACTTTCTCGGCCCGTGCACACATCTACATACTTCCTACTTTGGATATTATCTAGAGCCTTACGGCTTTCTATGGCTTTTTTCCAAGCGAACAATGTGTGGACAATGTGGCTGAAGAGGCCATATCTGTCTACGGTTTCTGATGCTACATCCTCCTACAAAGACTGCACATATGTGGGATCCAGGCGCTAGGCCGAATTTAGCATTTCGTTCATAATTTTAATTTATTTAAATTAAAGCGCCTTACAAAACACAACAGATTAATAAGTGTGACCTTGCACCGTTAAGGCCTTTTTTACCTTTCTTGGTCTTTTTTACCGTTTCTGGTCACACTGTTTTAGTTGAGTTCCACACACTTTTAATAAATAGCAAATTCCTGACAGGAATTTTCCGCAGTGGTGGATACTAGCCTTAAAAAAAAAATTCCTTGAGGAATTATTCCTCGCCTCATTCCTTTGTTGGGTACTCAGAAGGCCAAGTAATCCACACAAGCAATTTCCAGAGTTGCCATATCAAGCGATGGTGTGGATTGTATTGAACAGCTGATATTTCTTGAGAAATTATTGTGCAGCTATTTATTATTTGTATCTGTTGTCAACTTTAAATTTAGCGCCAAGCCAAAATTGACTGAAAAATGTAAGCTAGGTGGAAAATGTTGCTTTGATTGATAAATTTAAACCCAAAAATGATTATGGGACATCACAAATGGGCAGCAGGCTTGTATTGCTTACTAAAAGTATAAAATGTTTTTCGTTATTTAAGTTATGCATTTCATTGTATTGAAATTTAATAGACGACATTGCATTTGATATTGTGTATAGCATATCAAAATCATTTTCAACACTCTCTTGTAGCAGAGTCATAGCATTTTTGTCAAAGTTGTTGTTGGCCAGCAAGGCTTGGCGAGAAGGTGTCAAAAACAAACACATGTGTTTGAGTAGTGTGACCAGCCCCAAGATAACTGAAAAATATCAAAGAAATTACATTTTGGGCGTAATTTACTGTTCAATCTGGTCACGCTGTGTTTTTTACAATCCACACAAGGAATATCTTGCAAATTCCTTCAAGGAAAATTCGAACGCCCTCAGTACCTAGCTTAAAGCCCTATACGGACCTGCGAAGTAAGTAATTTAGCTTACTTCACCATATATTACGTCAAGGTGGAACGTAAGTCTAGTGAGCCCAGATTTATTAAGAAATTACACAAAATATTGAGTTTATTGGTATTATTCAATTACCATAGCGATGGTCACACTAAGCATTTTTATAAAGATAAGTAACTTCTCGACCCGCGTTGACTAACAAAACTTTGGAAAAGTTGTATGAATGTTTAAAATGATACATCGATGTAGTGAATACCGAGCAAATGTAATCAACCATTGCTACGATTATTTAAATTCTTTAGCGCATTAAAATAAGTGTATGATTAGTCAACTTTTTGATTTTGCAATTTTTAGTTAGTAAGTTATTCTAACCCCTTTGTTAAAACGAGCATTTCGACTGTATTAAAACAATTGACTTCTCGTATTCAATTTAATTTTAGCTGTTTGCGTCAAGGCAGAAGTAGGTAAAGTAACATTGTTTCCAACAATGTTTCAGCTGTTCGAACTGAAATTAAATCCACAGGCTTAACATAGGTTCCATAGTGCTGTTAAGTGCAACAGTACTTCTCAGCTCCGTATAAGACAAGTAAAGGGTGAAGGGATCATTACTTTGCTTCTTCTTCCCACAAATTTTGTATGAAACTTCGCGTTACTTCGTATAGGGCTTTAACCCATTCCTTAAAACGGTGCTTTTAAATTTTTTGCCTAGTCCACGCATCGCTGGTTTATTTTGGTGACACTACTGTAAAAAGTTAAATTGGTACAAGATGCTCAAAAGAGCGGCAGAGCTGAGGCCTTTATAATGACACTACTGTCTTACAAAGACATATTGACCACTCTGGAAAATGAACTGAGTTGAAGCACTCGAACAGAGGCTGGAACTTTGGTAGTTGCAATGGCCATTTTTTCCTTTTGTTTCAGACCTTTGGCAAATACGAAGTAGAAGAAGCCCAACAATATCTGCCATTACAAGCTATGCAAAAGATATGTCTAAAAACCTTGGCTTATCCGTGGAACCCCTTAGGAGAAGAATAAAAAAATGTTTTTTATAGAAGACGAACTAAGCAGAAAACTTTTTTTAAAAAATTTTAAAATTTCAAATTTAATATAAATACAACATTTTATTAAAAAAACTCACGAAATTCGAAAAAATTAAAAGTGGTTAATTCTCTTCTTTAATCAAAGAAGTACATCAATTAGATGATAAACAAAGCTATTGTGAGTAAAAATCAATACCTATCTGAGCAAGCCTGCCTTCTTGAGGGGTTCCTTACAAACTCTGCAACAGTTTTCTGTTAAGATACTGTTAAAAAAGGCTGCATTACAGAGTCCTGCGGCCGATGGGAAGTTTAACAAGGAACAATTTTAAAATTTGATTTTGGGCATCTAGCTGGAAAGATTACAACTAGGCCGTTTTCCATAGATTTAACACAGATTAATACAGTTTTATTTTTTTTTTTCGAATTTCAAAAATGCAAATTTTTTTAATTTTTGAGCTAAATATCTTGAAAACAATTAACTTTAAGTAAAAAAGTGTCATATTTGTAGGCCTATTTATTGACAGTAATTTCGTAAATTACATTTTCAATTCGGTGTAGGATAAAGCAAGCAATGGCGAAATAAATGTAACCACTGACAAAATCGGACTAAAATAATAACGGAAAGTACGCAAAGTCGTAACAAACTTTCCAATGATAAAAAGATTAAAAAAAGTCGGTTTCGATCGGAAGCCAGTTTATCTGTTGTCTAGTGATATTTCATTATGTTATTGAGGAATTTGTAGATCAAATGAAGCAAATGCCAAGCGAATTGAAAACGATCTGAGATGAGGGATCAGGCATTAGGCATCAAATTTCTAGGATCAGAGATCCGGGATGTGCGAACTGGGATCTGGGAACAGGAAACTGGAATCCGGGATGTGGGATCAGGGATCTGGGATCAGGGATGTGGGATCTTGGATCTGGGATCTAGGAATCAGGGATGTGGGATCTTGGATCAAGGATCTGGGATCCAGGATGAGGATCTAGGATCTGGTATCCGGGATGAGGGATCTGGGAACAGGGATATGGGATCTGGGATCAGGGATTTGGGATCTAGGATCAGGCATCTGGAATCCGGGATGTAAGATCAGGGATGTGGGATCTTGTATCTTAGATCTGTGATCTGGAATCAGGGATTTCGGATCTTGGATCAGGGATGTGGGATCTTTTATCTTGGATCTGGGATCTGGAATCAGGGATTTGGGATCTTGAATCAGGGCTCAGAGATCCGGGATGAGGGTTCTGGGAACAAGGATCTTAATTCTGGGATCTTGAATCTGGGATCTGAGCTCTAGGATCTGGGATGTGGGATTTGGGATGTGAGATCTGTTATCTGGGATCGGTTATCTGGGATCAGGGATGTGGGATCAGGGATCTGGAATCCAGGATGTGGGATCGGGGATCTGGGATCAGGGATGTGGGATCTTGTATCTTGGATCTGGGATCTGGAATAAGGGACTTGGAATCAGGATCATGAATCTGGGATCTTGAGGACGTGGTCTGTGGGATCTGGGATTTGGGATCTGGGATCAGTTATCTGGAATTTGGTATCTGGGATCTGGAATCTGGGATCAGGAATCTGGGATCAGGAATCTGGGATCAGTTATCTGGGACCTGGGATCTGGGACTGGTACAGGTACACTATTTTCCAACACCATAAATAACAATAAAATAATTTTATATTCTTATGCAAGAATTCGTATTTTCATTCTGATTTTTCTTCATAAAGAGCTGGAATGGCAATTTCAAAAAGCTGGCATATAAGTAGGAAATATACTTTTTATATTTAATGTTACATTGCATTCTTAAACTTAGCAATAAATCTTATCCAATTAT